>CM077644.1:244699910-244772008 GCA_039707465.1 Rhabdophis nuchalis
TTGCTAAGTATGAATGCTGTGACCTTTCCACCAATGGTGATTCCTAATTTTTACCTGCATCTTTCCCTGCTTTCGAACTGCTAGGTTTGCAGAAGCTGGAACAAGTCACGGGAGCTCACTCCATTACACGACACTAGGGATTCGAACCACTGAACTGCCAACCTTTCGGATTGACAAGCTCAGCGTCTTAGCCACTGAGCCATCTTATTGGATCGTAAAGCATCTGCATGAAAACCATGAAGCTCAGAGAGCACCACGGACCCCCAACAAAATGACTTTATAATGAAAGTCACCTCATAATTAAACAAGGGCAGTAACATCACAGGAAATGCTAATCAGGAGAATTTCACCCACATTCCCTGAAATAATTTGATAAGACAATTCTTGTTGATTACGTTGAATAAAGGCTGGTTGGGAGGAAAATGCATGAGCCTTCTTCTATCTAGCTGCAGCTTGGATGAAGTCTCTTCCTGACATCTACATGTGAATATGAATGACTGCCTCCCTTTGAACTCAAATGTTGATATCTGCGTCCTTGCAATTTTCTTAGCAAAGCTGGGGAAGTTGTTTTCACCACTTTCTCCTACATTTATTTTTCTTTGCTTTTCAGTGTATCCCAAGAGCTATGCCATGTGCAATTATTAACCATACTGTTCGTAGTTTCTGGAATAAGCTAAGGTCAACCGGGGTGTGATCAGCTGTAGAGAGGAGGAAGAACAGAAATTCACGCATTGAACATGTGAGATTATGCTGTGTTTTGCTTTGGGAGAGGAGGAGGAGGAGGAGGAGGAGGAGGAGGAGGAGGAGGAGGAGGAGGAGGAGGAGGAGGGATGGATCATAGAGAAGGAAGGAGATGACAAGGAGGAGGAGGAAGAGGAGGAGGAGGAGAAGGATGGGTCATAGAGAAGGAAGGAAGAAGACAAGGAGGAGGAGGAGGAGAATAAGGAGGAGGAGGAAAAAAGAAGGAGGAGGAGGAAGAGGAGGAGGAGGAGGAGAAGGAGGAGGAGGAGAAGGAGGAGGAGGAGGAGGAGGAGAAGGATGGGTCATAGAGAAGGAAGGGAGAAGACAAGGAGGAGGAGGAGAATAAGGAGGAGGAGGAAAAAAGAAGGGAGGAGGAGGAAAGGAGGGAGGAGGAGGAGGAAGAGGAGGAGGAGGAGGAGGAGGAGAAGAAGGAGGAGGAGGAGGGATCATAGAGAAGGAAGGAGATGACAAGGAGGAGGAGCAAGAGGAGGAGGAGGAGGAGAAGGAGGAGGAGGAGGAGGGATCATAGAGAAGGAAGGAGGAAGACAAGGAGGAGGAGGAGGAGAATAAGGAGAAAGATAAGGAGGAAAAAAGGATTAGGAGGAGGAGGAGGAAGAGGAAGAGGAGAAGGAGGAGGAGGAGAAGGAGGAGGAGGAGGAGGGATCATAGAGAAGGAAGGAGATGACAAGGAGGGAGGAGGAAGAGGAGGAAGAGGAGGAGGAGGAGGGATGGATCATAGAGAAGGAAGGAGATGACAAGGAGGAGGAGGAGGAGGAAGAGGAGGAGGAGGGAGAAGGATGGGTCATAGAGAAGGAAGGAGAAGACAAGGAGGAGGAGGAGGAGGAGAATAAGGAGGAGGAGGAAAAAAGAAGGAGGAGGAGGAAGAGGAGGAGGAGGAGGAGAAGGAGGAGGAGGAGAAGGAGGAGGAGGAGGAGGAGGAGGGAAGGATGGTTCATAGAGAAGGAAGGAGAAGACAAGGAGGAGGAGGAGAATAAGGAGGAGGAGGAAAAAAGAAGGAGGAGGGAGGAAGAGGAGGAGGAGAAGAGGAGGAGGAGGAGGAGGAGAAGAAGGAGGAGGGAGGAGGGATCATAGAGAAGGAAGGAGATGACAAGGAGGAGGAGTAAGAGGAGGAGGAGGAGAAGGAGGAGGAGGAGGAGGGATCATAGAGAAGGAAGGAGAAGACAAGGAGGAGGAGGAGGAGAATAAGGAGAAAGATAAGGAGGAAAAAAAGGAAGGAGGAGAGGAGGAAGAGGAAGAGGAGGAGGAGGAGGAGGAGAAGGAGGAGGAGGAGGAGGATCATAGAGAAGGAAGGAGATGACAAGGAGGAGGAGGGAAGAGGAGGAAGAGGAGGAGGAGGAGGAGTAGGGATGGATCATAGAGAAGGAAGGAGATGACAAGGAGGAGGAGGAGGAAGAGGGAGGAGGAGGAGAAGGATGGGTCATAGAGAAGGAAGGAGAAGACAAGGAGGAGGAGGAGGAGAATAAGGAGGAGGAGGAAAAAGAAGGAGGAGGAGGAGGAGGACGATGAGGAGGAGGAGGAGGAGGAGGAGAAGGAGGAGGAGGGATCATAGAGAAGGAAGGAGATGACAAGGAGGAGGAGGAAGAGGAGGAGGAGGAGGAGAAGGAGGAGGAGGAGGAGGGATCATAGAGAAGGAAGGAGATGACAAGGAGGAGGAGGAAAGGAGGAGGAGGAGGAGAAGGAGGAGGAGGAGAGGGATCATAGAGAAGGAAGGAGAAGACAAGGAGTAAGGGGAGGAGAATAAGGAGAAGGAGGAGGAGGAAAAAAGGATGAGGAGGAGGAGGAGGAAGAGGAGGAGGAGGAGGGGAGAAGGAGGAGGAGGAGGAGGGATCATAGAGAAGGAAGGAGAAGACAAGGAGGAGGAGGAGGAGGAGGAGGAGGAGAAGGAGGAGGAGGAGGAGGAGGAGGAGAAGGATGGGTCATAGAGAAGGAAGGAGAAGACAAGGAGGAGGAGGAGGGAGAATAAGGAGGAGGAGGGAAAAAAAGGAGGAGGAGGAGGAAGAGGAGGAGGACGATGAGGAGGAGGAGAAGGAGGAGGAGGAGGAGGAGGAGAAGGATGGGTCATAGAGAAGGAAGGAGAAGACAAGGAGGAGGAGGAGAATAAGGAGAAAGATAAGGAGGAAAAAAAGGATTAGGAGGAGGAGGAGGAAGAGGAAGAGGAGGGGAGGAGGAGGAGAAGGAGGAGGAGGAGGAGGGATCATAGAGAAGGAAGGAGATGACAAGGAGGAGGAGGAAGAGGAGGGAAGAGGAGGAGGAGGAGGGATGGATCATAGAGAAGGAAGGAGATGACAAGGAGGAGGAGGAGGAGGAAGAGGAGGAGGGGGAGAAGGATGGGTCATTAGAGAAGGAAGGAGAAGACAAGGAGGAGGAGGAGGAGAATAAGGAGGAGGAGGAAAAAAGAAGGAGGAGGAGGAAGAGGAGGAGGAGGAGGAGAAGGAGGAGGAGGAGAAGGAGGAGGAGGGAGGAGGAGGAGGAGAAGGATGGGTCATAGAGAAGGAAGGAGAAGACAAGGAGGAGGAGGAGAATAAGGAGGAGGAGGAAAAAAGAAGGAGGAGGAGGAAGAGGGGAGGAGAAGAGGAGAAGGAGGAGGAGGAGAAGAAGGAGGAGGAGGAGGGATCATAGAGAAGGAAGGAGATGACAAGGAGGAGGAGTAAGAGGAGGAGGAGGAGAAGGAGGAGGAGGAGGAGGGATCATAGAGAAGGAAGGAGATGACAAGGAGGAGGAGGAGGAAGAGGAGGAGGAGGAGAAGGATGGGTCATAGAGAAGGAAGGAGAAGACAAGGAGGAGGAGGAGGAGAATAAGGAGGAGGAGGAAAAAAGAAGGAGGAGGAGGAGGAGGACGATGAGGAGGAGGAGGAGGAGGAGGAGGAGGAGAAGGATGGGTCATAGAGAAGGAAGGAGAAGACAAGGAGGAGGAGGAGAATAAGGAGGAGGAGGAAAAAAGAAGGAGGAGGAGGAAGAGGAGGAGGAGAAGAGGAGGAGGAGGAGGAGGAGGAGGAGGAGGGATCATAGAGAAGGAAGGAGATGACAAGGAGGAGGAGTAAGAGGAGGAGGAGGAGGAGGAGGAGGAGGAGAGGGATCATAGAGAAGGAAGGAGAAGACAAGGAGAGGAGGAGGAGAATAAGGAGAAAGATAAGGAGGAAAAAAAGTATTAGGAGGAGGAGGAGGAAGAGGAGGAGGAGGAGGAGGAGAAGGAGGAGGAGGAGGAGGGATCATAGAGAAGGAAGGAGATGACAAGGAGGAGGAGGAAGAGAGGAAGAGGAGGAGGGAGGAGGAGGGATGGATCATAGAGAAGGAAGGAGATGACAAGGAGGAGGAGGAGGAAGAGGAGGAGGAGGAGAAGGATGGGTCATAGAGAAGGAAGGAGAAGACAAGGAGGAGGAGGAGGAGAATAAGGAGGAGGAGGAAAAAAAGAAGGAGGAGGAGGAGGAGGACGATGGAGGAGGAGGAGGAGGAGGAGGAGGAGGAGGAGGAGGAGGGATCATAGAGAAGGAAGGAGAAGACAAGGAGTAAGGGGAGGAGAATAAGGAGAAGGAGGAGGAGGAAAAAGGATGAGGAGGAGGAGGAGGACGAGGAGGAGGAGGAGGGGAGAAGGAGGAGGAGGAGGAGGGATCATAGAGAAGGAAGGAGAAGACAAGGAGGAGGAGGGAGGAGGAGAGGAGGAGGAGGAGGAGGAGGAGGAGAAGGATGGGTCATAGAGAAGGAAGGGAGAAGACAAGGAGGAGGAGGAGGAAATAAGGAGGAGGAGGAAAAAAGGAGGAGTAGGAGGAAGAGGAGGAGGACGATGAGGAGGAGGAGGAGGAGAAGAACGAGGAGGAGGAGGAGAAGGAGGAGGAGGAGGGATCATAGAGAAGGAAGGAGATGACAAGGAGGAGGAGGAAGAGGAGGAGGAGGAGGAGGAGGAGGAGGAGGGATCATAGAGAAGGAAGGAGAAGACAAGGAGGAGGAGGAGAATAGGGAGAGAGAAGGAGGAGGAGGAAAAAAAGGATGAGGAGGAGGAGGGAATGGATCATAGAGAAGGAAGGAGATGACAAGGAGGAGGAGGAGGAAGAGGAGGAGGAGGAGAAGGATGGGTCATAGAGAAGGAAGGAGAAGACAAGGAGGAGGAGGAGGAGAATAAGGAGGAGGAGGAAAAAAGAAGGAGGAGGAGGAAGAGGAGGACGATGATGAGGAGGAGGAGGAGGAGAAGGAGGAGGAGGAGGAGGAGGAGGGATCATAGAGAAGGAAGGAAATGACAAGGAGGAGGAGGAAGAGGAGGAGGAGGAGGAGGAGGAGGAGGGATCATAGAGAAGGGAAGGAGGAAGACAAGGAGGAGGAGGAGAATAAGGAGAAGGAGGAGGATGAAAAAAGGATGAGGAGGAGGGAGGAGGAGGAGGAGGAGGAGGGAGGGACCATAGAGGAAGGAGAAGACAAGGAGGAGGAGGAAGAGGAGGAGGAGGAGGAGGGATGGATCATAGAGAAGGAAGGAGATGACAAGGAGGAGGAGGAGGAAAAGGAGGAGGAGGAGAAGGAGGAGGAGGAGAAGAATGGGTCATAGAGAAAGAAGGAGAAGACAAGGAGGAGGAGGGGGAGGAGGAGGAGGAGGAAAAAAGAAGGAGGAGGAGGAAGAGGAGGAGGAGGAGGAGAAGGAGGAGGAGGAGGAGGAGGAGGAGGAGGAGAAGGATGGGTCATAGAGAAGGAAGGAGAAGACAAGGAGGAGGAGGAGGAGAATAAGGAGGAGGAGGAAAAAAGAAGGAGGAGGAGGAAGAGGAGGAGGACGATGAGGAGGAGGAGGAGGAGAAGGGGGAGGAGGAGGGATCATAGAGAAGGAAGGAGATGACAAGGAGGAGGAGGAAGAGGAGGAGGAGGAGGAGGAGGAGGAGGGATCATAGAGAAGGAAGGAGACGACAAGGAGGAGGAGAATAGGGAGAAGGAGGAGGAGGAAAAAAAGGATGAGGAGGAGGAGGGATGGATCATAGAGAAGGAAGGAGATGACAAGGAGGAGGAGGAGGAAGAGGAGGAGGAGGAGAAGGATGGGTCATAGAGAAGGAAGGAGAAGACAAGGAGGAGGAGGAGGAGAATAAGGAGGAGGAGGAAAAAAGAAGGAGGAGGAGGAAGAGGAGGAGGACGATGAGGAGGAGGAGGAGGAGAAGGAGGAGGAGGAGGAGGAGGAGGGATCATAGAGAAGGAAGGAAATGACAAGGAGGAGGAGGAGAGGAGGAGGGAGGAGGAGGAGGAGGAGGAGGAGGAGGAGGGATCATAGAGAAGGAAGGAGAAGAACAAGGAGGAGGAGGAGAATAAGGAGAAGGAGGAGGATGAAAAAAGGATGAGGAGGAGGAAGGAAGAGGAGGAGGAGGAGGAGAAGGAGGAGGAGGAGGAGGATCATAGAGAAGGAAGGAGAAGACAAGGAGGAGGAGGAAGAGGAGGAGGAGGAGGAGGGATGGATCATAGAGAAGGAAGGGAGATGACAAGGAGGAGGAGGAGGAAAAGGAGGAGGAGGAGAAGGATGGGTCATAGAGAAGGAAGGAGAAAGACAAGGAGGAGGAGGAGGAGAATAAGGAGGAGGAGGAAAAAAAAGAAGGAGGAGGAGGAAGAGGAGGAGGAAGGAGGAGGAGGAGGAGGGAGGGATCATAGAGAAGGAAGGAGATGACAAGGAGGAGGAAGAAAAGGAGGAGGAGGAGAAGGATGGGTCATAGAGAAGGAAGGAGAAGACAAGGAGGAGGAGGAGGAGAATAAGGAGGAGGAGGAAAAAAGAAGGAGGAGGAGGAAGAGGAGGAGGACGATGAGGAGGAGGAGGAGGAGGGATCATAGAGAAGGAAGGAGAAGACAAGGAGGAGGAGGAGAATAAGGAGAAGGAGGAGGAGGAAAAAAAGGAGGAGGAGGAGGAGGAGGAAGAGGGAGGAGGAGGAGGAGGAGGAGGAGGAGGAGAAAGAGGATGGATCATAGAGAAGGAAGGAGATGACAAGGGGGAGGAGGAGGAGGTGAATAAGGAGGAGGAGGAGGAAAAAAGAAGGAGGAGGAGGAGGAAGAGGAGGAGGAGAAGGAGGAGGAGGAGAAGGAGGAGGATGGGTCATAGAGGAAGGAGAAGACAAGGGGGAGGAGGGGAAGAGGAGGAGGAGGAGAGAAAAAGTCCAGTTCCCTCTTTAAAAAGCACCTTTGACCTGGAAGACTGAGAATCTCCAGACATCAAACATGAAGCAATGAAAGATCAGCAGATGTGGAAAGATCTGTTCCATAGAATTACCAAGTCAGACACAACTGAAGAGATACCACCACCACTATCATCACCACCACCACCACCACATACCCACAGAGGAAACATTTGTACCACAGGGTTGAAATGAAGGAGTCTTGGGTGTTCTCTGAGCTTCAACCTCAAAGAGCACCAAGGACCCCTCACAAATCACATAATATTAAAGGTTGACTATCTCGTGGAGCTGCATTGCTAGCTGTCCAGGGGCCACAGGGTGGAGATGCTACCCATGCCACGTAGAGTTCTCAAGGTCCCAATCTGTTGTGGCTTGTCAGCAGAGCTGGAAGTAGATTCGGACATTGAAAAGGCTGGAGAGGAACATGGGCCACCCCTGGAGTCTGGGAAAGGCTCGGATGAGGCATCTGTGTCAGAGGCAGAGAGGTGGCCAGAGCCCTCTGACAGTTATCAGCTGCCTTCAGAGTAAGACATCAGTGAGGCAGAAGAGCAGCTGGAGCCTCTTCCCAGTGTGTGCATGCACAGAGCTGCCAGACGAAGGGAACAGCTAAAGAACAGGGGTCGACTTGGGAGGGAGGCCACAGGTGGACGATGAATGGCCCCTCCCAGAGGGAATAAAAGAGGAGCGAAAGGGGAGTGGAGTTTGCAGGAGACCATTAGTTCACTTCATTGGTTTGTGCCTCTCCAAGACTCCTGGCCAAGTTTTGCAGATATCGGCCTGGCAGCTCTCCAAGCCAGATCAGGTGTGTGAGCTTAAATCCTCCTTTGAAAACCTTTGCTGGATGGGAATGAGCAGAATTCACAGTCTATTAATAAAGGTGTGTTTTTTAATGGTCAGGACAAGGAATCTGCTTCCTACTCTTGGGAAGCCTCGGTCAGAACACAACCTACCTAACGTTGAACTTTGACAACCTGTTTGGACCGATGCACTTTTCCAACATTGTTTCTCTAGACCCGGGATGTGAACATGAGATGACCCCTTAACGCACAGCTACATGTAACCCATCATTTAGCCATTCCTAAGCTCCTTGAACCTGTTAGTGTGCCTCGTTTGTTCCTTCGGCAACATGCTCAGAGAACATTATGTGTGGGTGGAACCTCACGATAAATAAAGCCTAAACTCTCAAAATGGGATCAAAAGGCCATCTGGCCATGTCTTTTGCCAGGGAGGTTAATGCTACACTGAGAAAGTTCATAGAAGAGATATTAATGTGTTTCCCCCCCCCCCCCACTGTGTAGCCTCTCGTATCTCATTAGCAATATCTTATCCCGTTAACACATTAGCACCATCCCTTTGTTATATTATATTAGCATTCTTATCGTATCAGGACATATTGTTCCCTAATACAATCTTGCAGTCTATCGTATTAGTAACTTTCGTATCAAATTAGGACCAGCAGAGATTAAAAGGCATTCTGATTCAATTAAAAAGGTGACTTCTTCTTCTTCTTCTTCTTCTTCTTCTTCTTCTTCTTCTTCTTCTTCTTCTTCTTCTTCTTCTTCTTCTTCTTCTTCTTCTTCTTCTTCTTCTTCTTCTTCTTCTTCTTCTTCTCCTTCCCCTTCCCCTTCCCCTTCCCCTCCTCCTCCTCCCTCTCTTCCTCTCCCTCTCCCTTCTCCTTCTCCTTCTCCTTCTCCTTCCTCCTCCTCCTCCTCCTTTCACTTTTTCCTACTCCTCCCCTTCCTCTCCCCTTTCTTCTTCCCCTTTCCCTTCTCCTCCTCCTCCTCTCCCTCTCCCTTCTCCTTCTCCTTCTCCTTCTTCTTCTTCTCCTTCTCCTTCCCCTTCCCCTTCTCCTCCTCCTCCCTCTCTCCCTCTCCCTCTCCCTCTCCCTCTCCCTTCTCCTTCTCCTTCTCTTTCTCCTTCTCCTTCCTCCTCCTTCTTCCACTTTTTCCTACTCCTCCCCTTCCTCTCCCCTTTCTTCTTCCCCTTCCCCTTCCCCTCCCTCTCTCCCTCTCCCTTCTCCCTCTCCCTTCTCCTTCTCCTTCTCCTTCTTCTTTTCTCTCTCTCTCCCTCTCTCTCTCCCTCCTTTTCCTGAACCAGTGCTAAATGGCAGGACTGGTGTCTTCTGTGTTTGACCTATGCCAATCCATCTAAAATCAAAGGTAGAGAAATCAATGGTTATGAAGATCCTCCATCATCCAGGTCATGGTTGTCCCAAAGGTGGTTTTTTTTTTCCAAAAGGCAAATGGATTTTTTTTCCTGTGAAGAGGTTTCGCTTTACATCCAAGAAGCTTCTTCAGTTCTGCCTGAATGGTGGAGGATGGAAGGATCATCTGCAGTCATCTGGTCATTAGTATTCCCTCTGAGAGAGAGTGTGGCCATTTGGAGGTTTATCATTCAGGTCACAGGTAAACCCTCAAGTGACCTCAATAAGGAGGAGGAGGAGGTTGTGATGGTGAAGAAGAAGAAGATGATGATCCTAAATGGCAACTTTCATTCATTTCGAGGCAGGACTAGAACTCACCATCTCCTGGTGATTGGCCCAAAGTCACCCAACCAGCTTTTGTCCTGAGTTATTCAAATGAGTGCAAGTTTATTCCATGCTATATCTCTGAAGAAGAATCTGAACTACTAAAAGGCAGAGCAAATTGGCGGTAGTTAAGAGTCAATGGAATTCACGGTGGGCTGGACTTTGATCTCTTGTGGGCATGAAGGGAACTCAAGATGGTTGACCTCTCTTTGGGCTCAGCTTGGTCATCTTCTATAGGACTAGAACTTACTGTCTCCTGGTGATTGGCCCAAGGTCACCCAGCTGGCAGAGGGTTGCAGAAGGTCATCATAGCTGAAAACAGAGCTCATGAGGGCTGCATGCGGTTCTCCCAAGCTCTGTTTTCACTAACAGAGGGTTGCAGGAGGCCATCACAGCCGAAAACTGATCTCATGAGGGCCGCATGTGGTTCTCCCAAGCTCTGTTTTCACTAACAGAGGGTGCAGGAGGCCATCACAGCCAAAAACGGAGCTCATGAGGGCTGCATGCAGCTCTTCCAAGCTTTGTTTTTGCTGGCAGAGGGTTGCAGGAGGCTGTCACAGCTCAAAACGGAGGTCATGAGGGCCACATGTGGTTCTCCCAAGCTCTGTTTTCACTAACAGAGGGTTGCAGGAGGCTGTCACAGTTCAAAGCGGAGCTCATGAGGGCCACATGTGGTTCTCCCAAGCTCTGTTTTCACTAACAGAGGGTTGCAGGAGGCTGTCACAGCTCAAAACAGAGCTCATGAGGGCCGCATGTGGTACTCCCAAGCTCTATTTTCACTAACAGGAGGCCATCGCAGCCAAAAACGGAACTCATGAGGACTGCAGGCAGAAGTCGTATTGAGCCGGTTAGGAATGGTTAACCCAAACCTGTAGCAGAAATAATCCCCCACCTGTCCCAGTTCTATACCGTCCTATTTAGGCACATTTTTGAAGCTGTGTGCAAATGTGGGAGGTGCATGCGTGAACAAGCACATGCACGGAAGGCCAGACATATGTGTGGAAGGAGCGCCTGTGCCTGCAAAGTGGTCACGTGTGAGGTAAACTGGTGGTAACAAAATGTGAAACCCACCATAGGAATGGGCGGCCCTGCTCAGCTCAGTTTCTGCTGGCAGAGGGTTGCAGAAGGCCATCGCAGCTGAAAACGCAACTTGGCAGTGCGCCCTGGCCACCACAGGCGCCATCAATGAGTGACATCAACTGGCCAGCCTGGCTGTGATCCCCTCAGCCCCCCGAGCTCAAACATGACCCTGGTGCAGCTCTCAATGAAATAGAGTTTGACAACCCTGATCTCAATTGTGAAAAAAGTAAAAAGTAAGGTTCTACATTTAGGCAAGAAAAACAAAATGCACAGGTACAGTATAGGTGGTACCTTGCTCAATAGTAGCAACTGTGAGAGGGATCTTGGAATCCTAGTGGACTCCAATTTAAATATGAGCCAGCAGTGTGCAGCAGCTGCCAAAAAAGCCAACACAGTTCTAGGCTGCATAAACAGAGGGATAGAATCTAGATCGCGTGAAGTGTTGATGCCACTGTATAGTGCCTTGGTAAGGTCACACTTGGAATACTGCATACAGTTTTGGTCGCCACAATGTAGAAAAGACGTGGAGACTCTGGAAAGAGTGCAGAGAAGAGCAACCAAGATGATTAGGGGACTGGAGACTAAAACATATGAAGAACGGTTGCAGGAGCTGGGTATGTCTAGCTTGATGAAGAGAAGGACCAGGGGAGACATGATAGCAGTGTTCCGATATCTCAGGGGGTGCCACAAAGAAGAGGGAGTCAAACTATTCTCCAAGGCACCTGGGGGCAGGACAAGAAGCAATGGGTGGAAACTAATCAAGGAGAGAAGCAACTTAGAACTAAGGAGAAATTTCCTGACAGTTAGAACAATTAACCTCTGGAACAAAAGTTGCCTCCAGAAGTTGTGAATGCCCCAACCCTGGAAGTCTTTAAGAAGATGTTAGATAGCCATTTGTCTGAAATGGTATAAGGTTCCTGCCCACGCAGGGGGTTGGACTAGAAGACCTACAAGGTCCCTTCCAACTCTGCTATTGTATTGTATTGTATTGTATTGTATTGTATTGTATTGTATTGTATTGTATTGTATTGTATTGTATTGTATTGTATTGTATTGTATTGTTTATTTATTTTATTTTTTATTTTATTAAATTTATACCCCGCCCTTCTCCAAACGGACTCAGGGCGGCCGTTTGTATTGAATTGTATACTGAAATTCTCCTAATCTCCAGTCGTAGACCTTCCAAAGAAGCTCCAGTGAGATTTTTCCACCTTTAGTTTATCGTCATAGAGTGGTTGCTAGCTTTCATAAACTGGGAAACGTGGATTAATAGGACGTCCCTTTAGAAATGCAGAATGTGTTCCTGCCATTTTTTTTTTTTTTTACAAAAGTAAGTGGTTGGCAATACATAGGTTCCTTTTGCCTTCCCCCATGGAAGGACCACAATGGAAGGCGAAGTTATTACTATGAATAATGCCCTATAAATATTCCACTTGTTAGGCATGTAATCTGTTCTCTAGTCTCTCTGGACAGCTTCCTCATTTACACCCTCCCCTCGGTATATTTCTCTTGTATAATTTAAATGCACACATGCATTATAATCACTTCCTCACTCTCATTGGTTTTTTTTTTATTTTCTGGCTGACGAGCCGAACTTCAAAGCGTTGCTTATTTAGCAGGAGAAGATTTAGGTTCATATGGGATTGGAATTGCAACGTCAGGATTTCACTGGTTGCATTCACTAAGTAGGACTTCCCCAGAGGATGGAGGTTAAGGCAGGGGACGCCACCAAAACGACACCTTCTGGTCTCAAAGGATAAACCCATGATAGCTGTTAGCAACTCTGGGTTCAGAACCAGTGTTACAACTCTGGTCCCTTAACCAGTGTTAGCAAATGAATGCGGAATAGTATAATTCACCAGACAGTAAAGAGATACGTTGCTTTAACCACAAACAAACTCTAAAACAGTGATAGTAAGAAAATAAATAGTCTTTACTTTGTAGCAACTAAAATGCTTCTTCCGACTAACTTCTCAAACAAATAACAGTCCAACACCAAACATAGATACAGTATCTTACAGTGATGCAAAACAATACTCCTTCTTCTACAACGGCAATCAGGAAACACAGGATCACAAGGAATCGAACAGGGAATGGGCTGTGTTCCTGACCTTGCTTATATGGTAGAGCTGATAATTACAACCAATCAGATTATACTTAGTTTTTAAAGCTACATAACTCCTTAAAAACATAGGCTCATATATATTGTCAACCCAATATAAGGCTGAATATCCTAACAATAGCAAACCTATGGCACAGGTGCCAGAGGTGGCATGCAGAGCCCTCTCTGTGGACACGTGCACCATTGCCCAAGCTCAGCAAGTTGGTTGTTGGGTTTCCAAGGAGCGCATGAATGCCAATCAGCTGGTTATCAGGTTTCCAAGGTGCTCATGTATGCCGGCCAGCTGGTCGTGGGGTTTCCTGCACTCTGGTATATGTATGTGTATGCACATGCGTGCACCTTCCAGTTTGGGCACTGTGCCTAAAAGGTTTGCCATCAGTGGGCTAAACTGTTGTTGTTCAGTTGTTAGTTGTGTCCAACTCTTCATGCTGTCATGGACCTCAACACACCAGGCCCTACTGTCCTCCACTGACTATCAAGGTTTGCCCAAAGTCATGTTCATTGACCTTATCTAACCATCTCATCCTCTCTGTTCTGTCCAGTGATGGTTATGAAGCTCCCAAGAGAAAACTAAATTAATTTATGAGCCTCGAGACAAAATTAAAAAACATCCATTTATTAGGATCAACATCTTGGCTTGAGCCACTGGTGGAGCCAAAACTGAAAATAATAATAATAATAATAACTTTAGTTTATAAACCACTCCCTCTCCCCACAGGGACTCGGGGCGGTGCACAGGGAGAATAAAAACAATAAATATACAGATATACAAAATATACAAACATAACTAAAAACGAATTAAATCTAATACCTGTGCTAAAAATCCCATTTAAAGCTAAAATACCCAATAATTAAATATAAAACCCCATAGAAGGGAGACAACCCTAGGCCGGCCAAGCATAAAAGATATGTTTTTAATTTCAGACGGAAGGAGCGGAGGTCCGTGGTTGTTCTAATATCGGGGGGAAGGTCGTTCCAGAGGGCTGGGCCCGCCACAGAGAGAGCCCTTCCCCTGGGTGTTGCCCGCTGACAAAGTCTAGTGGACGGCACCCGGAGAAGTCCCTCTCTGTGGGAGTGAATCGGCCGTGAGGATGTATGAGGCAGGATCCGATCCCGCAGGTAGCTAGGTCTCGAGCCATGGAGCGCTTTAAAGATGATAACTAACACCTTGAAGCGCACCCGGAAGACAACAGGCAGCCAGTGCAGCTCGCGCAAGAGCGGTGTTACGTGGGTGAACCTGGCGGTTCCCATAATTGCCCGCGCGGCTGCATTCTGGACCAACTGAAGTCTCCGAGTGCACCTCAAGGGGAGCCCCATGTAGAGAGAGTTACAATAGTCCAGTCGGGATGTCACGAGACCATGAGTGACTGTGCGAAGGGCGTCCCGATCCAATAGGGGGCGCAACTGGCGAACCAGGCGAACCTGGTAGAACGCCCTCCTGGCCACGGCTGGCCACGGCACCATTAAATGATTAAAATCATTTAATGGTGTCTGAACTTTACTCCTGTGTCCCCTCCCTTCTGCCTAGGTCATAAATTACATTAGAATCTACACATGCGCATTCACAGGCCAGCTTGAGATTCCATTCCGACCACAGGTATGCCTGCCATTCATCCAGTTTGGTGTGGTTCGAGTGAACCAGTAATGGCAACCAGTGGATGGTCCTACCTACCCACCCCCAGCTCTATGACATCCTATTTAGCAATGTTTTCTAAGCCGCACTTGCAAGCAAAGTGCATGCCAGAAGGCGGCACACATGCACGGAAGGAGCGCATGCTCACAGTATTGGTGTGCGGCGAGCCAGTGGTAAAATTATGTGAAACCCACCTGTGGTTCTGTCCCGGCTATACGTTAGTCTGTGTGCAGCTAAACCCACTTATCCTCCAATAAAACAGACCGTGTGCTCTGAATGCTTTATTGGAAGAACAGGATACGATGAAACTGGGGAAAATAGGGATACATACAACGAGAACCAAATACAAGATAAGCAGTATCGGATTACCGCTGAACATAACAATGAATGAATACAAGCAATTTAAAATCTCACCAGCGATGCAGTGAGATGTGTAGGGTGTGTATTTGTCCTTGGATGACCATGTGCTTCTGCCTTCTCCAAATGCTAAAGGAAATTGAGTCTGGCTTCCCAACATGCACTTGGTTTGAGAGTGCAGGCCAATGGGTAAAATGGGTTGGATCAGCGTCAAACAATATTCTTTGGGCATATTTGTCTCTTTGGCCACTAGATGGGGCTAGAGTGTAACAACAGTATATAAAGATTGTATGTTGGAGCATATTTGTTCCTCCGGCCACTAGATGGAGCTAGAAGGCAACAACAGCACATAAAGTTATATGCTGTAGCATGACACTCTCCTTTTGCCTGCCATCTTCCCCAACATCAGGGGCTTCTCCAAGCAGGGTGCATGTGCGGGGACTGTGTGTGCATTGTACAAGGTCCCTTCCAACACTGTTGATCTGTATATGTATCTTCTCATTTGGTGTCCAAAGTATTTGAGTTTCCGCTTCAGTATGTGCCCTTCCAAAGGACAGTCATGGTTGATGTCCTTCAGGATTGACTGATCTGATCTCCTTGCAGTCCAAGCATCTCCTTCAAGAGTCTTCTCTAGCACCACAGTTCGAAAGCATCAATTCTTTGACACTCAGCCTTCCTTCTGGTCCAACGGTCGCAGCCATACAATGGTCGCAGCGGAAGAGGCATGGCAACAAAGGCAGCCAATGAGGGCTGTTTGGAAGCTGAAACAGTGTTTGCTGGAGACAGCAAGGAGCCTGGGCGTGGCTTAGCTCAGCTGTTCTGTACTAAAGTTCTGAGTCTGTGCTCTGAATTGGAACTGAAACTCCTCTCCTCTGTTTGTGTTTGGCTTGTATTTGCTACCACATTGGAAAACCTGCTTTTGTTATTGTATATTTACTGCAAGTGTTATATTATACATAATGAGAAGTTTGTCAGGTTTCCCCCCCCCTCCAAATGCCCTAATTGATTAATGAGCCTCGGACCAAACTTCAAAAGAAAATTAGTCATTTATTAGGAGTGTTTATTTTGGGCAAGATCTTTTCTCAGTCAAATCTTAACCTTTTTTTTTAATTATAGCTGAACTTTATTTGAATCAGTTATCTCTGTGTGCTTTCTGAATGTGATTGATGCTGTAAACTCGGACACATTACGACAGGGAGACCCATGGCTTTGACTATACATTGGCAAGTGTTAGGAATGTAATCCTAGTGTTGGGTTGGCAATATATATAAGCCACGATTGGAATTTGTATCTGTAACTTTAACTGCTACAGTGAGATGTGATTGGCTGCTGTTTCCTCAATCAGCCATAAGAGGGAACCAGAATCACTGTTAGATGCTGATCTCTTCGATGAAGGCTCTGTATGTCAGTTAGATCAGCAAAGCAAAGAGAATCGTGAGTTGAGGAACTGTAAGCCTACTGTTTGAGTTATAAACTGTATTTGATTCAGGACTACTTATCACTTGTTTGTGAAGAAGTGTATCTTACTTTATTTTTCCACCACGAGTAAAAGTCTATTTGTTTTACCATCAGTGTCTGTGACTGTTCATGTGGATACCTAGCAACATATCTCTTGCTGCATTCCATTGCACATTTTTCGGCCTCCTAACAGAGATATCCTTAACAGCAAGCTAAAGTGAGATGGTCCTAGTTAGCACTAGGAGGAGACGTTGCTAGGAAGGAATCTAGAACTTTAGACTAAAGTCCACACAAACACACACACACACACACAACCTCACAAAAACTCAATAAACTCAAGAATCAACTTTGCCTCGAAAGAGATTTTACCTTAGTTTTATCCTTTGTTGGTATTTATTTTATTAAAACATCTATATAGCCACCCATCTTTTAACTACCTGAAGGCAGGACAAGAAGCAACAGATGGAAACTAATCAAGAAGAGAAGCAACCTGGAACTAAGAATATTTTTCCTAACAGTGAGAACAATCAATCAGTGGAACAGCTTGCCTCCAGATGTTATGGGTGCTCCAACACTGGAAGTTTTTAAGAAGATGTTGGATAACCATTTTTCTGAAGTGGTAAGGGGTTTTCTGCCTGACGCGGGTTTGAACCAAAACACCTTGAAGGTCCCTTATTAGAGTAATTAAAAGAGATATAAAATCACGTTAAAACTATACAATTCAACCAATTAAAAATGTCAAAAACAGCAAAATAAAACTGGCCCCTGTATAATGTGAGAAATGTGGTTTAACTCATTTAGGAACTATTTTTCCCCCCAATTCCTTTGCATTTTTAATTTGTGTTGTTTATGGGTTGGGTGAAACTTGCCCCAAACTCTAAAGAGCATTTGAACTATCACGGACCTCCGCTCCTTCCGCCGAAGTTTGAAGACCCATTTTTTCCATCTCGCCGGCCTGGCCTGATCCGCACCATCAGATATTGACTGAAATTTAAATGGTTTAATTCGGTTTTAAAGGGTAAAGTTTTAGGATTTTAATGGTTTTAGATTTTTTAGCACAGGGTATTGGGGTTTAATTTATTTTTAGTACTATTTATTGTCATGTTTGTCTTTTATTCTATTTTAACTTCCTGTACACTGCCCCGAGTCCCTTTGGGGAGAGTGGGGCGGTTTATAAATTTAATAAAATGAAATGAAATAAAATGAAATGAAATGCATTTGCTTTGTTTTCTCCATTTCTCCATTTTTCACATGAACACCAAAGGAAGAGAAAGGACATGTTGGCAGTCAGCGATAAAGAGTTTTAATCAATAATCAGATTACGAGCAGAGGAACATGGAAGAGCTACCATGTTCACAGCAAGGATCTGTTTTCTCTGAATGGCAGCCCCTTCAGATGAAACAAAGAAATATCCCAACCACAGCTGGATGATTCCTCTCCGCTCTACTGTGGGAAGTGATCCACATGTTCAGGATGATCATATAATAGATCCCTGCTACAGTCTTCCCTTTTACTGTGGGGTCTTTGGTGGTCTCTGAGCTTGGTTGTTTTCTTGCAGATGTTTCACAACCACAAACTAGATAACATTCTCAGGGCTGGAATGGAGGGGGAGAGGAGAAAGAGGAAGAGGAGGAGGGGAAAGGAGGAGGAGGAGGGGAAAGGAGGAGGAGGAGGAGGGGAAGGAGAGGAGGAGGAGGAGGGGAAGGATAAGAAGAGGAGGAGGATAAGAAGGAGAAGAAGGAGAAGAAGGAGGAGGAGGAGGAGGAGGAAGGAGAGGAGGAAATGAGGAGGAGGAGGAGGAGGAGAGGAGGAGGAGGGGAGGAGGAGGAGGAGGAAGGAGGAGGAGGAGGAGGAGGAGGAAGAAGAAGAAGAAGAAGAAGAA
Organism: Rhabdophis nuchalis; assembly: GCA_039707465.1. Classification (NCBI taxonomy): domain Eukaryota; kingdom Metazoa; phylum Chordata; class Lepidosauria; order Squamata; family Natricidae; genus Rhabdophis; species Rhabdophis nuchalis. Next base: position 244,717,856 of record CM077644.1, read on the forward strand.
GAAGAAGAAGAAGAAGAAGAAGAAGAAGAAGAAGAAGAAGAAGAAGAAGAAGAAGAAGAAGAAGAAGAAGAAGAAGAAGAAGAAGAAGAAGGTTTTGTGGCTGTTGGCTCATATTGAAGTTCTGGTCTCCTAGAACTCCAACGTCCCTCACAAGACCCTCACCTGATGCAACCCTCACCTGACATGACTTCCTCATCACTACTGACCACAGAAAGCCCTTACAAGCAGAAGAGCACCAACACTGACCTTCCCTAAATTTTGCTGAAGACGTTACCTACAGAGGTGTGTTTTGCATAATTTTACCACCAGTTCGCCGCACACCGAAACCGTGAACATGCATGTGTGTACGTTCGTTTTGTGAGCGTGCCCGCCTTCCGTGCATGCCGATGGCTTGCATGCATGTACATGGCTTAGAAAACATGGCTAAATAGGACTGCATAGAGCCGGGGAGTATGGGTGGGTGGGTAGGTTGACCCACAGGTTGCCACTACCGGTTCGTCTGAATTGATCCAAATTGCCTGAATACCACCACTGGTTACCTAGCCAGATAATGAAACCAATGATGGATTGCTGCCAGTCCTGACTGGTACAGCTGGGCCAGAAGTGGCCTGGAGCAGCTGAGAACATACCGATATGGTGGCTCATTTGACCTACCTGCCTGCCCACGCTCTATAGCCGTATTTATGGCAACAGGCATACTGTGCACCAGGGCTGGGTCCCTGCCACTTCTAAGCTCTTCTCTAGAAGAGGTTCCACCAATCTACGGTGCCGTTTAGAACCGGATCCAGCTCCCTCCCCCCACCCGTCCGCCCATCATCAAGATGAAGAGTGAGAGGAGGAATTCTGGGAGTTGAAGTCCACAAGTCTTAAAGCTGTCAATTTTGAACCCTTTTCTAAAAGGTTAGGGAGTGCAAGGGTCTTGGACCTTGACAGCTTTAAGACTTGCATACTTCAAATGCCAGAGTTCCTGAGCCAACATGACTGGAGGAGGAATTCTGGGAGTTGAAGTCCACAAGTCTTAAAGCTGTCAAGTTTGAACACCCCCTGGAGTTGTTGTTTTTTTCCCCTAAAGGGTGAGGGGTTCAAGGGTCTGGTAACTTGACAGCTTTAAGACTTGCGTGCTTCAAATGCCAGAGTTCCTGAGCTAACATTTTGGTTGCTAAGCAAGAGCATTGTTCAGTGAGTTTCACCACATTTTACGAGTGGGCCGCACCCACCCAATCACATGACTGCCAAGCCACTCCCACCCGGTCACATGGCCAGCAAGCCACTCCCACAAAGCAGTCCACACCTACAGAAGAGGTTGTAAAAAATTTTGGAACCCACCACTATTGTGCATGTGCGCACAGCCTGCAGAGCCTGCATACACCCTGACAGGTAGCCGGGTGTCACAGGGTTGATGGACTGCGCATGCCTGCGCAGTGCACATCAGGTTCGTGGACAGCACATGTCAAGAATGTGCACAGCGCACATCAGGTGCATGCACAGACAGACTGCAATCAGCAATGGTAAGAAGAACCCACCACTAAATGAGACATTCACAAAGCTTGAATAACGAATTTCCATTCTCATCCTGCACTCCAGCTGCAGCTATTTGCCACTGTCTCAAGGATATTTTGTCCTGGGGATGAAGCCTCATCCTCTTAGTTGTAGCATGCTGCCCAGTTTTCTTTTATATAGATACTAGCTGTAGCTGGCCACATGTTACTGTGGCCCAGTCTGGTTAAATGGCCAACCAATCTGTGTGTAGATCTACACCTGCACACACAAACACATACACACAACCACCGTATAAACCCCAACCTACTTACTTACTGTATTTCTTCCTCTCTCCACCCACCTACCTATCGACCGACCGACCGACCGCATTTTTCCCTCTCTATATATATGTGTGAGGGAATGTCAGAGGCTTATTCGGTTGCTGAGGAAACAGCCATTGGAAATGTGAGAGGTGTGTGTGATGCATCATAAGAAGCAGCCGAGTGGGAGGAGCTTAAGAACTTACATTTGAGCTGCTTGCACATGACACAGGTGTGGCAGCCACACAAAATGTACGTATGATTGTTACTTCCTTTCTTAGAAACATTGTGTGAAAATTTGGTGCAGATCGGTGCAGTACTTTCTGAGATTAGCGATTTTGCACAAACTATTTAAATTTTTTATTTATATAGATATATACTGTAGATTTTCATCAACCTGTTTCTTTAATAATGCTTCTCCTGGACTTCGGCTTTTCTCACCCTTTCTGGGCTTCAGTTCCAGTTATGCCTCTTGTCTTTTTTTGATAGCCTATAGATCTGTTTTATCCTAAGTCATAAATCTTTACCGAGATGATCCGCAACAGGTATTTTGAAACTCAGCCTTCTGGGCCATCCAGGACTTTGGTGCTTTACTGGATAATATTATCTTCTGCTCTTAGCAAAATAAAATAATAATACGAGTCTTTTTTTTCCCCTTCTGCAAAATTGAAATCCTTTACCTTAAAGCCATGGATCTTTGCTTTGACCTTGCAGACTTCAAATACAGGAAAAGAACACAGGTGTTTAGTTGCTGGGTTTTTTCATGCCCAGGTGTTCCATTAGCTTCTCCCCCACTTTATCATTGGAAGGAGATTAAGTGAGTGGTTGTCTAATATTTGTTTTGTTGCGTTTAACTAGTCTTTGCTTCTTCAGTTAAGGGAAGATTTCAAGCAGAACAGAAGGGAAAACACTGCTCTCTCTGTGTGCGTGTGTGAAAATCCATCTTCTGGTGCTTTCTTAGCCTGTGATTTCAGCCACTCACTTTCCCTCTATGGCTGTCAAACTCCCAGGCGTGGCTGGATGCATCATGCCCTGGACACACCCATGAAAAAAATCCTGTTACGTCATATGACACCTCTGTGATGACATGAACTTGACACTCCTGCTCTAGACCAGTGTAGTTGATTATAGTCCATAATATTTAGTGAGGAGCCCCTCATCCTGCAATAAACTTATTTAGGCTCCATCTATCTATCTATCTATCTATCTATCTATCTATCTATCTATCTATCTATCTATCTATCTATCTATCTATCTATCTATCTATCTATCTATCTATCTATCTATCTATCTATCTACCTACCTACCTACCTACCTACCTACCTACCTACCTACCTACCTACCTACGTCTGTCTGTCTGTCTGTCTGTCTGTCTGTCTGTCATCCAGCTGTGTATCTATCTATCATGTCTGGCTGTCCGTCCATCCATCCATCCTTCCATTCACCCATCTATCTACCAGCTGTCTATCTACTATCTCTACTTATCTGTCTATATCTGTCTGTCTGTCTGTCTGTCTGTCTGTCTGTCTGTCTGTCTGTCTGTCTGTCTGTCTGTCTGTCTGTCTGTCTATCTATCTATCTATCTATCTATCTATCTATCTATCTATCTATCTATCTATCTATCTATCTATCTATCATCCAGCTGTCTATCATCTCTACTTATCTGTCTATATCTGTCTATTTGTCTGTCTGTCTATCTATATCATAAGAACAAAAGAACATAAGAATAGCCTTGCTGGAACAGGCCACAGCCCATCCAGTCCAGCATTCTGTCTCACACAGTGGCTCACCATTTGCTTCAGGGTCTTCCCAAGCAGATGCCTTCACCTGCTTATGATTCCTTGCAAATGGCATTGAGAAATATCCCCCCTATCTCTCCAACCCGGAGGGTGTCCTTAGGCATCCATCATGATAGCCATGGATACCCTTGTTCTCCATGAACTCCTCTCATCCTTTCTTAAAGGTGTCGAGGCTGACAGCTGTCACCACTTCTTCTGGCAGGGAGTTCCATAGACCAGTGATCCTCTGGGTGAAAAAGTACTTCCTCTTATTTGTTTGAGGTCTAGTTTCCAAAAGTTTCATGGAGTGCCCCCTAGTTCTAGTGTTGTGCGATAGGGAAAACAGTTTTTTTTTTACTTTGTCCACACCGTGCATGATTTTATAGACTTCAATCAGGTCACCTCTCAGGCGCCGTCATTCTAGAGTGAAGTGGCTCAGCCGTTGCAGCCTCAGATGGTAAGGAAGGTGTTCCAGCCCCCTAATCCTTCTGGTTGCCCTCCTCTGTACCTTTTCCATTTCCATAATATCCTTCTGAAGGTATGGTGACCAGAACTGTACACAATACTTCAGATGGGGCCTCACCATAGATTTATAAAGAGGAAAAAATGACACTTGCTGACTTATTTTCTATACCCTTCCTAAAGATCCCTAGCAATGAGTTTGCTTTTTTCACTGCTGCGGCACACTGGGTTGACACCTTCATTGAGCTGTCCACCAGGACACCAAGGTCCCTTTCCTGGTTAGTTGCAAGGAGTTCAGACCCCATCAGTTTATAGATGTAGTTGGGTTTTTTTGCCCCAATGTGCATCACTCTGAACTTACTAATGTTGAAGCTCATTTGCCACTGGTTTGCCCACTCCTCCAGTGTCAAGAGATCCCTCTGGAGCTCCTCACACTCTCTCTCAGTTTTTACTACCCTGTATAATTTAGTGTCGTTGGCAAATTTGGCTACCTTGCTGTTTACTCCTACTTCTAGATCATTTATGAAAAGGTTGAAGAGTACGTAAAAACACAAGTAGAAAAATAGGAAAAAAACCTTTGGTAGGAAGGTAACTCTGTGTGCCTTCGGCGTTGAGTCATGCCAGCCACATGACCACGGAGACATCTTCATACAGCCCCGGCTCTTCAGCTTTGAAACAGAGATGAGCACTGCCCTCTAGAGTCGGGAACGACCAGCACATATGTGCGAGGGGAACCTTGACTTTTACTTAGCCTCTGAATGAATTTCTTAGAAACTGCTTAAGGAGATTTCCTTTCTGGATCTCGTGGTGGCAAAGAGGGACCAGAATCTCATGATCCCCAGAATGGATCCCATGGTGGCAGCTAATCTGCAGGGCACTGTAAAATATAAATGAATATTAGGAAAACTGGTCAGGCAGAATCGTCATGACTGGCAGATCCAGTGGTTAACAACAAATTATTGTCCAACCATAAATGTTGACAGTTCCTGTTAAGACGCAACAGGCTACTTTGTAAATCCGGAGATATCATTAGAGATTGGAGATTAGAACGATTGACAGATCTGTCTAACACAGATTTCGGTAATCCACTGTGAAATCCCTTGGCCATTGCTCAATGTACTCCATAAATTTACATTTTGTCTGGACTGTTCTTTTCCCTGCCAAATCTCACAATTCACAGATTGCGTTTACTGAGACTCGGAGTAAAATAATTTTGGGGAACTTTTGATATCTACCTACGTTCACCCAAAGAAGAGACCCTGAGTTCAGGGTGAAGAACTGTTAGCAACTCTGGGTTCAGAAGCAGTGTTACAACTCTGATCCCTTAACTAGTGTTAGCAAATAAATGCGGAATAGTGTGATTCACCAGACAATAAAGAGATATGTTGCTGTAACCACAAACAAACTCTAAAACAGTGATAGTAAGAAAATAAATAGTCTTTACTTTGTAGCAACTAAAATACTTCCTCCGAACAGAGATTCTTACTTCTCAAACAATAACAGTCCTTCACCCAACACAGAGTTATCTTACAGTGATACAAAACAAATCCTCTTCCTTCTTCAATATTCAGCTTCAGCTTCTCAGACGGCAAAAAAGTAAGAACAGGAAATCAAAGGGAATCGAAAAGGGAACGGACAGTATTCCTGAGCTTCCTTTATGGTAGAGCTGAGACGCACAGCCAATCAGAATTCAAACACAGTTCTTAAAGCTACATAACTCCTTAAGAACATAGGCTCATATATATTGTCAACCCAATATAAGGCTGAATATCCTAACAAGAACTATCAAATAAAGGATCAATCTAATTAAAATCTTTACGGTTAATCATCCATTCAAATAACCTTTCCACACACATCAATTAACATTTATTTGTTATATATAGATTTATATCCTGTTTTTCTTTCAGGAACTCAAGGTGTCTGTTGTGGAGCACCAACTGCCAGTGGAGCTGGTGGCAGACTTGGACAGTGAGGAGAGTGACTGTTTATCTAACAATAAACAGTCCTTCACCAAAAATAGATGTTGTTTATCTATTGTATATTTATGGTTTTTTAGTTTCCCTGTGCACCGCTCCGAGTCCCTACGGGGAGAGGGAGCGGTCAAGAAATTAAACATTATTATTATTATTATTATTATTATTATTATTATTATTATTATTATTATTATTATTATTATTATTATTATTATAAAACCACAGTTATCTTACAGTAAGTCAAAACAATGATTCTCTTCCGTCTTCATGTTCAGCTTCTTCCTCAGTGGCTATCAGGAAGCAAAGTGAAGCAAAAGGATGAACTGTGTTTCTAGCTGCCTTTTATGATTGAGCTGGAAGCACAGCCAATCAGATTCCACATAGTCCTTAAAGTTACATATACACTTTTGAGAATCCTGGCTTATATATATTGTCAACCCAACATCAGGATAATTATCCTAACAGGTTCATTTTTTGCCCTCTGGGAGGGCAAAGAAACCACACCAAAAGCAGGGTGTGTGGCATGCCCACGCATGACCCCTCCCTCTATGCTCCCCCCCCTTTGGCACAGGAGCCAAAAAAGTTTCGACATCGCTGCCCTATACCATTCCAGACAAAGGAGTACCCAATAGCTACTTGAAAACCTCCATTGCTGGAGCACCCACAACTTCTGGAGGCAAACTGTTCCACTCCTTGATTAATTGTTTTCGCTGTCAGGACATTTCTCCTTAATTCCAGATTGCTTCTCTCCTTGACTAGTTTCCATCCATTGCATTTGTGCCCTATCTTCAGGAGCTTTGGAGAATAACTTGACCTCCCCTCTTCTTTGTGCCAGTCCATCTGATATTGGAACACTGCTATCTGATCAACCCTAAGATGGGTTCACTGTTTTTAGTAAAGCCTAGGGATAGACCAATTTCTTGTCTGCTAAATGTGAATGCAGGCAAGACACAGTCAACCAGACCTACAAACCCCCATTCCATTCTGGTGGAAGATAACTGCCTCCCACAAGAATTCTTAAATGTCCATTTACTTGCTATGATAATTTATGTCACTCCCTATTGTATTCAACACCTAATGCACAGCTGGTCTTTTAATGCAAATTTCTTTGCTCTTGCAGGCCCATTATCCTTTTTGAAAGGGCAATGTGCTCTCTCTCTCCCTCTTTCTCCCTCTCCCTCTCTCTTTCTTTCTCTCTCTCTTTCTCTCTCTCTCTTTCTCTCTCTCTCTCCTCTGCCATGTCTGCATTTTTAAATTCTTCTTCCCTTCCTTGTTTTTCCTTTTTGTCCAAGCAAGTCAAACAAATAATCCAGCATGCCAAAGCCCAATTCCTTTACTACTTAAATGTTATTCCCTGCATCGTGTTAAACCGGCTGAACAAAATGTTGCTTCTTGTTTTCCGCCCCAAGTCAATGAAATTACGATATGCCTTTTAACGTTGAATATTAATTTGTACCAAATGATGAATTATACAGTCCCCAATCTCATTTGCACCTAAGGCTTAGCAGAAGGGGTTGAAAATCACTTCCACAATAGCAGTAGCCTTTAGACTTATATACTGCTTCACAATGCTTTACAGTCCTCTCTAAGCGCTTTAATGGCTCAGCGTATTGCCCACAATAATCTGGGTCCTCATTTTGCCTACATAAGAAAGAACAGAAGGCTGAGTTAATCTTGAGCCAAGGTTGGACTGCTGGCAGTGGGCAAAGCTAGTCTGCAATACTGCATTCTAACCACTGTGCCAACAGAATTGATTAGGGAGGCTAAAACATACAAAGGTTGGAGGAATTGAGAAGCAAATTAGAAAACAGCATTTTCAATATGAAGCCAAACTCAAGATCATGGGGACATAACATGCTCTCTTTCCAGAGTCTCGACGTCTTTCTTCATATCATGGTGACCAAAATCAGATGTGGTAGTCCAATTGTAATCTTACAAATGTGATAAAGGTGGAGAGTAAACATGTGTGACTATGCAGAGCTGTTATCATCTCCCTGTTGGAGAGAGAAGAAAAGTTCATGAGTGGTTTTCCTGGAGGAAGGGAAGCCAGACAGATGTTATCCATGACCCAAGAGGGAAAAGGGGGAGACGGTAGACTTTGGTGATGCTCTAGTCTTTTGGGATGGACTCAGCCGAAGATCACGAGAGATGTTCTTCCCCAATGCAGATGAAAGGGTCCTTGGTGCTGTCTGAGTTTGGTTGCTTTCTTAAAGTCATCCCAAAGGTGAATTTTCAGGAAGCAACTGGACTTACTTAGTTTTTTTTTCTTTTGAAGACATTTCGCTTCTCCTCCAAGAAGCTTCTTCAGCTCTGACAGGAGAGTGGGGAATAGAAGGATTTTTATTCCTTGCAGATAGTTGGTCATTTGCATCCTTTTAGAGGGTTGTTGAGGCCACTTGGAGGTTTATCTGTGTCTTCAGAGTCACCTGAGTGTTGCTCCTAGTTCCTCTAGTCTGCATTTATCCCCCTCTGGAAATCCATTCCTACTCCCACATGATTCAAAGGGTGTTCATCCCAAATTGTATAGCTAAAAGTCTGTAAAGATTCTCCATCATTCAGGTCATGATAATCCAAAAGGTTCTTTTCTGGGAAGGCAACTGGATTTCCTTGTTGTTGTTGTTTGGTTTTTTTTTTGAAGACTTTCATACAGTCATTTCCTTTACACAAACTAGGTAAAATCATCAATGGTTGGGATAATGGAATGTCTGTAAGAAAGCAACCAAGTTCATAGAGCACCAAGGACCCTTCAGTTCAACCCTGAGCTACAACTATTCTTTTCTATTGGTAAATGTTGATGATGCTCAACCTAGAAGGAAGGAAGGAAGGAAGGAAGGAAGGAAGGAAGGAAGGAAGGGGGAGGGAGGGAGGGAGGGAGGGAAGATAAATAAATAAAGAAAGAAAGAGAGAGAAAGAAAGAGGCAAAGAAAGAGAGATAATAATAATAATAATAATAATAATAATAATAATAATAATAATAATAATAATAATAATAATAATAATAATAATAATAATAATAATAATAATAATAATAATAATAATAATAATAATAATAATAATAATAATAATAATAATAATAATAATAATAATAATAATAATAATAATAATAACTGGAAACCTTTAATTTATAACCCACACTCTCTCCCCGAAGGGACTCGAGGCGGGGCACAGGGAATTTAAAATACATAAAATCACAGCATAATACAATATAAAATAAGATTAAACTAACCCTGCGCTAAAATCCCTAGAAAAAGAAAGAGAGAGAGAAAGAAGAATAGAGAAAGAAATAACAAAAGAAAAGGAAAGAAAGATAAAGAAAGAGAGAGGGAGGGAAAGAGAAAGAAAAAAGAGAGAGAAAGGAAGGAAAGAAATGGAGGAAAGAGAGAGAGAGAAAAGAAGGAGAGAGAAAGGAAGGAAGGAAATGGAAGATAAAGGAAGGAAAAATAAAGGAAGGACAAAAGAAAGAAAGACAGAAAGACAGACAGAAAGAAAGAAAGAAAGAAAGAAAGAGAAAGAAAGGGGGAAGTGAAAAGAGAGAGAGAGAAAGGAAAGAAGAGGAAGGGAACAGAAACAAAGAGAGAGAGACAGAGAGAAAGGAAGGAAGGAAGGAAGAGGGGGAAGAGAGAGAGAAAGAGAGAGAGAGAAGAAGAAGGGAGGGTATAGAAAGAAAGAAAGAAAGAAAGAAAGAAAGAAAGAAGGAAAGAAAGAAAGAAAGTCCTCAGCATGCTCACCTAGATATCTAGAACATTCCTTCCTTTTGCTCTCTCTTGATAACTACAAACTACTTTTAATAGCTGAAGAAGTTGTGTGTAACCGGTTATTTGGATTCAAAGAGTTAAACACACTCACAATGCCCCTTCCTACCATCTTACTCTGAAACGGTTAGCCTCATCACTGCTCATGATTGCAAAGTGGATCCTGGCAACGAGTCACTGCTGTTTTCCACACACCTCTTGAGCATTGTGTATTCGCTCTGACTAAGGCAGATGTGTGATGATGTCCTTACTTACCAGTGTCATCAAAGAGTTGACTCTGTTCCTGATCTTTCTGATCAGTTACTAAAAGACCATTTGCTGCTCCTATGTTGCCCAGCAATTGTTTTCTAACTCTGATGAGCCTCAGAACAAGGCAAGAGGTTAATGGGCTCATCCCACCTTTGAAATAACAAGGGGTCACTCGACTTCTTTTGACTTCGACACAGATAATGAGTCAAACGGAATCCTAGATATGCTACACCCGTTAAGTGGTTGGTGACCTCAAGAGTTGTCATTCCAAGCATTCTTGGCTGCCCTTTCTAGTGTTCGGCAGGGGGGAAAGGAAAGAATAAGCTGTGTTTTCATGGCGACAAGCAGAGGTGGGTTTCTACCAGTTCAGACCAGTTCGGTGAAATAGGTAGCATATACTTGTGTCACAACACCCTGGTAAGCCCCAAATATGGGAGGGAGCAGAACTGCTTCTCTTTTCTGTCGTTCGGCTCACCCTAGGAGCCCTCCGGGCAGAAAGCTATTTTTGTTGCCTTTGTTATATTTGTGTTACGTTTGTGCTGATAAATAAATAAAGGGAGATTAGCATAGATCTACAGTGGTACCTCGGTTCACGAACGCCTCTGTTCACGACCAATTCGGATTACGACCAAAAATTTCCAAAAAAATGTGCCCCGGTTCACGAACACCGTTTCGGTTCACGAACGGAAAAGTTCGTAAAAATATGCTCCACTTCACGAACTCCGCCCTCGCTTCATGAACAGAAAAGTTCGTAAAAATGCTCGGATTCACGAACCCCGCCTCGCTTCACGAACCGGAGCCGCGGACGACCAAAAAACAAGGTCAGAATGGATTAACCGGATTTACATTGAACCCTATGGGAAACTGTGCCTCTGTTCACGACCAATTCTGTTCGCGAACAGAGTCAGTTCAAGAATCACGACCAAAAAACAAGGTCGGAACGGATTAACCGGATTTACATTGAACCCTATGGGAAATTGTGCCTCACTTCACGACCAATTCGGATCGCGAACAGAATCAGTTCACGAATTAAGTTCGTGAACCGAGGTACCACTGTATTTCGAGCTATTTAGATCTCATTTATTTTATTTATTTTATTTTATTTTATTTTTATACCGCACCTATCTCCCTGAAGGGCCTCAGGGCGGTGCACAGGAAATTAAAAGCGGAATAAACAGAATAAAATCTAATTAAATTTAAAGTGCCCTGTGCTAAAAATTCCCTAAAACATTACCAACATATTAAAATCCAATAAGACAATTTGAAACTCATCAACTAGCCATACCCTTACTGGGATTTGAACCTGGGAAGTATTGCATGTGAGGCAGTTGTAATTGCCACTAGGCCACAGGCTCTCATCCTGGGCAGCTGAGCCAGGGGAATAAGTACATATTGTGTCACAACACCCTGGTAAGCCCCCAATTAAGGGAGGGAGCAGAACTGCTTCGCTTTTCTATCTTTCGGCTCACCACAGGAGACCATCCAGGCAGAAAGCTATTTTTTCGTTACCTTTGTTATATTTGTGATACATTTTTGTGCTGACACAAATATATACTTATTCCCCTGGCTCAACTGACCAGGAGGAGAACCTGGTGGCTTAGTGGCTAAAACATCAGCCTAACATGTAATACAGCCCCATTGGTACCTCGCCAAAATGTCTACGCCGTCCACCTATGGAACGGCTTCCAGGCCGAAGGCATCGGGAGCGATATTTTCTTATGTGTTTCAATCATCGACCACCAATGAGCCAATGGATTGTGAACCAAACTTCTCCTGCGTTGCCTGATCGCATAGTTTCATCACGAAGCACGGGTATCCAGCTAGACTTCAATACAATACAATACAATAGCAGAGTTGGAAGGGACCTTGTAGGTCTTCTAGTCCAACCCCCTGCGTGGGCAGGAACCTTATACCATTTCAGACAAATGGCTATCTAACATCTTCTTAAAGACTTCCAGGGTTGGGGAATTCACAACTTCTGGAGGCAAGCTGTTCCAGAGGTTAATTGTTCTAACTATCAGGAAATTTCTCCTTAGTTCTAAGTTGCTTCTCTCCTTGATTAGTTTCCACCCATTGCTTCTTGTCCTGCCCCCAGGTGCCTTGGAGAATAGTTTGACTCCCTCTTCTTTGTGGCACCCTCTGAGATATCGGAACACTGCTATCATGTCTCCCCTGGTCCTTCTCTTCATCAAACTAGACATACCCAGTTCCTGCAACTGTTCTTCATATGTTTTAGTCTCCAGTTCCCTAATCATCTTGGTTGCTCTTCTCTGCACTCTTTCCAGAGTCTCCACATCTTTTCTACATCATGGCGACCAAAACTGTATGCAGTATTCCAAGTGTGGCCTTACCAAGGCACTATACAGTGGCATTAACACTTCACGTGATCAGGATTCTATCCCTCTGTTTATGCAGCCTATAACTGTGTTGGCTTTTTTGGCAGCTGCTGCACACTGCTGGCTCATATTTCAATGGTTGTCCACTAGGATTCCAAGATCCCTCTTACAGTTGCTACTATTGAGCAAGGTACCACCTATACTCCGCCTGTGCATTTTGTTTTTCTTGCTTAAATGTAGAACCTTACTCGTTTCACCATTGAATTTTATTTTGTTAGATAGTGCCCAATGCTCCAGTTTGTCCAGATCCTTCTGTATCTTAAGCCTATCTTCTGGAGTGTTGGCTATTCCTGCCAGCTTGGTGTCATCTGCAAATTTGATGAGTTCCTCATTTATCCCCTCATCCAAATCATTGATGAATGATTTCATCAGCTTATCTGAAACTTCCATAAATATCGTTCATTGGAGTCCACCATTATTTCCCTGTACCTTAACATTTGTTTTGCTAACGTGGCAGTTTTCGGCATAGACCTTGCGCTCCTTCCCAATGCTACCTCATTTCGTGAGGGTGGTCTAAGAAAGAATTCCCAGTCTTTTGCATTAAAACGAGTAATAATAATAATAATTACGAAGCCTGCATCTTCATCTTGGAGGTCTCTGGGGATAGAGCCTGATCTACAGAGCATCATTCTCCCCACAGAGATGCTCACATTTAATTAAGCTGATCTCATTAAGATAAAAAAATTTAAAAAATAAACGCCGTATGTCATTTTAAAGAGCTATAGATAGTCAAGGTTTCTGTTTAATTGTTGTTATTATTTCAAAACAGAACAGAACAGTGAGTTATTTTTAATTTCCAACAGGATCTCCTGATAGCAGGCATCTGAGCAGCTGGAAAGAAACATATTATAACCTTTGCATTGTTAGCAAAGAGGAGGGGAAGAAGCAAAGAAATATGTGCATTTATCCTTCAACTCCTTAATAAGCGGGAGATTATATATTCACTTATATTTTTTGCAAGAAAACAAAGAATTATCTCTCTTTGTGGCTTGTCTTGGGTGTATGTGTGTGTGTGTTTCTCTCTCCTCCTTTTAGTTATTGGATCTCCCTAAAAAAAAAAAAGATTACAGTGCTGAACTGTATGAGAGATTGCGCTGATATTGTCGTAGTGAATGGTTAGCTATTAAAACTCTTTCATTTTACATGCTTTCCAACACGTTGTTACCAGAAATGGCTGTAGTGAAAGAACGCTTTGTTAGGAATCAGATAAGCTGATGGATGTCAGAAAAAAAGAAACCGTACCATTTTGTGATGGGTTGTTACATGTTTTTAATAATAAATGGATAGAGAGCATTATTATTATTATTATTATTTTAAAAAGACGCTTCCGTGAACTCCAATGAGAGTTTTATTTTCTTTGGGTTAAAAAAAAAAGGAAGTTAATTACTAATTATGAACAGGGCCCTAAAACAATCCATTCTGTCTTCGCAGCCTTCATAAAACACACATTTGCTGTAATACGGAGGTTGTCACCGCCGAAATCTATACAGCCGGGAGAGCTGTCAGAGTGAAATATAAACTGGGTCCAAAGTGTCAGGCTGGAAATTAAAGAGGAAGCACATACGGTTTGTATAAATCCTAAATGTTTATGAATGCGCGGGCAGGAGGCTGCAAAAAAGCAAAAAAGAAAAAGAAAAGAAAAGAAACAGAGAGGGAGGGGAAAAAGAAAGAAATCTCACCAAAGTTGGTGGGAGATTAAAAGAGCGACGAAAAAAATAAAATAAAGAAAGTGACTAACAGAAGGAGAGGCAGAGACAGAAGGAGAGGTGAGTCAAGAGAGGAATTAGGCTGGAATCGTCATGTTCCCATAAGTCAGGGATGTCCAAACTTGGGAACTTTAAGACTTGTGGACTTCAACTCCCAGAATTCCCCAGCCAGCATAGCTGGCTGGGGAATTCTGGGAGTTGAAGTCCACAAGTCTTAAAGTTCCCAAGTTTGGACATCCCTGCCATAAGTGGTCTAATCCAGCGGTGAGGTTCACATTTTGTTGCCACCAGTTTGCTAGGCGCATGCCCACTTTGTGGGCACACCAGTGGTGAGATTCAAATAATTTAACAACCAGTTCTCTGCCGTAATGACCAGCTGGGTGGGTGTGGCTCAGAGGTCATGTGACAGTGTAGGCGTGGCAATTCAATGTGATTCACGTCGATGGGCGCTTCGCCTTAGCTGTGACAATGTCATAAGGGTTAATCGGAGAGGCAGTTTCCGTAAGCAGGGCAATAAAGATGCGGCTAGAAACAACACCAGAATGTCTCCTTCCTTCCTACCTTCCTTACAGGATTAGCCCTGGAAAGTGGGCGGAAAACAAGAGGAGATTTCTTCCAACAACCAGTTCTCTGATCTGCTTAGAAAGTTAACAACTGGTTTTCCCGAATAGGTGAGAACTGGCTGAATTTTACCACTGGGGCACAGACACCCCTTCCACACATACACCTGGCCTTCCTCACTTTGCTTTGCTCACGCGCATTCCTTCCGAGCATAATAATAATAATCTTTACTGTCATTGTAATAATATTGTAATAAAATTACAATGAAATTGGTTTGAGCGCCGTGCCAACACCTGCACCAGGTGGGATACAGACAGCAGTGACAGTCACAACAGGAATCTCTCCAGGCAAACGAAAAGGCCGACAAATGACTGTTGAAACAAAATGGCTGACAAATAACAGTTGAAAAGGATCAACTGTACTCTGTCTCTTGTTATCCATCTCTTCAAATCTGCCCGGCATTCCAGGAGCTGGTGGAAGAGGAGCACGTCTCTTTTTCTTCTTTCTTTTACAGTAGGTTCAGAGCGAGTTTTGATGGAAAAGTCTGCTGTGACACCAGGAGCTCAAAGCCGCTGCGCCTAAGCGTGCCGCCATCTTGGATCTTGGATGCGCCCGGCCTCAAAAACATGCCTAAATATGATGGGATACAGCTGGGGCAAGTGGGTGCCCACCCACGATTTCCGTTAGCGGTTTGGATGAACCGATTCAAACCGGCTGAATGCCACCTCTGGTCTAATCCAAACCCATCTTGAATGCTGTTGCCTCTTATCTCGTGCTAATTTGGTCCAATCTGTTTTGTTGTAAGAAACGTCCGTCTGAGTTCAGTTCCAAGTGGGGGGAAAAGACACTGGAAACATGGGGGCTGCTTGGAAAGATGGTTTAATGGTGGACAGGATCCCATGGTTTGAGGTCCTTGGAAAAAGGGGCAGAGATGCTGAGAGTGCCCTGGGTTTTTATGCCCTCTGTTGGGCTTTTGGATTTGAGCTTGTGTCCTGAGTGGTTGTCAGACTCCCATGGGGCCATGCAGGGGCAACTCAGTCCTGAGTCCCAAGCTTGGTTGAACCTTGCTGGATGATGATGTAATGAAAAGGCTTTGGACAATCTCTCCTCTGCCGGAAGGAGGTAGATCTTTGTTATGTAGAATTGACTGGCTCAGGCCTTAATGGCCCGTTGACAAAGGTGGTGGTGGGTGAGTTTCTGCCTGACTCTTAGGAGAAATATTCCTAGGAGAGGGCTGGGTGTTAAGTTCCTACAGTTTTATCTATTTTTCTTTCTTTTTTCTTTCTTGCACTTTTTTATTCTCTCTCTCTCTCTCTCTCTCTCTCTCTCTCTCTCTCTCTCTCTCTCTCTCTCTCTCTCTCTCTCTCTCTCTCTCTCTCTCTCTCTCTCTCTCTCTCTCTCTCTCATTTGTATTCTCTTTTATTATTGCAGTTAAAACTTTTAACTTTTAATACCTGGGAGATTAAACTGTTCATGGGGCAAAATCCCGGAGGAGCATAGAAATATAAAGGCGTAAACAAGTAGGAAATAAATAAATGGATGGATGGATGATCATCCCTGTTTTTCTTCCTCAACTGATTGGATGGAAATTCCCAGGATTCTTTTGGTGGTTGACAATGCTGGTGGGTATTGCAATCTCCTTTGAGTCCATGTTCCATCGTTCTGCCTCTCACACACACCATTCATTTCCTGAGACTTCTGGCTGATCTCGATATGTTGCTAAATGAGAATATATATATATATATTTTCAGCTGCTGCAAATAATCCATGCTTAGTCTAGTGTGGCTTTATCAACCCACAGTGTGATTTCCTTTTCCATTTCCTTCTTCTGTATGGTGATGGTCCTTGTTCGAAGTATTTATTTATTTTATTTATTTATTTATTTTTCATATTTATAACCCACTCCCATCTCACCACAAAGGGACTCGGGGCGGCGAACATAGAATTAAATCACTATATACAAAATACAAAGATATTAGGTACCTGTGTTATAACCATTTTAAATCCCCATTTACAACTGGCAGTGTTGGGGTTACGCAAGGCCGGCTAGTTGGAAGAGGTGAGTCTTAAGACATTTGCGAAAGAGGCGGAGGTCAGGAATGGTGCGGATTTCAGGAGGTAGGTCGTTCCACAGGGCTGGTCCTGCCACAGAGAAGGTTCTCCCCCTGGGTGCCATCAGTCGACATTGCCCGATCGACGGCACCCTGAGGAGACCCTCTCTGTGGGAGCATGTCGGTCCCAGGGATGTATGGGGCAGGAGGCGGTCTTGCATATAGCTAGGTCCCAAGCCATGGAGCGCTTTGACCTTGAAGCGCAACCGAAAGACCACAGGAAGCCAGTGGAGCTCGCGTAGGACAGGTGTTATATGGGAGTGTTTGGGCGCTCCCGTAATTATCCGTGCGGCCGCATTCTGGACTAACTGTAGTCTTCGGGTGCACCTCAAGGGAAGCCCCATGTAGAGAGCATTGCAGTAGTCAAGTCGAGATGTGACGAGTGCTTGGGTGACTGTGCGTAAGGCTCCCCGGTCCAGTAAGGGACGTAATTGGCCCATCAGGCGTACCTGATGAAACGCCCCCCTGGCCACGGCCACCACATGGTCTTCCATGGTCAGCCGAGAGTCCAGGAGGACACCCAAATTGCGTGCTCTCTCCACGGGGGCTGGTGTTTCGCCCCCAATGGCCAGATTTGGAATAATCTGGCTGAAACAGGGTGCCGGAAGCCACAGCCACTCAGTCTTGGACGGGTTGAGCTTGAGTTTGTTACTACCCATCCAGATCCGTACGGCTTCTAAGCACCGGGACATAACCTCGACAGCATCATTGGGGTGGTCTGGGGTGGATATGTACAGCTGGGTATCATCGGCGTACAGATGATATTCCACCCCGAAACCACGGATGATCTCACCCAGCGGCTTCATATATATGTTAAACAATAGGGGCGAGAGGACCGACCCCTGAGGGACCCCACATAAGAGGGGTCTCGAAGTCGACCTCTGCCCCCCTGTTAACACATATTGTGACCGACCAGAGAGGTAGGACGCGAACCACCGCAAAACGGTGCCTCTCAGTCCCAACCCCTCCAATCGGCGTAATAGGATACCATGGTCGATGGTATCAAAAGCCGCTGAGAGGTCTAATAGGACTAGGATAGAGGAGAATCCTCTATCCCGTGCCCTCCAGAGATCATCGACCAATGCGACCAATGCCATCTCGGTGCTGTGCCCGAGTCGGAAGCCGGACTGGCGCGGATCTAGATAGTCAACTTCATCCAAGTGTCGTGGAAACTGTTGGGCCACCACACTCTCAACAACCTTCACTAGAAAGTGGAGGTTGGAGACGGGATGATAGTTTTCTAATAATGCTGGATCCAGGGACGGCTTCTTGAGGAGGGGCCTCACCACCGCCTCTTTCAAGATGGTAGGTAAGGACCCCTCACTCAAGGATGCGTTGACAATGCCCTGAAGCCAGCCTCGTGTTGTTTCCCAGGATTCCAGTATAAGCCAGGAGGGACACGGGTCTAATAAACATGTGGTGGCCCTGAGTCTCTTAGACAACTTGTCCATATCTTTGATAGTAACAAAATCAAACTCCTCCCACAATGGTGTCACAAGAGCTGCTTCGGCACTCTCGACTGGGCTACTGACAATGGAGGGTAACTCGCTCCGAATCCGAGTGATTTTCTCCTGCAGATAAATCCCAAATTCCTCTGCTCGACCCTGCAAAGAGGCTTCCCGCGGCCTCTGTTGGAGGAGGGAGCGGGTTACCTTAAACAGGGCGGCAGGGCGGTTATCTGCGGATGCAATAAGTGTGGCACAATACTCACGTTTGGCCAGCCTTATTGCCACTAAGTAAGTCCTAATGTGGTCTCTTACTAGTGTTCGGTCGGCTTCAGAGTGAGATGATCTCCATCTGCTCTCTAGACGTCTCTTGTGACGTTTCATCCCTCTGAGCTCCTCGGTAAACCAAGGGGCCCAGGTGGCTCGTCGCCGCAAGAGAGGCCGCAAGGGTGCGACTCGGTCCAAGGCCCCCGCGGCCGCACTTAACCATGCGGTCACTAGGTCCCTGGCCGAGTCGCGGAGCAAGTCCACAGGAATTGGCCCAAGCTCCTTCTGGAACCTTAATGGGTCCATCAGGAGCCTGGGGCGGAACCATATAGGGATGTTTGGTTCCGCCTCCCCACAGTGAGGTGTAGCGGTCGGAAAGTCGAGTCGAAGGAGAGCGTGATCTGTCCATGACAGGGGTGTGATGACTAAATCCCCTATTCCCAGATCACTACTCCACTGACCCGAGACGGAGATGAGATCCAAGGTGTGTCCGCCTTCGTGAGTAGGGCCTAGAACTACCTGAGTCAGGTCCATGGCTGTCATGGAAACCATGAACTCCCGAGCTACACCAGAGGTCTCACCTGCTGATGGCAGGTTAAAGTCCCCCATGACTATAAGTCTGGGGGTTTCAACCGCCACCCCGGCTATAACCTCGAGAAGCACGGGCAGGGCTGTTGTTGCATAGCGAGGAGCCAGGTATACAACTTACACGCCCAACTGCTTCCCCAGGCCCCACTTCACAAGGAGAGATTCACACCCGGTCGTCTGAGGGACTGTGGTCTCCCTTGGCTCAAGACCTTCCCTAACCATGATCGCTACTCCCCCACCCCTCCCTGAGGCCCTGGGCTGATGGAAGGCTGGGCTGATAATAAGTAAGTAAGCAATAATCCAAAGATGGTTCAATAAGGCAAAGGTTTATGACAGGGAGAATATGGCAAAGATATTCAGGGGTCCTTGGTGCAAAAGGTTGGCTCTTTTCTCTTACACATTGTATTATCCAACTAGTAACGTCACCAGTTTGTTTATTTGGATTTATATATCAGTGCTAGAAGGGAGAAGGGTTTGTGGAGAGGAGGAGAAGGAGGACTGTGGGGCCCTTGGGGTTCTCTGAGCTTGGTTGTTGACATTTGGTTGTTGACATTACTTCCGAGGATATGGACAGGTTACGTGGGCGACTGCGAGCCACCACATGTTCATTGGACCCGTGCCCCTCCTGGCTT
This sequence comes from Rhabdophis nuchalis, assembly GCA_039707465.1. Lineage (NCBI taxonomy): Eukaryota > Metazoa > Chordata > Lepidosauria > Squamata > Natricidae > Rhabdophis > Rhabdophis nuchalis. The sequence continues at coordinate 244,737,575 of CM077644.1, forward strand.
GTACTGGCATCCTGGGAGGTGACACGAGGCTGGCTCCAAGAGGTTATCAATGCATCCTTGAGTGAGGGTTCCTTGCCTGCCTCCCTAAAAGAGGCTATGGTGAGGCCCCTCCTCAAGAAGCCCTCTTTGGACCCAGCTATTTTGAACAACTACCGTCCAGTCTCCAACCTTCCCTTCTTGGCGAAGGTTGTTGAGAGTGTGGTGGCACAACAGTTTCCCCGTCACCTGGAGGAAGTTGACTATCTAGATCCGCGCCAGTCCGGCTTTCGGCCCGGGCATAGCACCGAGACGGCATTGGTCGCGTTGGTAGATGATCTCTGGAGGGCCAGAGATGGGGGATGTTCCTCCATCCTGGTCCTATTAGACCTCTCAGCGGCTTTCGATACCATCGACCATGGTATCCTATTGCATGGGCTTGGGGGGTTGGGGGTGGGAGGCACCGTTTTGCGGTGGTTCTCCTCCTACCTCTCTGGCCGATCGCAATTTGTGCGGGCAGGAGAGCAGAGGTCGACCCCGAGACCCCTCACATGCGGGGTGCCTCAGGGGTCGGTCCTCTCGCCTCTCCTGTTTAATGCATATATGAAGCCGTTGGGTGAGATCATCCGTGGTTTTGGGGTAGAGTACCATCTGTACGCTGATGACACCCAGCTGTACATATCTACCCCAAACCACCCCAACGATGCCGTAGCGGTGATGTGCCAGTGCCTGGAAGCCGTGCGGATCTGGATGGGAAGTAACGGACTTAGGCTCAACCCGACCAAGACCGAGTGGCTGTGGTTTCCGGCTGCCCGATTCAACCAGCTTTCTCCAACGCTGGCCATAGGGGGCGAACATCTTGCCCCTGTGGATGGGGCGCGCAATTTGGGTGTCCTCCTGGATACCCGGCTGTCTATGGAAGAGCAAGTGACAGCCGTGGCCAGGAGGGCGTTTTACCAGGTTCGCCTGGTTCGCCAATTGCGCCCCCTATTGGATCGGGACGCCCTTCGCACAGTCACTCATGCCCTCGTGACATCCCGACTGGACTATTGTAACTCTCTCTACATGGGGCTCCCCTTGAGGTGCACCCGGAGGCTTCAGTTAGTTCAGAATGCGGCCGCGCGAGCAATTATGGGCACCTCTAGGTTTGCCCACGTAACACCGCTCTTGCGCGAGCTGCACTGGCTACCTGTCGTCTTCCGGGTGCGCTTCAAGGTGTTAGTTATCATCTTCAAAGCGCTCCATGGCTCGGGACCTAGCTATCTGCGAGATCGGATCCTGCCCCACACATCCTCACGACCGATTCGCTCCCACAGAGAGGGGCTTCTCCGGGTGCCGTCCACTAGACTTTGTCAGCGGGCGACGCCCAGGGGAAGGGCGCTCTCTGTGGCGGGCCCGGCCCTCTGGAACGACCTTCCCCCTGATATTAGAACGACCACCGACCTCCGCTCCTTCCGTGTAAAATTGAAGACCCATCTCTTTCGACTGGCCGGCCTTGAATAGTTCTCTCTGTCTTTTAATTATAAATTTTAATGGGTTTTTAATTTATATTTTTAGCATGGGTAGATTTATTTAATTCTATTTTAAGTAATATTTGTATTATTGTATATTGTTTTTAATTATGCCTGTGCACCGCCCCGGGTCCCTGTGGGGAGAGGGTGCGGTTAATAAATCCCAACTTATTATTATTATTATTATTATTATTTCATTATCCAACTAGGTAACATCATCAGTGCTAGAAGCGAATGGGGTTTGTGGTGAGGAGAAAGAGGAAGAGGAAGAGGAGGAGGAGGAGGAAGAGGAGGAGGAGGAGGAGGAGGAGGAGGAGGAGGAGGAGGAGGAGGAGGAGGAGGAGAACCGGGCAGTCTATTGGGGATATCTCCTTTGGGAGACAGAAAGTTGTACAGTGGAATGTGCAGCTAGAGAAACATTGCTAGCATACACACAAATAGATTATCAGACACTGCTAGTAAAAACAAGTAGCTTTACTGGTGTGTAAAATTAAACTGCTCTCTTCACAAGCAGCGATATTAGATAGTGAGTCAAACAAAGTCCTTAACAAATAAACAATTGCTTACAGTCGCAATTCACGATTCTTCAAAGAGTCAGTCATGGTTGAGCAATCAGGGAGCAATGACCAGAGAGAGCAATCAGCAGAGAGAGAGAATGCACTCTCCTGACTTCCTCTTATTGCCGTGATAATTACAGCTTCTAATTGCATCCAAACATCTTAAAGCAACAAAGACCATTTGTCATCATGATATTATATATATATATTATATATAATATCCTACCAACACTAGGAGTCTACTCCTTGGTTGTTGACATTTCATTACCTAACTAGGTAACATCATCAATGCTAGAAGGGAGTGGGATTGGAGGAGGAGGAGGAGGAGGAGGAGGAGGAGGAGGAGGAGGAGGAGGAAGAGAAGAAGAAGAAGAAGAGGAAGAGGAAGAAGAAGAAGAAGAAGAAGAAGAAGAAGAAGAAGAGGAGGAGGAGGAGGAGGAGGAGGAGGAGGAGGAGGAGGAGGAGGAAGAGGAGGAGGAGGAGGAGGAAGAAGAAGAAAGGAAAGGGGGGAGGAGGAAGAGAGGGGAATGGGAATAATAATAGGAGGAGGAGGAGGAGGAGGAGGAGGAGGAGGAGGAGGAGGAGGAGGAGGAGGAGGAGGACTGTAGTGTCCTTGAAGCTTCCTGAGCTCAGTGACTTTCTCTCAGACTTTTCATTACCTAACTAGGTAACATCATCAGTGTTAGAAGGGAGTAAGGCTTCCTCTCTGTATATATATATATATATATACACACATACAAGTGGTAGTAAGCAACCCCACAATTACCACCAAGTCAACCAAACAACCAAACAGTAAACACAAACCTAATCAATAAATCACCAAGAAGATTCCCACCAGTGCTGACAGGCAAGTCACTTTTATATAAAGAGAGAACAACCCCCACTTCCTTCTAGCATTGATGATGTTAACTAGTTGGGTCATGAAATGTCTTCAAGAAAACAACCAGGTTCAGAGAGCACCAGGGAGCCCACTGTTCAGTGCTGATCTACAAATACTCTCCTCTAGTGGTAAAGTTATTTAATTTGCGATCCTGGAAAAGAAGCGCATTTCTAAAGGTCACTTCCACGAGATGTGAATTATTATTATTATTTTGCAAAGCAATAATCGCAGAAAGCGTAGAAAATCCAGAACCTCTTTATCCTCTCCCCAAATTGCAAGGCACTTGTGATATGGAAGCAAGCAATAGAACAGAGAAAAAAAACAAAAAAAAACAAAGCAGAGGAGTCTTGACTAAGCTTTAGCATTAGCATAAAGAAATGTTGTGTTGGTCCCGAGCATCAATCTCCATTTTGGGGAAAAAAAAAAAAAAGAGGCACAAAGAAGTTTGTCAGATCATTAGCGGCACCTAATAAATCTGAAGGAATCGCGATCTGCCAGGGTGTCGATAAAGTCCTAATTTGTCAGATTAATGGATTGTTGCGCTGTATTAATTCCCCACTGCTCACTCGGTGGAAATGGAGGCCGAGTCCAAGGGAAGCTCTGAAGGATGCCAGGATGTCTGTCAGCCACCATGGCTGGGTGCCACTGATTCCTGCCTTGAAGTCCTTGGTTGCCAAAAAAGCCAACCCAGTTCTAGGCTGCATAAACAGAGGGATAGAATCTAGATCACGTGAAGTGTTAATGCCACTGTATAGTGCCTTGGTAAGGCCACACTTGGAATACTGCATACAGTTTTGGTCGCCACGATGTAGAAAAGACGTGGAGACTCTGGAAAGAGTGCAGAAAAGAACGACCAAGATGATTAGGGAACTGGAGGCTAAAACATATGAAGAACGGTTGCAGGAGCTGGGTATGTCTAGTTTGATGAAGAGAAGGACCAGGGGAGACATGATAGCAGTGTTCCGATATCTCAGAGGGTGCCACAAAGAAGAGGGAGTCAAACTTTTCTCCAAGGCACCTGGGGGCAGGACAAGAAGCAATGGGTGGAAACTAATCAAGGAGAGAAGCAACTTAGAACTAAGGAGAAATTTCCTGACAGTTAGAACAATTAACCTCTGGAACAGCTTGCCTCCAGCAGTTGTGAATGCCCCAACCCTGGAAGTCTTTAAGAAGATGTTAGATAGCCATTAGTCTGAAATGGTATAAGGTTCCTGCCCACACAGGGGGTTGGACAAGAAGACCTACAAGGCCCCTTCCAACTCTGCTATTGTATTGTATTGTATTGTTGTTTCCTTGCAGAGGTTTCTTTACCCAACTAGGTAGTATCTTCAGTCCCAGAAGGTTGTGGACAAGGGAAAAGGGGGGAGGAGGAGGAGGAGGAGGAGGAGGAGGACGACAATCCGTGAGATCATCCGTGGTTTTGGGGTAGAGTACCACCTCCATGCTGATGATACACAGCTGTATATATCTACCGCAAACCACCCCAACGATAATAATAATAATAATAATAATAATAATGCCTTAGAGGTGATGTGCCAGTGCCTGGAAGCCATGCGGGCCTGGATGGGAAGTAACAGACTCAGACTCAACCCGTCCAAGACTGAGTGGCTGTGGTTTCCGGCATCCCGGTACAACCAGTTGACTCCATCACTGGCCATAGGGAACAAACATCTAACCCCTGTGGATGGGGCACGCAACCTGGGCATCCTCCTTGATGCACGGCTGTCCATGGAAGATCAAGTGACGGCCGTAGCCAGGAGGGCGTTTTACCAGGTTCGCCTAGTCCGCCAGTTGCGTCCCCTACTGGACCGGGGTGCCCTTTGCACAGTCACTCATGCACTCATGACATCCCGACTGGACTACATGGGGCTCCCCTTGAGGTGCACCTGAAGACTGCAGCTTGTGCAGAATGCAGCCACGCGGGCAGTTATGGGAACCTCCAGGTTTTCCCATGTAATACCGCTCCTGTGCGAGCTGCATTGGCTGCCTGTCATCTTTTAGGTGCGCTTTAAGGTGTTGGTTATCATCTTTAAAGCGCTCCATGGCACAGGACCTAGTTATTTGCGGGATCACATTCTGCCCCATACATCCCTGCGGCCGATTTGCTCCCACAGGCTATGCCAGTGGGCGACGCCCAGGGGAAGGGCCTTCTCTGTGGCGGGCCCGACCCTCTGGAACGACCTTCCCCCGGATATTAGAACAACCACGGACCTCCGCTCCTTCCGTCAAAAACTAAAAACACACTTCTTCAGCCTGGCCGGCTTGGGGTAATCGAATTGTTTTATTGGGGACTTTTTGGGGTCTAGTTTTAGTCAGATTGGGATTTTAGCGCAGGTTCTAGTTTAATCTATTTTAACTGTATTTATGCTTGTTGGTTTTATGTATGTATTTTTAAATTCCCTGTGCACCGCCTCGAGTCCCTTCGGGGAGAGAGAGCGGTTTTATAAATTAAAATTAAAATTAAAATTATTATTATTATTATTATTATTATTATTATTATTATTATTATTATTATTATTATTATTATTATTATTATTATTATTATTATTATTATTATTATTATTATTATTATTATTATTATTATTATTATTATTATTATTATTATTACAATGACTGTGGGGTTCTTGGTGTTCTCTGAGCTTTCTTGGTTCCTTGCAGATGTTTCTTTATCAGTGGTGGGTTACAGGCGGTACGCCCGAGTATGGGCATACCAGAGCCTGCCCGGAGCACTAGATACTGTTCCTGTTTGGTGCTCCAGAGGGCCCACCCGCCCGAGCTCCTTACCGGTCTTTTACATCTTTGGCACTTCTGCACATAAGCACAGCACGTACAGCGCCTGTGCGATGCTCCACTGAGCAGATGGAGTGTCACGGAGGCTCATGGAGGCGCTAAGATGCATGCACACATCCACATGGATGCCGCCAGACCCATTCCAACCATATTGTTTGGAATGGAATCTGGAACCCACCACTGTTCTTTACTCAACTAGGTAGTATCTTCAGCCCTAGAAGGGAATGGACAAGGGATAGGGGAGGAGCAGGAGGAAGACAACGACTGTGGGGTCCTTAGTGCTCTCTGAGTTTGCTTGTTTCATTAACCACCTAGGTAGTATCATCCTAAGGGAGTGAGGTGTTTGGAGTAGGGAAGGAGGAGGAGGAGGAGGAGGTCGACGACGACTGTGGAGTCCTTGGTAGCTTGGTAGTTTCCTTGCAGATGTTTCATCACCCATCTAGATAACATCTTCAGTGCCAGATTTACCAGCTTGTCGCCAGAGATTGTGGGAACTCCAATATTGGAGGTCTTTAAGAAGAGAGTGGACAACCACTTGCCTGAAATGGTACAAGGGCTCCTCCTCGAGCAGGCGGTTGGACTAGATCTGTCCAGGACCTCTGTCATGGACAGATCACTCTCTCCTTCGGCTTGACTTTCCAACCGCTACACCCCACTGCGGGGAGGCGGAACCAGATGTGCCAAGATGGTTCCGCCCCAGGTGCCTGATGGACCCAGAGAGGTTCCAGATGGAGCTTGGGCCAATTCCTGAATCCCTGGCCCACGACTCGACTGAAGACCTAGTGGCCCCATGGAATAATGCAGCCACGAGGGCCCTGGACCGGGTCGCGCTGTTTCGGCCTATCACTCGGCGTCGATCTACCTTGGCTCCTTGGTTTTCCGAGGAGCTGAGGGAAATGAAACGCCAGAAGAGATGCCTAGAGAGCATCTGGAGGTCCACTCGCGCCAAATCTGACCGGACACGGGTTAGGTCCCATTTGCAGACCTATCTTGTGGCGATGAGAACAGTGAAACGGGATCATCTCGCTGCTCTCATTGCATCCGCAGATAACCGCCCCGCCACCCTGTTTAGAGTGACCCGCTCCCTCCTTCAACAGAGGCTGCGGGAAACTCTTTTACAGGGTCGTGCAGAGGAATTTGGATGTTATCTGCAGGATAAAATTGCTCAGATCCAGGGCGAGTTAACCTCCAATTGGGTTAGTCCCGGCGGGATGACAGAGACAGATCTTGAGACCGTTATTTGGGCTGAGTTTGATCCTGTGACCCCTGATGGCATGGGCAGGATACTGGGGCAGCTGAATGCCACCACTTGTTTATTGGACCCGTGTCCCTCCTGGCTTGTACTGGCCTCCCGGGAGGTTACACGAGGCTGTCTCCAGGGGATTGTCAATGCTTCTTTGAGTGAGGGGTTCTTGCCAACCGTCTTGAAAGAGGCGGTAGTGAGGCCCCTCCTCAAGAAGCCATCCCTGGATCCAGCTGTTTTATCCAACTATCGTCCGGTCTCCAACCTTCACTTTTTGGCAAAGGTTGTCGAGAGTGTGGTGGCATGACAGTTCCCCCAGCTCCTGGAGGTAACGGACTTAGGCTCAACCCGACCAAGACCGAGTGGCTGTGGTTTCCGGCTGCCCGATTCAACCAGCTTTCTCCAACGCTGGCCATAGGGGGCGAACATCTTGCCCCTGTGGATGGGGCGCGCAATTTGGGTGTCCTCCTGGATACCCGGCTGTCTATGGAAGAGCAAGTGACAGCCGTGGCCAGGAGGGCGTTTTACCAGGTTCGCCTGGTTCGCCAATTGCGCCCCCTATTGGATCGGGACGCCCTTCGCACAGTCACCCATGCCCTCGTGACATCCCGACTGGACTATTGCAACTCTCTCTACATGGGGCTCCCCTTGAGGTGCACCCGGAGGCTTCAGTTAGTTCAGAATGCGGCCGCGCGAGCAATTATGGGCACCTCCAGGTTTGCCCATGTAACACCGCTCCTGCGCGAGCTGCACTGGCTACCTGTCGTCTTCCGGGTGCGCTTCAAGGTGTTAGTTATCATCTTCAAAGCGCTCCATGGCTCGGGACCTAGCTATCTGCGAGATCGGATCCTGCCCCACACATCCTCACGACCGATTCGCTCCCACAGAGAGGGGCTTCTCCGGGTGCCGTCCACTAGACTTTGTCAGCGGGCGACGCCCAGGGGAAGGGCGCTCTCTGTGGCGGGCCCGGCCCTCTGGAACGACCTTCCCCCTGATATTAGAACGACCACCGACCTCCGCTCCTTCCGGGTAAAATTGAAGACCCATCTCTTTCGACTGGCCGGCCTTGAATAGTTCTCTCTGTCTTTTAATTACAAATTTTAATGGGTTTTAATTATATATTTTTAGCATAGGTAGATTTATTTAATTTTATTTTAAGTAATGTTTGTATTTTGTATATTGTTTTTAATTATGCCTGTGCACCGCCCCGGGTCCCTGTGGGGAGAGGGTGCGGTTAATAAATCTTAATTTGAATTTGAATTTGGAGGAAACTGCCTATCTAGACTCGCGCCAGTCTGGCTTCCGACCTGGGTGCAGCACGGAGACAGCATTGTTCGCGTTGTTGTTCCTCTATCCTGGTCCTGTTAGACCTCTCAGCGGCTTTTGATACCATCGACCATGGTATCCTATTGCACCGGCTGGAGAGGTTGGGGTTGGGAGGCACCATTTTACGGTGGTTCTCCTCCTACCTCTCTGACCGGTCGCAATTTGTGATGGCATGGGGGCAGAGGTCGACGTCGAGGCCCCTTAGATGTGGGGTGCCTCAAGGGTCGGTCCTCTCGCCCCTCCTGTTCAACATCTACATGAAGCCGCTGGGTGAGATCATCCATGGTTTTGGGGTAGAGTTCCATCTGTACGCTGATGACACCCAGCTGTACATCTCTACCCCTAACCACCCCAACGATGCCGCCGATGTGATGTCCCGGTGCTTGGAATCCGTGCGAGTCTGGATGGGGAGGAGCAGGCTCCGACTCAACCCGTCCAAGACCGAGTGGCTGTGGTTCCCGGTGCCACGACATAGCCAGTTGGTTCCATCTCTGACTATTGGGGGCGAGTTATTAGCCCCCGCAGAAAGGGCCCGCAACTTGGGTGTCCTACTGGACTCTCGGCTGTCCTTAGATGACCACCTGACAGCCGTAGCCAGGGGGGCCTTCTATCAGGTTTACCTGATACGCCAGTTGCGCCCCTTTCTGGATCGTGGCACCCTACACACAGTCACTCAAGCTCTCATCATCTCCCACCTGGACTACTGTAATGCTCTCTACATGGGGCTCCCTTGAGATGCACCTGGAGGCTCCAGTTAGTGCAGAATATGGCCGCGCAGGGGATCTTGGGAGCTTTAAAATACTCCTATATAACACCTCTCCTGCGCGAGCTGCACTGGCTGCCTGTGGCCTTCCGGGTGCGTTTCAAGGTCTTGGTGAGCATTTTTAAAGCGCTCCATGGCAGTGGACCTGGCTACTTACAGGACTGCCTACTACCACATACCTCCACTCGACTCGTCCGCTCCCACAGGGAGGGCCTCCTTACGGTGCCGTCCGCTGGACAATACCGGCTGGTGACTCCCAGGGGAAGAGCCTTCTCTGTGGCAGGTCCCGCCCTCTGGAACGACCTTCCCCCAGATCTCCGCACAATCACAGACCTTCGCCTCTTCTGTCGGGCATTAAAATGTATTTCTTTCATTTGGCCGGCCTGGCATAGCTGGTACAGCTATTACTATTTTAATTGGGTTTTAGTTAACGTTTTAGCACGGGTCTAATCTTATTTAATCTTAATTTTAACTATTTGATTGTTTGTACTTTTATATTTTATAGCTCCTGTGCACCGCCCTGAGTTCCATGTCGGGAGATAGGGTTGGTATAGAAATGAAATTAAAGTTAAAGTTAAAGTTAGATGACTTCCAAGGTCTCTTCTAACTCTGTTAGTTGGTCATTCCTTCATTGCCTTTGTGGCTCTTCTCTGCAAACTACCTAGGATTTCAGCATCTTCTAGGTGTCATGGTGACCCGAACTATGTGCAATGTTCTGAGCGTGACCTCATCCACGCAGTGGAAGAGCCGAGGTGGCCCAGTGGTTAGAGTGCAGTACTGCAGGCTACTTCAGTTGACTGCTAGCTGCAGTTTGGCAGTTCAAATCTCAGCAGGCTCCAGGTTGACTCAGCCTTCCATCCTTCCAAGGTGGGTAAAATGAGGACCCAGATTGTTGGGGGCAAGAGGCTGACTCTGTAAACCGTTTAGAGAGGGCTGTAAAAGGACTGTGATATTCCTTCCTTCCTTCCTTCCTTCCTTCCTTCCTTCCTTCCTTCCTTCCTTCCTTCCTTCCTTGGTTAAAATGCAGTACTGCAGGCATACTGCCCGCTGCCAGAAGTTCGTTCCTGACCGGCTCAAGGTGGACTCAGCCTTCCGTCCTTCCGAGGTGGGTAGAATGAGGACCCAGATTGTTGGGGGCAAGAGGCTGACTCTGCAAACATCTTAGAGAGGGCTGGAAAAGCACAGTGAAGTGGTATATAAGTGTAAGTGCTGCTATCCCCTTGAGGTGCACCCGAAGACTGCAGCTTGTCCAGAATGCGGCCGCGCGGGCAGTTATGGGAACCTCTAGGTTTGCCCATGTAACACCGCTCCTGCGCGAGCTGCATTGGCTGACTGTCGTCTTTCGGGTGCGCTTCAAGGTGCTGATCACCATCTTTAAAGTGCTCCATGGCTCGGGACCTAGCTATTTGCGGGATCGCATCCTGCCCCATACATCCCTTCGGCCGATCCGCTCCCACAGAGAGGGACTTCTCTGGGTGCCATCCACTAGGCTATGCCAGCGGGCGATGCCCAGGGGAAGGGCCTTCTCTGTGGTGGGCCTGACCCTCTGGAACGACCTTCCCCCCGAAATTAGAACAACTACGGACCTCCGCTCCTTCCGTCAAAAACTAAAAACTCACTTCTTCTGCCTGGCCGGCTTGGCTTAATCGACCCATTTACCTCTAGCTGAATATTTCAAACTGTTTTATTAGGGATTTTTAGGGGTATTAGTTTTAGTTAGTTTGGGATTTTAGCGCAGGGTCTAGGTTTAATTCATTTTAAATTGTATTATAATGTTTGTTGTTTGTATATGTATTTTTAATTCCCTGTGCACCACCTCGAGTCCCTTCGGGGAGAGAGAGCGGTTTACAAATTAAATTATTTTATTTATTTATTTATTTATTTATTTATTTATTTATTTATTTATTTATTTATTTATTTATTTATTTATTTATTTATTTATTTATTCATTCATTTATTCATTTATTTATTCATTCATTCATTCCCTCCCTCCCTCCATCCCTCCCTCCCTCCTTCCTTCCCATGGCAGTGCAGTGGTTAGAATGCTTTACTGCAAGCAAATTCTGCACACTGTCTGGAGTTCGATCCTGACTAGCCCAAAGTTGACTCAGCCTTCCATCCTTCCGAGGTGGGTCGAATGAGGACCCAGATTGTTGGGGGCAAGAGGCTGACTCTGTAAAAGCGCTTAGAGAGGCCTGGAAAAGCATTGTGACGTGGTATATAAGTCTAAGGGCTAAGTAAAGCAGTAACCTCCTCGGAAGAGGATCGATTCCAGAGGATGGAGAAAGGCAGAACCATTTGAAAGAAAGGAGTTTTGAAAAAAAGTAAATAAAATATACAGGTCCTGGCCGTTTGCTTGACGTCGCTATGCAATTTCTGTTTGCTCCCCGTGCTAAGATGACTCTGCATCTGATTAGCTGGGGAAGAGCATCACGAGGGCTTTGAGGAAATTAAAAGCCAGAGAAAACACAGAAGATGCGAAGCTGGTTTCACAGCACTTCATTAAAAAAATAAATAAACAAATGAAAAATGTTCCTGGTCTGAAGTGGCCGAATTCAATAAGAACAAACAATTTCCATTTTCTTGCCTTGCAGATATTCCAAGATGCTTTGCACTTGAAAAAAAAAAAACCCTCTGCTCTTCTGCCTCCAGTTCACCTCCCTTTTGAATGACTGTAATTTGTTTTAGAATGTATTATTGTCTTCTTTGCGAGGTGAACTAATGTTCAGAACTCACTGGTGGTCAAAGTGGGGGTGGCTGGTTGCTTTCAGCCGAGATTAGGAAACAAACACTTTGCAAAGCTCATTACGGAGTATTTTGGCCTAAGTGGGGACTCTTCTAGAACAATATCTGACAAAAGAGCTACTGCAGGAGAATAATGAGGATATACCTGCCTTTGGTGAAGGTTCTCTAGAGGCCTCAAGGCGTGACTAGAATTGAGGTCTTCCTTCCTTCCTTCCTTCTTTTCTTCCTTCCTTCCTTCCTTCCTTCCTTCCTTCCTTCTCCCTTTCTCCTTCCCTTCTTCTCATTCATTCCTTTCCTTCCTTTCTCCGAGTCAGTCACTCACTCACTCACTTCCCCTTCCCATTTCCATTCCTTTCTAACTCTCTCCTCTCTCCCTTCTCCTTTCCTTCTTCTCCTTCTTCTCCTTTCATTTCCTTCCTTCCTTCTCCTCCCTTTCTCCTTCCCTTCTTCTCATTCATTCCTTCTTTCCTTCCTTTCTCCCTGAGTCACTCACTCACTTCCTCTTCCCATTTCCATTCCTTTCTAACTCTCTTCTCCCTCCCTCCCTCCCTTCTCCTTTCCTTCTTCTTCTCCTTCCTTCTTTCCTTCTCCTCCCTTTATCCGTCCCTTCTTCTCATTCCTTCCTTCTTTCCTTCCTTTCTCCGAGTCACTCACTCACTCACTTCCTCTTCCCATTTCCATTCCTTTCTAACTCTCTTCTCCCTCCCTCCCTTCTCCTTTCCTTCTTCTCCTTCTTCTCCTTCCATTTCCTTCCTTCCTTCTCCTCCCTTTCTCCTTCCCTTCTTCTCATTCATTCCTTCTTTCCTTCCTTTCTCCGAGTCACTCACTCACTTCCCCTTCCCATTTCCATTCCTTTCTAACTCTCTCCTCCCTCCCCCCTTCTCCTTTTCTTCTTCTCCTTCTTCTCCTTCCATTTCCTTCTTTCCTGACTCACTCACTCACTCACTCACTGACTCACTTCCACTTCCACTTCCATTCTGATTTTCTCCTTCCTTCCTTCCCTCCCTCCCTCCCTCTTTTTTTCTCCCTGAGTCAGGCTCTCCTTCCTTCCTGACTCATTCACTTTCTCACTTACTCACTCCTTCCCCCTTTCCATAATTTTCTGACTCTCTCCTCCCTCCCTCCCTCCCTCCCTCCCTCCCTCCCTTATTTCCTTCTTTCTCCTTCCATTTCCTTCCTTCCTTTCTCCCTGACTCATTTACTCACTTCCCCTTCCTTTCTGACTCTCTCCTTTCTTCCTCCCTCCCTCATTCACGCTCTTCCCCTTCCTTCCTTCCTTCCATCCATCCATCCATCCACAAACATCCTAGCTTTGAAATTAAGAGAGAGGGACTGGCCTAAGCTGCATACAAAGCAGGAAAACTGCGTACAGTTTTGGTCGCCACGATGTAGAAAAGACGTGGAGACTCTGGAAAGAGTGCAGAGAAGAGCAACCAAGATGATGAAGAACCATATGAAGAACGGTTGCAGGAGCTGGGTATGTCTAGTTTGATGAAGAGAAGGACCAGGGGAGACATGATAGCAGTGTTCCAATATCTCAGAGGGTGCCACAAAGAAGAGGGAGCCAAACTATTCTCCAAGGCACCTGGGGGCAGGACAAGAAGCAATGGGTGGAAACTAATCAAGGAGAGAAGCAACTTAGAACTAAGGAGAAATTTCCTGACAGTTAGAACAATTAACCTCTGGAACAGCTTCCCTCCAGAAGTTGTGAATGCCCCAACCCTGGATATCTTAAAGAAGATGGTGGATAACCATTTGTCTGAAATGTATAGGGTTTCCTGCCTAGGCAGGGGGTTGGACTAGATGACCTCCAAGGTCCCTTCCAACTCTGCTATTGTATTGTATTGTAATCTCCCCAGGTTAATTTCAGTGGGTGAGTTGTGGGATAGAAGTTCATTCCCCCTTCCCCAATCTTAACCCAGCACCTTCATCTTGGTTTAAAAGAAGGAGCAGCCCTCATCCTCCATGGTGTTTCTCAGCTAAACTGTGAGGTTAAAAGTGAGGTCTTCTCCAAGTAAATAAGATATCAGCCAGCCTTTAAAAAAATAATAATCTTGTGTATCATTTCCTTCACACCTTTTCTTGCTTCTGATTTGTGTGATGATGATGATGATGATGATGATGATGATGATGATGATGATAATAATAACAACAACAACTAAGTCAAAAGTTGAATATAAGAAAGAAGTAATTGAGAAACGAGCTGAAAATTGGAAAAGCAAAGCTATGCATAGCCAATACTTGAAAAGTATTGAAGGCAAAGCTGACCAATAACTAACTTGGAACTGGTTAAGATCCATCCTATAAAATCATGCACGGTGTGGACAAATTAGAAAAGGAAAAACTGTTTTCCCTATCGCACAACACTAGAACTAGGGGGCACTCCATGAAACTTTTGATAGCTAGACCTCAAACAAATAAGAGGAAGTACTTTTTCACCCAGAGGATCACTGGTCTATGGAACTCCCTGCCAGAAGAAATGGTGACAGCTGTCAGCCTCGACACCTTTAAGAAAGGATGAGAGGAGTTCATGGAGAACAAGGGTATCCATGGCTATCATGATGGGTGCCTAAGGACACCCTCCGGGTTGGAGAGATAGGCAGGATATCTCTCAAGGCCATTTGCAGGGAATCACATGCAGGTGAAGACATCTGCTTGGGAAGACCCTGAAGCAAATGGGGAGCCACTGTGTGAGACAGAAGGCTGGACTGGATGGGCTGTGGCCTCTTCCAGCAAGGCTATTCTTATGTTCTTATGTTCTTAAGATCAGGAGTACTGAAAAAAGAAACAGAAAGCTTTATTTTGGCAGCTCAAGAACAAGCTTTAGCCACAAATTGCATGAAGGCAAAAATTCAACATGTTACCACCAACAGCAAATGTAATGAGAAAGATGAGACAGTCGACCACCTGATCAGTGGGTGCAGCAAAATTTCACAAACTGACTACCTACAACGCCATGACCGCGTTGCTAAGATCATTCACTGGAAATTGTGCCAGAGGTTTGGATGTGAGTACAGCAAAAATCATTGGGAACATCAGGTTGAGAAAGTTTTAGAGAATGAGAAAGTCAAGATCTTGTTGGACCTCAGAATTCAGACTGACAGGCACTTGTCCTACAACACACCTGATATAACACTAGTTGAAAAGAAAAAAGTATGGTTCATTGACATTGCAATACCTGGTGATGCACGAATTGAAAATAAGCAGTAAGAAAAAAAATCACAAAATACCGGGACTTGCAAATTGAAGTTGAGCGACTGTGGAAGAGAAAGTCCTGTGTTGTCCCGATTGTGATTGGAGCCCTTGGAGCAAGACCTAGGGGACTTCCTCGCAGTGTGGAGGTTCTAGGTTTTCTGGACTTGAGCATTCTGACTCTACAAAGGGCCACCCTGCTTGGAACAGCTTCTATCCTCCGACGTTACCTTGACAGTTCCTAGGTCCTTGGTTAGGATTCGAGCTGTTGAGCTACCAACCAGCCCCAAAGGCTGTGAATCTCACCAAAGATTAACCACAGAATAATAATAATATAAATTCCATCCTGCTCAGCTTTTCCCCCCTTGTTCCAATTCACAGATCTACCGTAACCATATTTGCTCTATGGAAAGAACCTGGGGAAATGAAATAATATTCCTGAAAAAGCTCACAACCATTTGGGCGTCCTCATATTTCAGCTTCTTATCAGTTGTGACAATGTGCCACAATTAATGATAGCAGAGATAGCTGTGTTTGATACCATATGTATCATACTTAGTGGTGATAGATTAGCAATCAAGAAAATTAATTCTGCTCTGAAATTAAGGAAAAGAGGGTGAATCGAATGTACAGCCGACATACAGATAGGTTAAGGAAATGTATAAATGAGTTTTTGGGATAGGAAATAAAATCGCAGGAAATGGAGGGCATGGGATAAAAAACAAAACAATGGAAAGGGAAAAGAAAGGAAAGAAACAATGAAAATAAAAGAATGACTGACAGGAAGGAAGGAAGGAAGGAAGGAAGGAAGGAAGGAGAGAGAGAGAGAAAAAGTGAGATAAAGAAAAAGAAAGAAGGAAGGAGGGAGGAGGGAGGGAGAGAGAAAAAGAGAAAGAAAAAGAAAAGGAAAGAATGAGAGAGAGAAAATAAAGAGAAAAAGCAGGAAGGAAGGAAGGAAGGAAGGAAGGAAGGAAGGAAGGAAGGAAGGAAGGAAGGAAGGAAGGAAGGAAGGTTTCCTATGATTTGAACTGAAGTTAGAACTGAAGACGTTTCTGGGTGATTAAGAATCTACACAGATATTTGGGGTGGAGATTAGACCAAAAGGTGCTTTTTTTGAGGGGACAAAGAGGCCTTCTATGTCAAAACTGAACAGCCTTCTCTTAACAGAGCGGGAGGGATACAACATCCTCTATCTCCAGTCTACAACACAGATCCTTTCAACAGTTCCAAGAAGGCTCCACACCCATTTGCCCCACTCAGGTGACCCTGAGGACACAGATAAACCTCCAGGTGGCCTCAAGGACCCTCTAAAAGGATGCAAAGGACCAGCTGTCTGCAAGGAAAATAAATCCTTCCCTTCCCCATCATCCAGTCACAGGTGAAGAAGCTTCTTGGGTGAGAAGTGAAACATCTTCAAAGAAAAACCAGAAAATCCAGTAGCTTCTCTCTCTCTCTCTCTCTCTCTCTCTCTCTCTCTCTCTCTCTCTCTCTCTCTCTCTCTCTCTCTCCTTCCCTCCCTCCCTTTTTTCTTTATTTTTTCTTTCTTTCTTTCTCTTTCCTTCCCTCCTTCCTTCCTTCCTTCTCTTTTTTCCTCCCTCCCTCCCTTCCTTCCTTCCTTCCTTTCTTTCCTTCCTTCCATTCTTTTTTCTTCTCTCTCTCTATCATCTATCTGTCTGTCTCTATCATCCATCTCTCTATCTGTCTGTCTATTGTCTATCTATCGTCTGTCTGTCTGTCTGTCTGTCTGTCTGTCTGTCTGTCTGTCTGTCTGTCTGTCTGTCTGTCTATCTATCTATCTATCTATCTATCTATCTATCTATCTATCTATCTATCTATCTATCTATCTATCTCCCTCTCCCTCGCTCCACCCACCCACCCACTCACCCACCTACCTACCTATGTATCATTGTCTGTCTGTCTGTCTGTCTGTCTGTCTGTCTGTCTGTCTATCTATCTATCTATCTATTTATTTATTTACAGTATCTATCTATCTTTATGACATCCATCTTGGAAAGAAATGTAACCCATAAATAAACATTAAAACAAGAAACAGATGCTGTACAGTGATGGGTTCCTACAACTGAGTACGGGGTTGGACTAGATGGTCTCCCAAGGCCCTTCCGACTCTTACAGTCTTTGAGCCTCTGTTCAAAACCATCATCGGCTCCCATCGGCTGATTTGAGAGTCATCTCTAGAACCATGAGCTTTCTCATCTGGATTTTTGATGTGGAGGGGGGCTCCATCCCCCAAAATTTCCTTCTATCAAAGGATGTAAATGGAACTCTCTCACAAATGCCACAATCTGCTGGGATGGATTGAGGAGCAGGAAATGAAGTCTTCTGCCATATGTAGTTCCTTGCTAGAAATAGCCGGTCCTGCTTTTTTGTGGGGGTGGAGAGAAATAATTCTCAAAGAAACTCATAATGGGCTTCAAACTATTCCAATATCTGCTTCATCCTGTTATTGTAACAGCACCTTCCATGAGTATATAGCCAAGCCAAAGCCCAAAACTCAATCTGTAATAACAGTAATATAGTAATATTAATAATGATAATGATAATTATTAGCATGAGACCATGGTGAAATATGGAGATTCTGCAGACTGAAAAGTTGCTCCAGTTATTCTGAGAAGAGGAGCAATTGCAAAAGGAAAGTATGTCTGGCATGGCATGGCATGGCATGGCATGGCATGGCATGGCATGGCATAGAATAGAATAGAATAGAATAGAATAGAATAGAATAGAATAGAATAGAATAGAAAGAGTGCAGTGCAGTGGAATGGAATCAGATAGATGGAGTGCAGTGCAGTGCAGCAGTGGAGTGGAGTGGAATGAAATGGAAAGAGTGCAGTGCAGTGGGAATGGAATAGATGGAGTGCAGTGGAGTGGAATGGAGCGGAGCGGAGAGGAGAAGAGTGGAGTGGAGAGTAGTGGAGAGGAGAGGAGAGGAAATGAGTAGAGTGGAGAGGAGAGGAGAGTAAACGGAAGGAAGGGAAGGGAAGGGAAGGGAAAGGAAAGGAAAGGAGTGGAGTGGAGAGGAGAGGAGAGGAAGGGAAGGGAAAGGAGTGCAATGGAGTGGAATGGAATGGAATGGAATAGAAAGAGTGCAGTGCAGTGGAATGGAATAGATGGAGTGCAGTGCAGTGCAGCACTGGAGTGGAGTGGAATAGAGTAGAGTGAAGTAGAATGAAAGGGGACAGATCATAACAGAAAATGTGGAGTCGAATGGAGCGGAATCAAATAGAATAGCTGTAAGAGCATCAAGGACCCCACTAAAGCTATTTGTAATATATCTAAGTTTTACAGGGTCAGCATCTTGCCCCCCCCCCCCCAACAATCTGGGCCCTCATTTTACCAATCTCAGATGGATGCTAGGTTGAGTCAACCTTGGACCATCGAGAATCAACTTTCTGGAATGAACAGTGACTTAGCCTGTGGCACTAACCACTGCACCACTATGACCAATTTAGGCAAGGAAACCTTTGGGCAAAAAACCCCAAATGCACAGGTACAGTATAGGTGATACCTTGCTCAATAGTAGCAACTGTGAGAGGGATCTTGGAGTCCTAGTGGACAACCATTCAAATAGGAGCCAGCAGTGTTTAGTAGCTGCCAAAAAAGCCAACACAGTTCTAGGCTGCATAAACAGATGAACAGAATCAAGATCACGTGAAGGGTTGATACCACTTTATAAGGCCTTGGGAAGGCCACACTTGGAATACGGCATTCAGTTTTGGTCACCACGATATAGAAAAGATGTGGAGACTCTGGAAAGAGTGCAGAGAAGAGCAACAAAGAGGATTAGGAGACTAGAGCAGGGGTGGGCAAACTTTGCAACTTTAAGTCTGAAGGACTTCAGCTCCCAGCTGGCTGGAGAAGTCTGGGAGCTGAAGTCCTTTAAGACTTAAAGTTGCAAAGTTTACCCACCCCTGGACTAGAGGCTAAAACATACAAAGAATGGTTACAGGAACTGGGCATGGCTAGTCTAGTGAAGAGATGGACCAGGGGAGACAGGATAGCAGTCTTCCAATATTTGAGGGGCTGCCACAGAGAGGAGGGGGTCAAGCTATTCTCTAAAGCATCTGAAGGCCAGACAAGAAATAATGGATGGAAACTAACCAAGGAGAGATTCAACCTGGAAATAAGGAGGAACTTTCTGACAATGAGAACAATCAACCCATGGAACAGAAGTTGCCTTCAGAGGTTGGGGGTGGGGGGTGGGGATGGGAGCTTCATCACTGGAGGCTTTCAAGAAGAGACTGGACTTCCATTTGTCAGAAATGGTGCAGGGTCTCCTGCTTATGTGTGGGGTTAGACTAGATGACCTACAAGGTCCTTCCCAACTCTGTTCATCTAAATTGCTGGCTTCCTTTTCTCTTCGTGATTACAAATCCATGCGCAGGGAAAGTTTTTGCCTTGCTAGACACTTCATGTACAATAAATCAGATGGTGAGGATAGCTTCTATCCGTCGCCCCTGTATGCTTTCATTCGGCTAATTTGCACTTCAAAGCAAAGTCGATAGTTCTCGCTATCTACATTCAATGGGGGATATTTCCATTTTCATAGCATCTCATTACGAGAGGATGGAGGAAAAACTCTTCTCATTTGTAAATGCCCTCATTGGAAGAACCAGAGTGGAATCATAAAAGAAAGAAAGAAATGACTGGCATTGCCAAGATACAAGATTCACAAGAAGCTAGAAGAAGCTAAGCAGTGAATAGTAAGTGATTGATGGGGTTTTGAGAGGGTGACACAGAGATGAGGAGGTCAACCTCTTCTCCAAAGCCGGCCTGGCCTAGTCCTCGGGCCCATTTTATATAGACTGTGTTCTAAATTGGTTGAGGTTTTTAATTAGTGGGATTTGTATTAAATTTTAGCACAGGGCTTCCTAAATTTAATCAGCTTTTATTGTGGTGTATTTTGTATGGTGTTTATTTATTTATTTTATACAGTGGTACCTCGGTTCACGAACTTAATTCGTGAACTGACTCTGGTCGCGAACCGAATTGGTCGCGAACCGAGGCACAGTTTCCCATAGGGTTTAATGGAAATCCAGTTAATCCATTCTGATCTTTTTTTTGGTTTTAATTCTTGAACTGACTCTGGTCGTGAACTGAATTGGTTGTGAACCGAGGCACAGTTTCCCATAGGGTTTAATGTAAATCCAGTTAATCCGTTCTGATCTTTTTTTTTGGTTTTAATTCTTGAACTGACTCTGGTCGCGAACCAAATTGGTTGTGACCCGAGGCGGAGTTCATGAACCGGACCATATCTTTATGAACTTTTCTGTTCGTGAACCGAGTTGTTCGTGAACAGAGGCGTTCGTGAACCGAGGTACCACTGTACTTATTTTAACTTCCTGTGCACCGCCCTGAATCCCTTCGGGGAGATAAGTTGCGGTTTATAAATCAAATAAATCTAAATTTAAATCCAAAGCACCTAAAGGCAGGACAGGAAGCAACGGATGGAAACTAAACAAGGCCAGAAGCAACCTAGAACTAAGGAGAAACTTCCTAACAGTGGGAACAATGAACCAATGGAACGGCTTGCCTCCAGGAGTGGTCAGTGCTCCATTACTGAAAGTTTTAAAGAAGAGATTGGAGAATCATCTCTCTGAAATGGTGTAGGGTTTCCTGCTTGAGCAGGGGGTTGGATTAGAAGACCTCCAAGGTCCCTTCCAACTTTGTTATTTTGAAGGGAGGGAGGGGGGAAGGGAAGGAGGGAAGGGAGGGAAGAAGAAAAGAGAGACAGACAGACAGACAGACAGGTTTTAAAGAAGAGATTGGAGAATCATCTCTCTGAAATGGTGTAGGATTTCCTGCTTGAGCAGGGGGTTGGATTAGTAGACCTCCAAGGTCCCTTCCAACTTTGTTATTTTGAAGGGAGGGAGGAAAGAAGAAAAGATAGATGATAGATAGATAGATAGATAGATAGATAGATAGATAGATAGATAGATAGATAGATAGATAGATAGATAGATAGATAGATAGATAGATAGATAGATAGATAGATAATCTAATTATCTAATAAGGAGAAGGCTGGGGTATAAATTTGAAAAATAAATAAATAATAATAATAATAAATAAATAAGATAGATAGATAGATAGATAGATAGATAGATAGATAGATAGATAGATAGACAGACAGACAGACAGACAGACAGACAGACAGACAGACAGACAGACAGAAGAGTAGAGTAGAGTAGAAGGAAGGAAGGAAGGAAGGAAGGAAGAAAGAAAGAAAGAAAGAAAGAAAGAAAGAAAGAAAGAAAGAAAGAAAGAAAGAAAGAAAGAAAAGAGAGAAAGGCAGACAGATAGACAAGGAATCTTTTAAGAAGAGACTGGATTACCTCTTGTCCGAAATGCTCAAACAGGGGCTTTTACTAGAAGACCTCCGGGGTCCTTTCTAACTCTATTTTTCCATGTTCTAATTCAAATCCAGAGTTTCTGGGAGAACACCCTTAGCAAGGTGCTAGTCCTCCGCTGAACCTCCCCCAACGGTCACTGGAGGAAGGGAGGAAAAGAATATAGCTGATCTTTTGGAGAGTCTTGGTGGTTAAAGGCTATTTTAGGGAAGGGATGGCACTCTTTATTTGGAGGGAGGGGGACAAAGAAAGGGTCTCAGGTGCATCTAATACCTTTTGCCAATCCCATCTCCCAGCCTTTCTTTTGCAAAGAGGTAAACAATATCCCATTAGGCCTCCATGATGGCATTTATGAGGATCCAAGCACCTGTGTCCCATTATGCTTAGAGCGTCTAACTGCATTTTATTTTTGGAGTACCCAAGGACAGATATGAGACACACCTGCTTGCAGAGTTCAGTAGAGAGGGGAATCTGTTCATATTGTGCCAATTTCAGCCCAACGGAGGAGGAGGAGGGGGGTGGAAAGAAGGGAGGGAGGGAGGGAGAAAGAGAGAGGGAAGGAGGAAGGGAAGGAGGGAAAAGGGAGAGTGAGAAATAGGAAGGGAAGGAGGGATGGAGGGAGGAGGAGAGAGAGGGAAGGAGGGAGGGAAGAGATGAAAAAGATTAAGAAGGGAAGAAAGGTAGGTGGATAGAGGGAAGGAAAGAAGGGAGAGAGGAAGAGGAGGGAGGAAGGAAGGGAGGGAGAGTGAGAAAGAGGGAGGAAGGGAGGGAGGGAATTGGAAAGGAAGATAGGAAGAAATAAAGGAAGGAGGGAAGTAAGGGAAGGGATTAAGGAAGATGGATAGAGGGAAGAAGAGAGAGAGGAAGAGAAGGGAGGGAGGGAAGAGATGAAAAAGATTGAGAAGAGAAGAAAGGAAGGTGGATAGAGGGAAGGAAAGAAGGGAGAGAGGAAGAGGAGGGAAAAGGGAGTGTGAGAAATGGAGGGAAGTAGGAATGGAGAGAGGAGAGAGGAGGGTAGAGAGGGAAAGAAAAGGGGAGAGTGAGAAAGAGGGAGGAAGGGAAGGACGGAATTGAGAAGATAGGAAGAAATAAAGAAAGGAGGGAAGGAAGGGAGGGAGGTGGATAAAGGGAAGAAGGGAGAGAGGAAGAGGAGGGAGGAAGGAAGGAAGAAGATGAAAAAGAGATTGAGAAGGAAAGAAAGGAAGGTGGATAGAGGGAAGGAAAGCCGGGAGAGAGGAAGAGGAGGTAGGGAGGAAGGAAGGGAGAGTGAGAAATAGGAAGGGAAGGAGGGATGGAGAGAGGAGAGAGGAGGGGAGAGAGGGAAGGAGAGGAAAAGGGGAGAGTGAGAAAGAGGGAGGAAGGGAAGGAGGGAATTGGGAAGGGAGATAGGAAGAAATAAAGAAAGGAGGGAAGGGAGGGAGGTGGATAAAGGGAAGAAGGGAGAGAGGAAGAGGAGGGAGGAAGGAAGGAAGAAGATGAAAAAGAGATTCAGAAGGGAAGAAAGGGTGGATAAAGGGAAGGAAAGCAGGGAGAGAGGAAGAGGAGGTAGGGGGGAAGGAAGGGAGAGTGAGAAATAGGAAGGGAAGGAGGGATGGAGAGAGGAGAGAGGAGGGGAGAGAGGGAAAGAAAAGGGGAGAGTGAGAAGGAGGGAGGAAGGGGAGGAGGGAATTGGGAAGGGGGAGAGGAAGAAGTAAAGGAAGGAGGGAAGGAAGGGAAGGAGGGAGGTGGATAGAGGGAAGAAGGGAGAGATGAAGAGAAGTGAGAGAGGGAGGGAGGAAGGAAGGAAGGGACCATAAACTATCAGTATACTTCTTTGTGGTTTTTATTGGCCTTCAAAGACATGTAATTAACCCCCCTCTTCTCGTTTTCAGATCAAATCCTCTATGGTTTTCTGGGTGTGTGTGTGTCTTGCTCTGGGCCTCCCCATTTCCTTGGTGTGCTAGCTTGCAATTTCAGGACCTGCTTGTTTGTTTGCCTGAAAAAAGAAGGTTTGGGGGGACGACGACAATACAGCAGGGGAGATTACAATACAATACAATAGCAGAGTTGGAAGGGACCTTGTAGGTCTTCTACCATTTCAGACAAATGGCTATCCAACATCTTCTTAAAACTTCCAGGGTTGGGGCATTCACAACTTCTGGAGGCAAGCTGTTCCAGAGGTTAATTGTTCTGACTGTCAGGAAATTTCTCCTTAGTTCTAAATTGCTTCTCTCCTTGATTAGTCTCCACCCATTGCTTCTTGTCCTGCCCCCAGGTGCCTTGGAGAATAGTTTGGCTCCCTCGTCTCTGTGGCACCCTCTGAGATATTGGAACACTGCTATCATGTCTCCCCTGGTCCTTCTCTTCATCAAACTAGACATACCCAGCTCCTGCAACCGTTCCTCATATGTCTTGACGGCACCCGGAGCAGACCCTCTCTGTGAGAGCGGATTGGTCGTAGGGACGTATGGGGCAGCAGACGGTCTCGTAGGTAGCTAGACCCCGTGCCTAGCTACCTATATCTCAAGGGTCACCTGTGGGGTCTTCGTTGCTCTCTGCACCTTGTTGTTTCCTTGAAGACCTTTCATTTCCAAACTAGGTCACATCATCAGGGTTAGAAAAAAGTGGGGCTTGCTTTATGGCTATGTACAAGTGGCTTGGCCTGTCAGTATTGGAGTGCACGGGTGCACTGAGGATCTAAGATTGAGGAAGAACCAGAACCCTCATTGGTATGAGGAGAGAATTTCTGTTAATTCAAGTCCAGGACATCAGTATTCTTGCTGGTTTCCTGATTTGGCTGTTACGTTTATTTTCTTTTTTTGAGTTGGTGAGTGATAGTAGATGCTACGGATAACTGGGATTTCTGCCTGTGCAAATGAATCTTCTGGAAAGAAAAACCCACATTGATCTACATTTTGTGTGTGTCTTTTTCTCAACCCCTGAGCTTCAACCTGGACAATTTGTGAGCTGTGAAGGCTTGTAGTTGCTAGGAGAGGATGTCAAAGGCCAGATCTTTCTCCGTGCTGTAGTAGGGAAGCCATAATATCCTCTTGCTTGTATGCTCCTCCCTTTGGGACTATAGAAACTGCAGCTTATAACGGAGGATCTCAATCAGTTTGACCCCAGAAGAGAACCTCTCAGTATGAGAATTATTAGCTGTGTTAGCCACACTCTTCGGGCTAACCTTATTTCTCACGAAACGTCCAGGGTGATGAATTATTTTTAATACCAAGAGACAGTGCCCGCCATTGTACTTACATGCTGTAGGTCCCAAATCAGAGACTGCTGAAGGCAAGTTGCTGATCAACAAGGATTTGCCCATCCTGAGGGACATGTGGAAGGAAATCCAACAGAGAGATCACATTATTTGAGGAGAGATGAAAGAATAAATGCAGGTGAGTTTGAGAAGGTGGCTGCATACAATCTGTTCTGACCGAGGGCTTCCCGAGAGCGTGAAGCCAACTCCTTGTCCCGACAAAACCCCTGTTGCTAATTCACTGTGAATTCTCCTCATTCATATCCAGCAAAGTCTTTCAAGGGAGGATTTACAGTCACAGACCTTATCTGGTTTGGAGAGCTGCCAGGCCGATATCTGCAAAACTTGGCAAGGAGTCTCAGAGAGTCACGAAGCAATTAAGCAAACTAATTTTCTCCTACAAACTCCACTCCCCTTTCGCCCCTCTTTAATTTCCTCTGGAAGGGGCCATTCATTGTCCACCTGGGGCCTTCCTCCCAAGTCGACCCCTGTTCTTTAGCTCTTCCTTTTGTCTGGCAACTCTGTGCATGTGCACACTGGGAACAGGCTCCAGCTGTTCGTCTGTCTCACTGATGTCTGACTCTGAAGGCCGCTGATAACTCTCAGACAGCCCTGGCCCCCTCTCTGCCTCCGACACAGAGCCCTCCTCAGAGCCTTCCCCAGACTCCAGGACTGGCCCATCTTCCTCCCCAACCTCCTCACTGTCCGAATCTGCTGCCAGCTCTACTGGCGGGCCACAACACAATCCTTTCTTTTGATTTTGACCAGGGTATATAATCTAATTGCTACCTCTGTATTTTTTCACTGCGAGGGATACAATATCCACTTTTGGTCACTGTGTGTGCAGACTTTTATTTTATTTTATTTTTTATTTATTTTATTAAATTTATACCCCGCCCTTCTCCAAACGGACCCAGGGCGGCGCACAGGAATACTAAAAATACATACAAAACATATAAATTTTTAAAAAAACTTATTCTAATAAAATCCTGCGCTAACAACCAAATTAAAATCCCAAAATTTAAAACTATCTAAAAGTCAGTAATGGAGGTTACGCTAGGCTGGCTAGATGGAACAGATGTGTCTTTAGACACTTACGGAAGAGGCGGAGGTCGGAGATGGTGCGAAGTTCAGGGGGTAGGTCATTCCAAAGGGCAGGGCCCGCCACAGAGAAGGCTCTTCCCCTGGGTGTCGCCAGTCGGCACTGTCCAGCCGACGGTACCCTAAGGAGGCCCTCTCTGTGGGAGCGTATCGGTCTGAGGGATGTATGGGGCAGGAGGCGGTCTCGCATATAACTAGGCCCCGAGCCATGGAGCACTTTGAAGATGGTCGTCAGAACCTTGAAGCACACCCGAAAGACCACAGGAAGCCAGTGCAGCTTGCGCAGGATTGGTGTTATGTGGGAGTGTCTAGGCGCTCCCGTAATCACCCATGCGGCTGCATTCTGGACTAACTGCAGCTTTCGGGTGCACCTCAAGGGAAGCCCCATGTAGAGAGCATTACAGTAGTCGAGTCGAGAGGTGACGAGTGCTTGAGTGACTGTGTGTAAGACATCCCGGTCCAGTAAGGGGCGCAGTTGGCACATCAGGCGTACTTTTTAGACTTTCTGTTGAGATAGACCATTGCTCAGGGTATATCACCATGGAGACAAGATACACTTCATTCCACAATTTGGGATAATATACTGCAGTTTCGCGATCTAGATCAGCAGCAATCATCATCATAGTTTGGAAGGGACCTTGGTTGCCTTCTAGCCCAACCCTCTGTTCAAGGAGGAGATCCTATGCCATTCAGACAAATAGCTGTCCACTCTCTTCTTAAAGGCCTCCAATGATGGAGCACCCATGACATCTGAAGGCAAGCGGTTCTACTGGCTGGTTGTTCTCGCCCTCAGGAAAAGTCTCTTTCATTCCAGGTTGAATGAAGGCATCATCAAACCTCCATTATCACTTTCAGCAGTATGAAGATACAAGGGAAGGAGAGCCGTGGTTGAGGTGAAGCAAGTAGAGGGACATTTCCATCACTGTGATGTCCCCTACCTTTGTCAGGGTTCCCCCCACTCCTATCTAGTTGGATTGGGAAGAGACGATTCTCAGAAAGCAGCCTTCTCGATTTCTGAGTGACCTTTCTGAATTGCCCAGATATTTGATTTACCCCAACATAACTGGGATTTTTAAAAAAAGGATTAAAATTTGGTTCTTTCAACAAAATTTTGAAGGGACAGTTCCTCCTAAGTAAGGGTATAAATTCCATTTCTACTTATAGGTTCTTGGTTCTGGAAAGGTTCTTCTCCCCCTCCTCCTTTTCATTTTCCCTCCTTCCCTTCCCTCTTCCCTCTTCTCCTCCTTCTCCTACTCTTCTTCCTCCTACTCTTCTTTTTGTACCCCTTTGTCCTCCTCCTCCCCTTCATTCTCCTTCTCATTTCCTTCTTCCCTCCTCTTCCTCCTTCTCCTCCTCTTCTCATCTTATTCTTCCTCCTCTTCCTCTTCTTCTTGTTCCACTTTCTCCTCCTCCCCTTTCTCCTCATTCTCCTCATTTCATTCTCCTCCTCCTCATTCTCCTCCTCCTCCTCTACTTCTTCTTCCACTTTTTCTTCCTCCTCCCCTTCTTCCTCAATCTCCTGATTTTCCTCCTCCTCATTCTCCTCCTCCTTCTCTCTTCTTCTTCTTCTTCCTCCTCCTCCTCCTCCCCTTTTTCCTCCTCCCCTTCCCTCCTCCTCCTCCTCCTCATTGTCTCCTCCTCCTCCTCCAGAGATAAAATATAGATAGCAAGCGAAAAGTGTAAAATACAAATAGTAAGATACAAACAAGGGATTTAAAAGGTTGTAGAGATTAGAGTTTTCCAAATATATCATTAATTCATTTCCCAAGTGAGCCTTTCCATTCCAACCTTAGCCAGGTCTATCTCTGCTCCACTTCCAAGATCCATCAAGGTCAACTAAGTCATGTAACCCACTCCAACTTCCTCACATATGTTCACTCTTTTTTCTTCCCTAAAACTCTGCGTGAGTTTCAAAAAGAAAGAAAATGTGGTTCCTTTCTCCAGGGAACGGCAACGGTATGCAAAGTTCACCTGTTTTCCAATAATTGCTGTGATGTAAGGTTGAAAGGAATATATATTTTGTGAACTTAGACACTACAGGTGTATTGATTTTCATTGGGTGGGGGGGAAAAGATGGAAGAGGGTGAATAAAAAAGGAGAAATGCAGCAACTGTTAGAATAAAGTTATCGCAAATGATCTGCATTGGGAAAAAAAAAGAATCTCGGTGTTTTTCATTCTTCTGTGAAAGACGCAACCCATTTTCTTTCCCATTTCTTCCATGCTTCATTGTCCATGCGTGACTGGCTGGGAGGTGGAAGCCAATCTGCTTGTTAACTTTAGAAGAACAACCTTGAACAATGGCTCTTGATCAGCAGGCCAGACACAAACTGCATAACCAACCAACAAGGAGTAAACAAACAAACAGAAGACAAAGAAAAAGCATTCTTATTGCCTACCACACTGTCAAGCTTCCATCATGACCAGAGAGGAACATCTATGGAGAGTCTCCATCATCCAGGTCATGGTTGTCCCAAAGGTACTTTTCCAAAAGGTAATTACAATACAATACAATAGCAGAGTTGGAAGGGACCTTGGAGGTCATCTAGTCCAACCCCCTGCCTAGGCAGGAAGCCCTTTACCGTTTCAGACAAATGGCTATCCAACATCTTCTTAAAGACTTCCAGTGTTGGGGCATTCACAACTTCTGGAGGCAACTTCTGTTCCACTGATTCATTGTTCTCCCTGTCAGGAAATTTCTCCTCAGTTCTAAGTTGCTTCTCTCCTTGATTAGTTTCCACCCACTGTTTTTTATCCTGCCTTCAGGTGCTTTGGAGAATAATTGGACTCCCTCTTCTTTGGGGCAACCCCTGAGATATTGAAACACTGCTATCATGTCTCCCCTAATCCTTCTTTTTATTAAATTAGACATACCCAGTTCCTGCAACCGTTCTTCATATGTTTTAGTCTCCAGTCCCCTAATCCTCTTTCTTGCTCTTCTCTGCCCTCTTTCTAGAGTCTTCACATCTTTTCTACATCGTGGTGACCAAAACTGAATGCAGGATTCCAAGTGTGGCCTTCCCAAGGCCTCATAAAGTGGCATTAACTCTTCACGTGATCTTGATTCTCTCCCTCTGTTTATGCAGCCCTAGAACTGTGTTGGCTTTTTTGGCAGCTACTGCCCACGGCTGGCTCATATTTCAATGGTTAGACTTCCTTGTTTTGTTTTATTCCTTGAAAATGTCTCATTTCTCACCCAAGAAGTTTTCTTGGATGCTGTTGTGGTGCTGGCAGCAGATTCGGACAGCGAGGAGGTTGGGGAGGAACATGGACCAGTCCTGGAGTCTGAGGAAGACTCATACAAGGGCTCCGTGTCAGAGGCAGAGAGAGGGCTAAGGCCATCTAGTAGTTATTGGTTGCTTCTGGAGCCTCTGGAGTCTGACAAGAGCAAGGCAGAAAGGCTTGGGAGATGATTGGCCCCTCCCATAAGTGTAGTATGGATGGGTAGTAACAAACTCAAACTCAACCCGTCCAAGACCGAGTGGCTGTGGTTTCCGGCACCCCGGTACAGCCAGATAAGTCCAACACTGGCCATTAGGGGCGAACAACTGGCCCCCGTGGAGAGGGCGCGCAACTTGGGCGTCCTCCTGGATTCCTGGCTGTCCATGGAGGACCACGTGGCAGCCGTGGCCAGGGGGACGTTCTATCAGGTATGCCTGATACGCCAGTTGCGCCCCTTACTGGACCCGGGGGCCCTTCGCACAGCCATTCAAGCATTTGTGACATCTCGGCTGGATTACTGTAATGCTCTCTACATGGGGCTCCCCTTGAGGTGCACTCGAAGGCTACAGTTAGTGCAGAATGCGGCCGCGCGGGTGATTATGGGTGCCTCAAGGCAAACCCACGTAACACCTCTCCTGTGTGAGCTGCACTGGCTGCCTGTGGCCTTTCGAGTGCGCTTCAAGGTGTTGACGACCATCTTTAAATTGCTCCATGGCTCGGGGCCTAGCTATGTACGAGACCGCTTCTTGCCCCATACATCCCTTCGTCCGATCTGCTCCCACAGAGAGGGTCTTCTCCGGGTGCCGTCAGCTGGGCAATGCCGGTTGGCGACACCCAGGGGAAGGGCCTTCTCTGTGGCGGGCCCGGCCCTCTGGAACGACCTACCCCCCGACCTTCGCACTACCTCGGACTTCCGCCTCTTCCGCCAACGCCTTAAGACGTATTTATTCCAACAAGCCGGCCTAGGATAGCCCCCCGTTTCTGACTTTTTATACTTAAATTATAATTTGGTAGGGTTTTTAAATGGGTTTTAGCACGGGTTTTAAATTATTTAATATGTTTTAATGATATATATTGTTTTGTACTGTGATTTTAGTAATGCCTGTGCGCCGCCCTCGGTCCTAACAAGGAGAAGGGCGGGGTATAAATTCGAAATAAATAAATAAATAAAATAAATAAATAAGACGTAAAAGAGGAGCGATTGGGATGTGAGCTTTTGCAGGAAGCAATTAGTTGATCTGGTCAGTTCAAGCTTTGAAAAGTTCTGTTTGACTCTCTGCCGAGTTTGCCCTTGCTCTGGCATTTGGCAATTAGGCTTCTGGCAGCATTCCCAGGGAGATAAGGTGGGTGTCTATCAACATTCCCCTGAAAGACTGTGGCAACTCCAGCAGACATCTGTCGGAATCTTCACAGACTGTTTGTGAAGCCTTGCGGGCTGTGAATGCCCCATAATTGACGGCCATATAAATACAAGAGGGTTTTGGGACTAAGATTGTGATTTATGCTTTCTCAGGAAGCTTACGTCAGAACAGATTCTTTTTCCCCCTTTCCTTTCTTTTTTTATTCTTTATTGGCCAAGTATAATTGGACACACAAGGAGTTTGTCTTTGGTGCATATGCCTTCAGTGTACATAAGGAGAATAAAATATTCATCAAGATAAAACCCTTAGTGATACTCAAGGTTACTAATAAGCTATCAAATTGTACTGGGAAACAAATAAAAGCAATATAAATTGTAAAGATACAAGGAAGGAAGGAAGGAAGGAAGGAAGGAAGGAAGGAAGGAAGGAAGGAAGGAAGGAAGGAGGAAGGATCGAAGGAAGGAAGGAAGGAAGGAAGGAAGGAAGGAAGGAAGGAAGGAAGGATCGAAGGAAGGAAGGAAGGATCGAAGGAAGGATGGAAGGAAGGAAGGAAGGAAGGAAGGAAGGATCAAAGGAAGGAAGGAAGGAAGGAAGGAAGGATCGAAGGAAGGAAGGAAGGATCGAAGGAAGGAAGGAAGGAAGAAAGGAAGGATCAAAGGAAGGAAGGAAGGAAGGATCGAAGGAAGGAAGGAAGGAAGGAGGGAAGGATCAAAGGAAGGAAGGAAGGAAGGAAGGAAGGATCAAAGGAAGGAAGGATCAAAGGAAGGAAGGAAGGATCAAAGGAAGGAAGGAAGAAAGGATCGAAGGAAGGAAGGAAGGTAGGATCGAAGGAAGGAAGGAAGGATCAAAGGAAGGAAGGAAGGAAGGAAGGAAGGAAGGAAGGAAGGAAGGAAGGAAGGAAGGAAGGAAGGAAAATGAGGACTGTGGTGTCCTTGGTGCTCTCTGAGGTTGGTGGTTTTCTTGCAGATGTTTTAGCACCCAACTAGAAAACATTTATTTTATTTATTTTATTTTATTTATTTGATTTATAGATCAAATATCCCCTCTCCCCGCAGAGACTCGGGGCGGTGCACAGGATTTAAAAACATATGTAAATACAACAATAACAATATTTAAAATTAAATTAAATAATTTATCCTGTGCTAAAATTCTTAAAAATTTTAAAACCTTTAAAACCCTTTAAACTATTCCCTACTATCCCTATTAAAACAATCTCAATTTATACTACAGGCTACATCGGATTCTTTAGGCCAGGCCGGCCTGATGAAAGAAGAAAGCTTTTAACTTTTGGCGGAAGGAGCGGAGGTCCTTCATCATCAGGGAAGGAAGGAAGGAAGGAAGGAAGGAAGGAAGGAAGGAAGGAAGGAAGGAAGGAAGGAAGGAAGGAAAAGAGGAGGAGGACTGTGGTGTCCTTGGTGCTCTCTGAGCTTAGTGGTTTTCTGCAGATGTTTTAGTATCCAGCTAGGCAACATCATCAGTGCTAACATGGAAACGGTAGCTAGTTTGTTAATGAAACTTCTGCAAGAAAACCACCAAGGTCAGAGAGAACCAAGGACTCCTCATTTCTTCTCCTCCTCCTCCTCTTCCTCCTCCTCCTCCTCCTCTCTTCCTCCCTCCTAGCACTGATGATATTACCTTGATGGGTAATGAAACATATGCAAGAAAACCACCAAGGTCAGAGAGAACCAAGGACTCCTCCTCCTCCTCCTCCTCCCTCCTAGCACTGATGATATTACCTTGATGGGTAATGAAACATATGCAAGAAAACCACCAAGGTCAGAGAGCATCAAGGGCCTTGCTGTACTTACTGTGAAGAGGTTTTTTTCTCAACACTCACACGCCTTCCTGTTACTCCCTCCCCACCATTATTCTCTGCCCTCGTTGTGGAAATGATCTTGAGCTTCTTCTGCGTGACGGTCTTTCCGGTTTTGAAGCTCTCTGTTTTATCTTCCGCCAGGCACCTTTCCTCAAGGCTAAACAGACTCCGCTACTTAAAACGACTGAGGGATGTCCAGAGCGTGGCCAGATTATATGAAACTCAAGAGGATTTTCAGCCTCAACGAACAGGGTTGAAGTTCTGCCTGTAAAGAGTGGAAAGGAGTATCGGACGTCTGCCAGACAGGAAGAAGCTTCTTGGATGAGAAGCGAAAGATCTTCACAGAAAAATCAAGAAAGCCCAATTGCCTCTTGAACAAAAAGCATCTTTGGGACATCCAGGATAATCTCCATAGACATTTAGCTATGCGGTTTGGGGGGGGGGGGGAACCTTCGAAAGAGCTGAAGAAGCTTCTTGGACAAGAAGCGAAACGTTTTCAAAGAAAAGCCAAGAAAAGCCAGTTGCCTCTTGCAAAAAAAAAGCACCTTTGTTGTCTACATATTTATTTGTTTAACAATACAAATTCCATTCTTATCTCTCCAATTAAAGATTTCTCTGTCTGTCTGTCTGTCTGTCTCTGTCTCTGTCTCTCTCTGTCTCTCTCTGTCTCTGTCTCTCTCTGTCTCTGTCTGTCTCTGTCTCTCTCTGTCTCTGTCTCTCTCTCTCTGTCTCTCTCTCTCTCTGTCTCTCTCTGTCTCTCTCTCTGTCTCTGTCTCTCTCTCTGTCTCTGTCTCTCTCTCTCTGTCTCTGTCTCTCTCTGTCTCTCTCTCTCTGTCTCTGTGTCTCTCTTTCTCTCTCTCTCTCTCTCTTTCTCTCTCTCTCTCTCTCTCTCTCTCTCTCTCTCTCTCTCTCTGTCTCTGTCTCTGTCTCTCTGTCTCTCTCATCCATTGCTTCCCCTACTCCATGGTTCTCGTGCTTTTGCAAACGCCAGCTGCATTGTCCCTTCTGGAAAGTCACCCTGCGTCATTGAATGCTGACGTGCTCCCTGACAGCCGAAAGTGACATGGGTGTTTGACATCTCAGGTTGCAAGGTTGCCCGGCCTGTAATCACTAGTTAAAATTGAATTTTTGTACATTGCTCCCTGCCAGCACAGTTCAGCTCCCGATAATTATTTGGATCATATTGCATCTGGATTTTATTTTCTCAGGAGAGAGATGGGGCAGCGGCTGGTTGTGCACTTTCAAATGATGAGCTCAGCGTAGAAGGAGGTGATTCTCCTTCTCCTTCTCCTTCTCCCTCTCCTTCTCCATCCTCTTTCTTTTTCCTCTTCCTCTACCACCTCCCCCTCCCCCTCCTCCTCCCTCCTCCTCCTCCTCTTCCTCTTCCTCTTCCTTTTCCTCTTCTTCCTCTTCTTCTTCTTCTTCTTCTTCTTCTCCTTCTCCTCCTCCTCCTCCTCCTCCTCCTCCTCCTCCTCCTCCTCCTCGTCTTCTTCTTCTTCTTCTTCTTCTTCTTCCTTCTTCTTCTTCTTCTTCTTCTTCTTCTTCTCCTCTCCTCCTCCTCCTCCTCCTCCTCCTCCTCCTCCTCCTCTTCTTCTCCTCCTCCTCCTCCTCCTCCTCTTCTTCTTCTTCTTCTTCTTCTTCTTCTTCTTCTCCTTCTCCTCCTCCTCCTCCTCTTCTTCTTCTTCTCCTTCTCCTTCTCCTCCTCCTCCTCCTCCCTCCTCCTCCTCCTCCTCTTCTTTCTTCTTCTCCTCCTCCTCCTCCTCCTCCTCCTCCTCCTCTTCTTCTTCTTCTCCTCCACCTCCTCCTCCTCCTCTCCATAAACCTCACTGTGGAAGAAAAGGACTGCAGATGCTCTCTGAACTTTATTTTCCTGTAGAAGTTTCATCATCATTGGATAATGAAATGTTTGCAGGAAAAACCAGCTCAAGAGAGCACCAAGGAGCCCACAGTTCAACCCCAAGCTACAAATACCCTCTTCTATTTGCCAAGATTCAACTTCTCAGCTCCATGCCCAAGTTGCTTCTCACCGAGGAATCTGCTCCTTTCGCCCAAGTTCACTAAGCAAAGTTATCGTCGCTCTTTTCCCCAAGGCATTTCTGATGAAGTATCCATTCTATGCAGAGGAAAATGGATCTTTACTGTTGCCTTGATATATGACTGGTGCTTAAATAGTATTGACAATGACATTTAAAATACTATATCGCCCGTCCACAGCCAACTCTACCCTGACGATTCTGCCTTAGGAAATTCTGGCCGCTAACTTTGAAAGGGCCGTAAACTTTTTAATCCCACCCTTTTGCTTCCTGGGGTACATAAATATTAGAAAGAAATGGTGCCTTGATACAGCCGCTTC
>CM077644.1:244772108-244834608 GCA_039707465.1 Rhabdophis nuchalis
CTTCCTTCCTTCCTTCCTTCCTTCCTTCCTTGTATCTTTACGATTTATATTGCTTTTATTTGTTTCCCAGTACAATTTGATAGCTTATTAGTAACCTTGAGTATCACTAAGAGTTTTATCTTGATGAATATTTTATTCTCCTTATGTACACCAAAGACAAATTCCTTGTGTGTCCAATTATACTTGGCCAATAAAAAATAAAAAAAGAAAGGAAAGGGGAAAAAAGAATCTGTTGTGACGTAAGCTTCCTGAGAAAGCATAAATCACAGTCCCAAAAACCCTCTTGTATTTATATGGCTGTCAATTATGGGGCATTCACAGCCCGCAAGGCTTCACAAACAGTCTGTGAAGATTCCGACAGATGTCTGCTGGAGTTGCCACAGTCTTTCAGGCAAATGTTGATAGACACCCACCTTATCTCTCTGGGAATGCTGCCAGAAGCCTAATTGCCAAATGCAGAGCAAGGGCAAACTCAGCAGAGAGTCAAACAGAACTTTTCAAAGCATAAACTAATTGCTTCCTGCAAAAGCTCACATCCCAATCGCTCCTCTTTTACGTCTTATTTATTTATTTTATTTATTTATTTATTTCGAATTTATACCCCGCCCTTCTCCTTGTTAGGACCGAGGGCGGCGCACAGGCATTACTAAAATCACAGTACAAAACAATATATATCATTAAAACATATTAAATAATTTAAAACCTGTGCTAAAACCCATTTAAAAACCCTACCAAATTATAATTTAAGTATAAAAAAGTCAGAAACGGGGGGCTATCCTAGGCCGGCTTGTTGGAATAAATACGTCTTAAGGCGTTGGCGGAAGAGGCGGAGGTCTGAGATAGTACGGAGGTCGGGGGGTAGGTCGTTCCAGAGGGCCGGGCCCGCCACAGAGAAGGCTCTTCCCCTGGGTGTCGCCAACCGGCATTGCCCAGCTGACAGCACCCGGAGAAGACCCTCTCTGTGGGAGCGGATCGGGCGAAGGGATGTATGGGGCAGGAGGCGGTCTCGTATATAGCTAGGCCCCGAGCCATGGAGCAATTTAAAGATGGTCGTCAACACCTTGAAGTGCACTCGAAAGGCCACAGGCAGCCAGTGCAGCTCGCACAGGAGAGGTGTTATGTGGGTTTGTCTTGGGGCACCATAATCACCCACGCGGCCGCATTCTGTACCAACTGTAGCCTTCGAGTGCACCTCAAGGGGAGCCCCATGTAGAGAGCATTACAGTAATCCAGCCGAGATGTCACAAATGCTTGAATGGCTGTGCGAAGGGCCCCCAGGTCCAGTAAGGGGTGCAACTGGCGTATCAGGCATACCTGACAGAACGTCCCCCTGGCCACGGCTGCCACATGGTCCTCCATGGACAGCCAGGAATCCAGGAGGATGCCCAAGTTGCGCGCCCTCTCCACGGGGGCCAGTTGTTCGCCCCTAATGGCCAGTGTTGGACTTATCTGGCTGTACCCGGGTGCCGGAAACCACAGCCACTCGGTCTTGGACGGGTTGAGTTTGAGTTTGTTACTACCCATCCATACTACACTTATGGGAGGGGCCAATCATCTCCAAGCCTTACTCCCAAGTTGACTCTGTTTTCTTAATTGTTCTTGACTTCTGGCAGCTCTGCCGCATGCATACACTGGGAACAGGCTCCTGATGTTTTTCTGCCTTGCTCTTGTCAGACTCCAGAGGCTCCAGAAGCAACAAATAACTACTAGATGGCCTTAGCCCTCTCTCTGCCTCTGACACGGAGCCCTTGTATGAGTCTTCCTCAGACTCCAGGACTGGTCCATGTTCCTCCCCAACCTCCTCGCTGTTCGAATCTGCTGCCAGCTCTGGGTGAGAAATGAGACATTTTCAAGGAATAAAACAAAACAAGGAAGTCTAACCATTGAAATAGGAGCCAGCCGTGGGCAGCAGCTGCCAAAAAAGCCAACACAGTTCTAGGCTGCATAAACAGAGGGATAGAATCTAGATCACGTGAAGTGTTAATGCCACTGTATAGTGCCTTGGTAAGGCCACACTTGGAATACTGCATACAGTTTTGGTCACCACGATGTAGAAAAGACGTGGAGACTCTAGAAAGAGTGCAGAGAAGAGCAACCAAGATGATTAGGGGACTGGAGGCTAAAACATATGAAGAACGGTTGCAGGAACTGGGAATGTCTAATTTAATAAAAAAGAAGGACCAGGGGAAATAGGATAGCAGTCTTCAGATATCTCAGGGGTTGCCCCAAAGAAGAGGCAGTCAAGCTCTTCTCCAAGGCACCTGAGGGCAGAACAAGAAGCAATGGGTGGAAACTAATCCAGGAGAGAAGCAACTTAGAACTAAGGAGAAATTTAGACAGTGAGAACAATTAATCAGTGGAACAGAAGTTGCCTCCAGAAGTTGTGAATGCTCCAACACTGCAAGTCTTCAAGAAGATGTTGGATAGCCATTTGTCTGAAACGGTAAAGGGCTTCCTGCCTAGGCAGGGGGTTGGACTAGATGACCTCCAAGGTCCCTTCCAACTGTGCTATTGTATTGTATTGTAATTACCTTTTGGAAAAGTACCTTTGGGACAACCATGACCTGGATGATGGAGACTCTCCATAGATGTTCCTCTCTGGTCATGATGGAAGCTTGACAGTGTGGTAGGCAATAAGAATGCTTTTTCTTTGTCTTCTGTTTGTTTGTTTACTCCTTGTTGGTTGGTTATGCAGTTTGTGCCTGGCCTGCTGATCAAGAGCCATTGTTCAAGGTTGTTCTTCTAAAGTTAACAAGCAGATTGGCTTCTACCTCCCAGCCAATCACGCATGGACAAGGAAGCATGGAAGAAATGGGAAAGAAAACCGTGTGCATCTTTCATCGAAGAATGAAAAACACCGAGATTCTTTTTTTTCCCCAAGGCAGATCATTTGTGATAACTTTATTCTAACAGTTGCTGCATTTCTCCTTTTTTATTCACCCTCTTCCATCTTTCCCCCCCCCAATGAAAATCAATACACCTGTAGCGTCTAAGTTCACAAAATATATATTCCTTTCAACCTTACATCACAGCAATTATTGGAAAACAGGTGAACTTTGCATACCGTTGCCGTTCCCTGGAGAAAGGAACCACATTTTCTTTCTTTTCGAAACTCACGCAGAGTTTTAGGGAAGAAAAAAGAGTGAACATATGTGAGGAAGTTGGAGTGGGTTACATGACTTAGTTGACCTTGATGGATCTTGGAAGTGGAGCAGAGATAGACCTGGCTAAGGTTGAATGGAAAGGCTCACTTGGGAAATGAATTAATGATATATTGGAAAATTCTAATTTCTACAACATTTTAAATCCCTTGTTTGTATCCCACTATTTGTATTTTACACTTTTAGGCTTGCTATCTATATTTTATCTCTGGAGGAGGAGGAGACAATGAGGAGGAGGAGGAGAAGGAAGGGGAGGAGGAGGAAAAAGGGGAGGAGGAGGAAGAAGAAGAAGAAGAAGAGGAGGAGAAGGAGGAGGAGGAAAATCAGGAGATTGAGGAGGGAGGAGGAAGAAAAAGTGGAAGAAGAAGTAGAGGAGGAGGAGGAGAATGAGGAGGAGGAGAATGAAATGAGGAGAATGAGGAGAAAGGGGAGGAGGAGAAAGTGGAACAAGAAGAAGAGGAAGAGGAGGAAGAATAAGATGAGAAGAGGAGGAGAAGGAGGAAGAGGAGGGGAAGAAGGAAAATGAGAAGGAGAAGGAGAATGAAGGGGAGGAGGAGGAGAAAGGGGTACAAAAAGAAGAGTAGGAGGAAGAAGAGTAGGAGAAGGAGGAGAAGGAGGAAGAGGAAGGGAAGGAGGAAAATGAAAAGGAGGAGGGGGAGAAGAACCTTTCCAGAACCAAGAACCTATAAGTAGAAATGTAATTTATACCCTTACTTAGGAGGAACTGTCCCTCAAAATTTTGTTGAAAGAACCAAATTTTAATCCTTTTTTTTTTTAAATCCCAGTTATGTTGGGGTAAATCAAATATCTGGGCAATTCAGAAGGTCACTCAGAATTCGAGATTTCTGAGAATCGTCTCTTCCCAATCCAACTAGAAAGGAGTGGGGGGAACCCTGACAAAGGTAGGGGACATCACAGTGATGGAAATGTCCCTCTACTTGCTTCACCTCAACCACGGCTCTCCTTCCCTTGTATCTTCATTCTGCTGAAAGTGACAATGGAGGTTTGATGATGCCTTCATTCAACCTGGAATGAAAGAGACTTTTCCTGAGGGCGAGAACAACCAACCAGTAGAACCGCTTGCCTTCAGATGTCATGGGTGCTCCATCATTGGAGGCCTTTAAGAAGAGAGTGGATAGCCATTTATTTGTCTGAATGGTGTAGGATCTCCTCCTTGAACAGAGGGTTGGGCTAGAAGGCAACCAAGGTTCCTTCCAAACTATGACGATGATTGCTGCTGATCTAGATCGCAAAACTGCAGTATATTATCCCAAATTGCGGAATGAAGTGTATCTTGTCTCCATGGTGATATACCCTGAGCAATGGTCTATCTCAACAGAAAGTCTAAAAGTCTTCACACACAGTGACCAAAAGTGGATATTGTATCCCTCGCAGTAAAAAAATACAGAGGTAGCAATTAGATTATATACCCTGGTCAAAATCAAAAGAAAGGATTGTGTTGTGGCCCGCCAGTAGAGCTGGCAGCAGATTCGGACAGTGAGGAGGTTGGGGAGGAACATGGGCCAGTCCTGGAGTCTGGGGAAGGTTCTGAGGAGGGCTCTGTGTCGGAGGCAGAGAGGGGGCCAGGGCTGTCTGAGAGTTATCAGCGGCCTTCAGAGTCAGACATCAGTGAGACAGACGAACAGCTGGAGACTGTTCCCAGTGTGCACATGCACAGAGTTGCCAGACAAAAGGAAGAGCTAAAGAACAGGGGTCGACTTGGGAGGAAGGCCCCAGGTGGACAATGAATGGCCCCTCCCAGAGGAAATTAAAGAGGGGCGAAAGGGGAGTGGAGTTTGTAGGAGAAAATTAGTTTGCTTAATTGCTTCGTGACTCTCTGAGACTCCTTGCCAAGTTTTGCAGATATCGGCCTGGCAGCTCTCCAAACCAGATAAGGTCTGTGACTGTAAATCCTCCCTTGAAAGACTTTGCTGGATATGAATGAGCAGAATTCACAGTGAATTAGCAACAGGGTTTTTTTGTCGGGACAAGGAGTTGGCTTCACGCTCTCGGGAAGCCCTCGGTCAGAACGGATTGTATGCAGCCACCTTCTCAAACTCACCTGCGTTTATTCTTTCAACTCTCCTCAAATAATGTGATCTCTCTGTTGGATTTCCTTCCACATGTCCCTCAGGATGGCCAAATCCTTGTTGATCAGCAACTTGCCTTCAGCAGTCTCTGATTTGGGACCTACAGCATGTAAGTACAATGGCGGGCACTGTCTCTTGGTATTAAAAATAATTCATCACCCTGGACGTTTCGTGAGAAATAAGGTTAGCCCGAAGAGTGTGGCTAACACAGCTAATAATTCTCATACTGAGAGGTTCTCTTCTGGGGTCAAACTGATTGAGATCCTCCGTTATAAGCTGCAGTTTCTATAGTCCCAAAGGGAGAAGCATACAAGCAAGAGGATATTATGGCTTCCCTACTACAGCACGGAGAAAGATCTGGCCTTTGACATCCTCTCCTAGCAACTACAAGCCTTCACAGCTCACAAATTGTCCAGGTTGAAGCTCAGGGGTTGAGAAAAAGACACACACAAAATGTAGATCAATGTGGGTTTTTTTTTCCAGAAGATTCATTTGCACAGGCAGAAATCCCAGTTATCCGTAGCATCTACTATCACTCACCAACTCAAAAAAAGAAAATAAACGTAACAGCCAAATCAGGAAACCAGCAAGAATACTGATGTCCTGGACTTGAATTAACAGAAATTCTCTCCTCATACCAATGGGGGTTCTGGTTCTTCCTCAATCTTAGATCCTCAGTGCACCCGTGCACTCCAATACTGACAGGCCAAGCCACTTGTACATAGCCATAAAGCAAGCCCCACTTTTTTCTAACCCTGATGATGTGACCTAGTTTGGAAATGAAAGGTCTTCAAGGAAACAACAAGGTGCAGAGAGCAACGAAGACCCCACAGGTGACCCTTGAGATATAGGTAGCTAGGCACGGGGTCTAGCTACCTACGAGACCGTCTGCTGCCCCATACGTCCCTACGACCAATCCGCTCTCACAGAGAGGGTCTGCTCCGGGTGCCGTCAAGACATATGAGGAACGGTTGCAGGAGCTGGGTATGTCTAGTTTGATGAAGAGAAGGACCAGGGGAGACATGATAGCAGTGTTCCAATATCTCAGAGGGTGCCACAGAGACGAGGGAGCCAAACTATTCTCCAAGGCACCTGGGGGCAGGACAAGAAGCAATGGGTGGAAACTAATCAAGGAGAGAAGCAATTTAGAACTAAGGAGAAATTTCCTGACAGTCAGAACAATTAACCTCTGGAACAGCTTGCCTCCAGAAGTTGTGAATGCCCCAACCCTGGAAGTTTTAAGAAGATGTTGGATAGCCATTTGTCTGAAATGGTAGAAGACCTACAAGGTCCCTTCCAACTCTGCTATTGTATTGTATTGTAATCTCCCCTGCTGTATTGTCGTCGTCCCCCCAAACCTTCTTTTTTCAGGCAAACAAACAAGCAGGTCCTGAAATTGCAAGCTAGCACACCAAGGAAATGGGGAGGCCCAGAGCAAGACACACACACACCCAGAAAACCATAGAGGATTTGATCTGAAAACGAGAAGAGGGGGGTTAATTACATGTATATGAAGGCCAATAAAAACCACAAAGAAATATACTGATAGTTTATGGTCCCTTCCTTCCTTCCTCCCTCCCTCTCTCACTTCTCTTCATCTCTCCCTTCTTCCCTCTATCCACCTCCCTCCTTCCCTTCCTTCCCTCCTTCCTTTACTTCTTCCTCTCCCCCTTCCCAATTCCCTCCTCCCCTTCCTCCCTCCTTTCTCACTCTCCCCTTTTCTTTCCCTCTCTCCCCTCCTCTCTCCTCTCTCCATCCCTCCTTCCCTTCCTATTTCTCACTCTCCCTTCCTTCCCCCCTACCTCCTCTTCCTCTCTCCCTGCTTTCCTTCCCTCTATCCACCCTTTTCTTCCCTTCTGAATCTCTTTTTCATCTTCTTCCTTCCTTCCTCCCTCCTCTTCCTCTCTCCCTTCTTCCCTTTATCCACCTCCCTCCCTTCCCTCCTTTCTTTATTTCTTCCTATCTCCCTTCCCAATTCCCTCCTTCCCTTCCTCCCTCTTTCTCACTCTCCCCTTTTCCTCTCCTTCCCTCTCTCCCCTCCTCTCTCCTCTCTCCATCCCTCCTTCCCTTCCTATTTCTCACTCTCCCTTCCTTCCTCCCTACCTCCTCTTCCTCTCTCCCTGCTTTCCTTCCCTCTATCCACCTTCCTTTCTTTCCTTCTCAATCTCTTTTTCATCTTCTTCCTTCCTTCCTCCCTCCTCTTCCTCTCTCCCTTCTTCCCTTTATCCACCTCCCTCCCTTCCTTCCCTCCTTTCTTTATTTCTTCCTATCTCCCTTCCCAATTCCCTCCTTCCCTTCCTCCCTCTTTCTCACTCTCCCCTTTTCCTCTCCTTCCCTCTCTCCCCTCCTCTCTCCTCTCTCCATCACTCCTTCCCTTCCTATTTCTCACTCTCCCTTCCTTCCTCCCTACCTCCTCTTCCTCTCTCCCTGCTTTCCTTCCCTCTATCCACCTTCCTTTCTTTCCTTCTCAATCTCTTTTTCATCTTCTTCCTTCCTTCCTCCCTCCTCTTCCTCTCTCCCTTCTTCCCTTTATCCACCTCCCTACCTCCCTCCCTTCCCTCCTTCCTTTACTTCTTCCTATCTTCTCAATTCCGTCCTTCCCTTCCTCCCTCTTTCTCACTCTCCCCTTTTCTTTCCCTCTCTACCCTCCTCTCTCCTCTCTCCATCCCTACTTCCCTCCATTTCTCACACTCCCTTTTCCCTCCTCTTCCTCTCTCCCTTCTTTCCTTCCCTCTATCCACCTTCCTTTCTTCTCTTCTCAATCTTTTTCATCTCTTCCCTCCCTCCCTTCTCTTCCTCTCTCTCTTCTTCCCTCTATCCATCTTCCTTAATCCCTTCCCTTCCCTCCTTCCTTTATTTCTTCCTATCTTCCTTTCCAATTCCCTCCCTCCCTTCCTCCCTCTTTCTCACTCTCCCTCCCTTCCTCCCTCCCTCCTCTTCCTCTCTCCCTTCTTTCCTTCCCTCTATCCACCTACCTTTCTTCCCTTCTTAATCTTTTTCATCTCTTCCCTCCCTCCTTCCCTCTCTCTCCTCCTCCCTCCATCCCTCCTTCCCTTCCTATTTCTCACTCTCCCTTTTCCCTCCTTCCCTTCCTCCTTCCCTC
Organism: Rhabdophis nuchalis; assembly: GCA_039707465.1. Classification (NCBI taxonomy): domain Eukaryota; kingdom Metazoa; phylum Chordata; class Lepidosauria; order Squamata; family Natricidae; genus Rhabdophis; species Rhabdophis nuchalis. The sequence continues at coordinate 244,780,463 of CM077644.1, forward strand.
TCTCTTTCTCCCTCCCTCCCTCCCTTCTTTCCACCCCCCTCCTCCTCCTCCGTTGGGCTGAAATTGGCACAATATGAACAGATTCCCCTCTCTACTGAACTCTGCAAGCAGGTGTGTCTCATATCTGTCCTTGGGTACTCCAAAAATAAAATGCAGTTAGACGCTCTAAGCATAATGGGACACAGGTGCTTGGATCCTCATAAATGCCATCATGGAGGCCTAATGGGATATTGTTTACCTCTTTGCAAAAGAAAGGCTGGGAGATGGGATTGGCAAAAGGTATTAGATGCACCTGAGACCCTTTCTTTGTCCCCCTCCCTCCAAATAAAGAGTGCCATCCCTTCCCTAAAATAGCCTTTAACCACCAAGACTCTCCAAAAGATCAGCTATATTCTTTTCCTCCCTTCCTCCAGTGACCGTTGGGGGAGGTTCAGCGGAGGACTAGCACCTTGCTAAGGGTGTTCTCCCAGAAACTCTGGATTTGAATTAGAACATGGAAAAATAGAGTTAGAAAGGACCCCGGAGGTCTTCTAGTAAAAGCCCCTGTTTGAGCATTTCGGACAAGAGGTAATCCAGTCTCTTCTTAAAAGATTCCTTGTCTATCTGTCTGCCTTTCTCTCTTTTCTTTCTTTCTTTCTTTCTTTCTTTCTTTCTTTCTTTCTTCCTTCCTTCCTTCCTTCCTTCCTTCCTTCCTTCTACTCTACTCTACTCTACTCTACTCTACTCTACTCTACTGTCTGTCTGTCTGTCTGTCTGTCTGTCTGTCTGTCTGTCTGTCTGTCTGTCTATCTATCTATCTATCTATCTATCTATCTATCTTATTTATTTATTATTATTATTATTTATTTATTTTTCAAATTTATACCCCAGCCTTCTCCTTATTAGATAATTAGATTATCTATCTATCTATCTATCTATCTATCTATCTATCTATCTATCTATCTATCTATCTATCTATCTATCTATCTATCTATCTATCTATCTATCTATCTATCATCTATCTTTTCTTCTTTCCTCCCTCCCTTCAAAATAACAAAGTTGGAAGGGACCTTGGAGGTCTACTAATCCAACCCCCTGCTCAAGCAGGAAATCCTACACCATTTCAGAGAGATGATTCTCCAATCTCTTCTTTAAAACCTGTCTGTCTGTCTGTCTGTCTGTCTCTCTTTTCTTCTTCCCTCCCTTCCCTCCTTCCCTTCCCCCCTCCCTCCCTTCAAAATAACAAAGTTGGAAGGGACCTTGGAGGTCTTCTAATCCAACCCCCTGCTCAAGCAGGAAACCCTACACCATTTCAGAGAGATGATTCTCCAATCTCTTCTTTAAAACTTTCAGTAATGGAGCACTGACCACTCCTGGAGGCAAGCCGTTCCATTGGTTCATTGTTCTCACTGTTAGGAAGTTTCTCCTTAGTTCTAGGTTGCTTCTGGCCTTGTTTAGTTTCCATCCGTTGCTTCCTGTCCTGCCTTTAGGTGCTTTGGATTTAAATTTAGATTTATTTGATTTATAAACCGCAACTTATCTCCCCGAAGGGATTCAGGGCGGTGCACAGGAAGTTAAAATAAGTACAGTGGTACCTCGGTTCACGAACGCCTCTGTTCGCGAACAACTCGGTTCACGAACAGAAAAGTTCATAAAAATATGCTCCGGTTCACAAATTCCGCTTTGGTTCACGAACAGAAAAGTTCATAAAAATATGGTCCGGTTCATGAACTCCGCCTCGGGTCACAACCAATTTGGTTCGCGACCAGAGTCAGTTCAAGAATTAAAACCAAAAAAAAAGATCAGAACGGATTAACTGGATTTACATTAAACCCTATGGGAAACTGTGCCTCGGTTCACAACCAATTCAGTTCGCGACCAGAGTCAGTTCAAGAATTAAAACCAAAAAAAAGATCAGAATGGATTAACTGGATTTCCATTAAACCCTATGGGAAACTGTGCCTCGGTTCGCGACCAATTCGGTTCGCGACCAGAGTCAGTTCACGAATTAAGTTCGTGAACCGAGGTACCACTGTATAAAATAAATAAATAAACACCATACAAAATACACCACAATAAAAGCTGATTAAATTTAGGAAGCCCTGTGCTAAAATTTAATACAAATCCCACTAATTAAAAACCTCAACCAATTTAGAACACAGTCTATATAAAATGGGCCCGAGGACTAGGCCAGGCCGGCTTTGGAGAAGAGGTTGACCTCCTCATCTCTGTGTCACCCTCTCAAACCCCATTAATCACTTACTACTCACTGCTTAGCTTCTTCTAGCTTCTTGTGAATCTTGTATCTTGGCAATGCCAGTCATTTCTTTCTTTCTTTTATGATTCCACTCTGGTTCTTCCAATGAGGGCATTTACAAATGAGAAGAGTTTTTCCTCCATCCTCTCGTAATGAGATGCTATGAAAATGGAAATATCCCCCATTGAATGTAGATAGCGAGAACTATCGACTTTGCTTTGAAGTGCAAATTAGCCGAATGAAAGCATACAGGGGCGACGGATAGAAGCTATCCTCACCATCTGATTTATTGTACATGAAGTGTCTAGCAAGGCAAAAACTTTCCCTGCGCATGGATTTGTAATCACGAAGAGAAAAGGAAGCCAGCAATTTAGATGAACAGAGTTGGGAAGGACCTTGTAGGTCATCTAGTCTAACCCCACACATAAGCAGGAGACCCTGCACCATTTCTGACAAATGGAAGTCCAGTCTCTTCTTGAAAGCCTCCAGTGATGAAGCTCCCATCCCCACCCCCCACCCCCAACCTCTGAAGGCAACTTCTGTTCCATGGGTTGATTGTTCTCATTGTCAGAAAGTTCCTCCTTATTTCCAGGTTGAATCTCTCCTTGGTTAGTTTCCATCCATTATTTCTTGTCTGGCCTTCAGGTGCTTTAGAGAATAGCTTGACCCCTTCCTCTCTGTGGCAACCCCTCAAATATTGGAAGACTGTTATCCTGTCTCCCCTGGTCCTTCTCTTCACTAGACTAGCCATGCCCAGTTCCTGTAACCGTTCTTTGTATGTTTTAGCCTCTAGTCCAGGGGTGGGCAAACTTTGCAACTTTAAGTCTTAAAGGACTTCAGCTCCCAGACTTCTCCAGCCAGCTGGGAGCTGAAGTCCTTCAGACTTAAAGTTGCAAAGTTTGCCCACCCCTGCTCTAGTCTCCTAATCCTCTTTGTTGCTCTTCTCTGCACTCTTTCTAGAGTCTCCACATCTTTTCTACATCGTGGCGACCAAAACTGAATGCAGGATTCCAAGTGTGGCCTTCTCAAGGACTTATAAAGTGGTATTAACCCTTCACATGATCTTGATTCTCTCCCTCTGTTTATGCAGCCTAGAACTGTGTTGGCTTTTTTGGCAGCTGCTGCACACTGCTGGCTCCTATTTAAATGGTTGTCTACTAGGACTCCAAGATCCCTCTCACAGTTGCTACTATTGAGCAAGGTATCACCTATACTGTACATGTGCATTTGGGTTTTTTTGCCCAAAGGTTTCCTTGCCTAAATTGGTCATAGTGGTGCAGTGGTTAGTGCCACAGGCTAAGTCACTGTTCATTCCAGAAAGTTGATTTTCAATGGCCCAAGGTTGACTCAATCTAGCATCCATCTGAGATTGGTAAAATGAGGGCCCAGATTGTTGGGGGGGGGGGGGGCAAGATGCTGACCCTGTAAAACTTAGATATATTACAAATAGCTTCAGTGGGGTCCTTGATGCTCTTACTGCTATTCTATTTGATTCCGCTCCATTCGACTCCACATTTTCTGTTATGATCGGTCCCCTTTCATTCTACTTCACTCTACTCTATTCCACTCCACTCCAGTGCTGCACTGCACTGCACTGCACTCCATCTATTCCATTCCACTGCACTGCACTCTTTCTATTCTATTCCATTCCACTCCACTCCACTCCTTTCCCTTCCCTTCCTCCCCTCTCCTCTCCTCTCCACTCCACTCCTTTCCTTTCCTTTCCCTTCCTTCCCTTTACTCTCCTCTCCACTCTACTCATTTCCTCTCCTCTCCTCTCCACTACTCTCCACTCCACTCTTCTCCTCTCCGCTCCATTCTTCTCCTCTCCGCTCCATTCCACTCCACTGCACTCCATCTATTCCATTCCCACTGCACTGCACTCTTTCCATTTCATTCCACTCCACTCCACTGCTGCACTGCACTGCACTCCATCTATCTGATTCCATTCCATTCCACTGCACTGCACTCTTTCTATTCTATTCTATTCTATTCTATTCTATGCTATGCCATGCCATGCCATGCCATGCCATGCCATGCCATGCCATGCCATGCCATGCCAGACATACTTTCCTTTTGCAATTGCTCCTCTTCTCAGAATAACTGGAGCAACTTTTCAGTCTGCAGAATCTCCATATTTCACCATGGTCTCATGCTAATAATTATCATTATCATTATTAATATTACTATATTACTGTTATTACAGCTTGAGTTTTGGGCTTTGGCTTGGCTATATACTCATGGAAGGTGCTGTTGCAATAACAGGATGAAGCAGATATTGGAATAGTTTGAAGCCCATTATGAGTTTCTTTGAGAATTATTTCTCTCCACCCCCTTCCTCCTGCCTCCATGCTCTTCCAAAAAAGCAGGACCGGCTATTTCTAGCAAGGAACTACATATGGCAGAAGACTTCATTTCCTGCTCCTCAATCCATCCCAGCAGATTGTGGCATTTGTGAGAGAGTTCCATTTACATCCTTTGACAGAAGGAAATTTTGGGGGATGGAGCCCCCCCCCCCTCCACATCAAAAATCCAGATGAGAAAGCTCATGGTTATAAAGATGACTCTCAAATCAGCCGATAGGAGTTAATGATGGTTTTGAACAGAGACTCAAAGACTGTAAGAGTCGGAAGGTCCTTGGGAGACCATCTAGTCCAACCCCGTACTCAGTTGCAGGAACCCATCACTGTACAGCATCTGTTTCTTGTTTTAATGTTTATTTATGGGTTACATTTCTTTCCAAGATGGATGTCATAAAGATAGACAGATAAATAGATAGATAGATAGATAGATAGATAGATAGATAGATAGATAGATAGATAGATAGATAGATAGATAGACAGACAGACAGACAGACAGACAGACAGACAGACAGACAGACAGACAGACAGATAGAAAAATGATACATAGGTAGGTGGGTGGGTGGGTGGGTGGAGGGAGGGAGAGGGAGATAGATAGATAGATAGATAGATAGATAGATAGATAGATAGACAGACAGACAGACAGACAGACAGACAGACAGACAGACAGACAGACAGACAGACAGACAGACAGACAGACAGACAATAGATAGACAATAGACAGACAGATAGAGAGATGGATGATAGAGACAGACAGATGATAGAGAGAGAGAAGAAAAAAGAATGGAAGGAAGAAAAGGAAGGAAGGAAGGAAGGAAGGAAGGAAAAAAGAGAAGGAAGGAAGGAATGAAAGAAGGAGGGAAGGAAAGAGAAAGAAAGAAAGAAAGAAAAAAGAAAGAAAGAAAGAAAGAAAGAAAGAAAGAAAGAAAGAAAGGGAGGGAGGGAAGAAGAGAGAGAGAGAGAGAGAGAGAGAGAGAGAGAGAGAGAGAGAGAGAGAGCAACTGGATTTTCTGGTTTTTCTTTGAAGATGTTTCACTTCTCACCCAAGAAGCTTCTTCACCTCTGATTGGATGGTGGAGAAGGGAAGGATTTATTTTCCTTGCAGACAGCTGGTCATTTGCATCCTTTTAGAGGGTCCTTGAGGTCCTCAGGGTCAACTGAGTGGGGCAAATGGGTGTGGAGCCTTCCTGGAACTGTTTATTTATTTATTTATAAAATTTATATAACCGCACCCTCTCCCCGAAGGGACCCGGGGCGGTGCACAGGAAGTTTAAAACAAACACAATACAAAATATAAATAATTAATATTGAATTAAATAGATTATCCCTGTGCTAAAATTTAAATAGTTAAAACATAATCCCTTAAAAACCCAATTAAAACAATTTATAATACAGACTGAAGGCTAGGTAAATAACTTAGGCCAAACCGGCCTGATGGAATAGGAGTGTCTTTAATTTCTGGCGGAAGGTGCGGAGGTCCATGGTTGTTCTGAGGTCGGGGGGTAGGTCGTTCCAGAGGGTTGGGCCCACCACAGAGAAGGCCCTTCCCCTGGGCGTCGCCCGCTGGCATTGCCTAGTGGACGGCACCCGGAGAAGTCCCTCTCTGTGGGAGCGAATCGGCCGCAGGGATGTATGAGGTAGGATGCGGTCTCGCAAATAGCTTGGTCCCGTGCCATGGAGCGCTTTAAAGATGCTGATCAACACCTTGAAGCGCACCCGAAAGACCACAGGTAATCAGTGCAGCTTGCGCAGGAGCGGTGTTACATGGGAATATCTCGACGTTCCCAAGATCGCCCGCGCGGCCGCATTCTGGACCAGCTGCAGTCTTCGGGTGCACCCCAAGGGGAGCCCCATGTAGAGAGCATTGCAGTAGTCTAGCCAGGATGTCACAAGCGCGTGAGTGACTGTGCGGAGGGCGTCCCGGTCCAATAAGGGACGCAACTGCCGCACCAGGCGTACCTGGTGGAAAGCCCCCCTGGCCACGGCTGTCACGTGATCTTGCATAGACAGCCGGGTATCCAGGAGGACACCTAGGTTGCGTGCCCGATCCATGGGGGCCAGATGTTCGCCCCCAATGGCCAGTGATGGAATAAACTGGTTGAACCGGGACGCCGGAAACCACAGCCACTCGGTCTTGGACGGGTTGAGTTTGAGTCTGTTGCTTCCCATCCAGATCCGTACGGCTTCCAAACATCGGGACATCACTTCAACGGCATCGTTGAAAGGATCTGTGTTGTAGACTGGAGATAGAGGATGTTGTATCCCTCCCGCTCTGTTAAGAGAAGGCTGTTCAGTTTTGACATAGAAGGCCTCTTTGTCCCCTCAAAAAAAGCACCTTTTGGTCTAATCTCCACCCCAAATATCTGTGTAGATTCTTAATCACCCAGAAACGTCTTCAGTTCTAACTTCAGTTCAAATCATAGGAAGCCCTCCTTCCTTCCTTCCTTCCTTCCTTCCTTCCTTCCTTCCTTCCTTCCTTCCTTCCTTCCTTCCTTCCTGCTTTTTCTCTTTATTTTCTCTCTCTCATTCTTTCCTTTTCTTTTTCTTTCTCTTTTTCTCCCTCCCTCCTTCCTTCTTTCGTTTTCTTTATCTCACTTTTTCTCTCTCTCCTTCCTTCCTTCCTTCCTTCCTTCCTTCCTTCCTTCCTTCCTTCCTTCCTTCCTGTCAGTCATTCTTTTCTTTTCATTGTTTCTTTTCTTTCTTTTCCCTTTCCATTTTATTTCCTATCCCAAAAACTCATTTATACATTTCCTTAACCTATCTGTATGTCGGCTGTACATTCGATTCACCCTCTTTTCCTTAATTTCAGAGCAGAATTAATTTTCTTGATTGCTAATCTATCACCACTAAGTATGATACATATGGTATCAAACACAGCTATCTCTGCTATCATTAATTGTGGCACATTGTCACAACTGATAAGAAGCTGAAATATGAGGACGCCCAAATGGTTGTGAGCTTTTTCAGGAATATTATTTCATTTCCCCAGGTTCTTTCCATAGAGCAAATATTGTTACGGTAGATCTGTGAATTGGAACAAGGGGGGAAAAGCTGAGCAGGATGGAATTTATATTATTATTATTCTGTGGTTAATCTTTGGTGAGATTCACAGCCTTTGGGGCTGGTTGGTAGCTCAACAGCTCGAATCCTAACCAAGGACCTAGGAACTGTCAAGGTAACGTCGGAGGATAGAAGCTGTTCCAAGCAGGGTGGCCCTTTGTAGAGTCAGAATGCTCAAGTCCAGAAAACCTAGAACCTCCACACTGCGAGGAAGTCCCCTAGGTCTTGCTCCAAGGGCTCCAATCACAATCGGGACAACACAGGACTTTCTCTTCCACAGTCGCTCAACTTCAATTTGCAAGTCCCGGTATTTTGTGATTTTTTCTTGCTGCTTATTTTTAATTCGTGCATCACCAGGTATTGCAATGTCCATGAACCATCCTTTTTTCTTTTCGACTACTGTTATATCAGGTGTGTTGTAGGACAAGTGCCTGTCAGTCTGAATTCTGAAGTCCTACAAGATCTTGACTTTCTCATTCTCTAAAACTTTCCCAACCTGATGTTCCCAATGATTTTTGCTGTACTCACATCCAAACCTCTGGCACAATTTCCAGTGAATGATCTTAGCAACGCGGTCATGGCGTTGTAGGTAGTCAGTTTGTGAAATTTTGCTGCACCCACTGATCAGGTGGTCGACTGTCTCATCTTTCTCATTACATTTGCTGTTGGTGGTAACATGTTGAATTTTTGCCTTCATGCAATTTGTGGCTACAGCTTGTTCTTGAGCTGCCAAAATAAAGCCTTCTGTTTCTTTTTTCAGTACTCCCGATCTTAAGAACATAAGAACATAAGAACAGCCTTGCTGGAACAGGCCACAGCCCATCCAGTCCAGCATTCTGTCTCCCACAGTGGCTCCCCATTTGCTTCAGGGTCTTCCCAAGCAGATGTCTTCACCTGCTTATGATTCCCTGCAAATGTCATTGAGAAATATCCTGCCTATCTCTCCATCCCGGAGGGTGTCCTTAGGCATCCATCATGATAGCCATGGATACCCTTGTTCTCCAGGAACTCCTCTCATCCTTTCTTAAAGGTGTCGAGGCTGACAGCTGTCACCACTTCTTCTGGCAGGGAGTTCCATAGACCAGTGATCCTCTGGGTGAAAAAGTACTTCCTCTTATTTGTTTGAGGTCTAGCTATCAAAAGTTTCATGGAGTGCCCCCTAGTTCTAGTGTTGTGCGATAGGGAAAACAGTTTTTCCTTTTCTAATTTGTCCACACCGTGCATGATTTTATAGGATGGATCTTAACCAGTTCCAAGTTAGTTTTTGGTCAGCTTTGCCTTCAATACTTTTCAAGTATTGGCTATGCATAGCTTTGCTTTTCCAATTTTCAGCTCGTTTCTCAATTACTTCTTTCTTATATTCAACTTTTGACTTAGTTGTTGTTGTTATTATTATCATCATCATCATCATCATCATCATCATCATCATCATCACACAAATCAGAAGCAAGAAAAGGTGTGAAGGAAATGATACACAAGATTATTATTTTTTTAAAGGCTGGCTGATATCTTATTTACTTGGAGAAGACCTCACTTTTAACCTCACAGTTTAGCTGAGAAACACCATGGAGGATGAGGGCTGCTCCTTCTTTTAAACCAAGATGAAGGTGCTGGGTTAAGATTGGGGAAGGGGGAATGAACTTCTATCCCCCAACTCACCCACTGAAATTAACCTGGGGAGATTACAATACAATACAATAGCAGAGTTGGAAGGGACCTTGGAGGTCATCTAGTCCAACCCCCTGCCTAGGCAGGAAACCCTATACATTTCAGACAAATGGTTATCCACCATCTTCTTTAAGACATCCAGGGTTGGGGCATTCACAACTTCTGGAGGCAACTTCTGTTCCACTGATTAATTGTTCTAACTGTCAGGAAATTTCTCCTCAGTTCTAAGTTGCTTCTCTCCTTGATTAGTTTCCACCCGTTGCTTCTTGTCCTGCCCCCAGGTGCCTTGGAGAATAGTTTGATTCCCTCTTCTTTGTGGCACCCTCTGAGATATCGGAACACTGCTATCATGTCTCCCCTGGTCCTTCTCTTAATCAAACTAGACATACCCAGTTCCTGCAACCGTTCTTCATATGTTTTAGTCTCCAGTCCCCTAATCCTCTTGGTTGCTCTTCTCTGCACTCTTTCCAGAGTCTCCACGTCTTTTCTACATCGTGGCGACCAAAACTGTATGCAGTTTTCCTGCTTTGTATGCAGCTTAGGCCAGTCCCTCTCTCTTAATTTCAAAGCTAGGATGTTTGTGGATGGATGGATGGATGGATGGATGGATGGATGGATGGAAGGAAGGAAGGAAGGGGAAGAGCGTGAATGAGGGAGGAAGGGAGGAAGAAAGGAGAGAGTCAGAAAGGAAGGGGAAGTGAGTAAATGAGTCAGGGAGGAAGGAAGGAAATGGAAGGAGAAGAAAGGAAATAAGGGAGGGAGGGAGGGAGGAGAGAGTCAGAAAGGAATGGAAAGGGGGAGTGAGTGAGTAAGTGAGAAAGTGAATGAGTCAGGAAGGAAGGAGAGCCTGACAGGTAGAAAAAAAGAGGGAGGGAGGGAAGGAAGGAAGGAGAAAATCAGAATGGAAGTGGAAGTGAGTCAGTGAGTCAGTGAGTGAGTCAGGAAGGAAGGAAGGAAATGGAAGGAGAAGAAGGAGAAGAAGAAAAGGAGAAGGGGGGAGGGAGGAGAGAGTTAGAAAGGAATGGAAATGGGAAGGGGAAGTGAGTGAGTGACTCGGAGAAAGGAAGGAAAGAAGGAATGAATGAGAAGAAGGGAAGGAGAAATGGAGGAGAAGGAAGGAAGGAAATGGAAGGAGAAGGAGAAGAAGGAAAGGAGAAGGGAGGGAGGGAGAAGAGAGTTAGAAAGGAATGGAAATGGGAAGAGGAAGTGAGTGAGTGAGTGACTCGGAGAAAGGAAGGAAAGAAGGAAGGAATGAGAAGAAGGGAAGGATAAAGGGAGGAGAAGGAAAGAAGGAAGGAGAAGAAGAAGGAAAGGAGAAGGGAGGGAGGGAGGGAGAAGAGAGTTAGAAAGGAATGGAAATGGGAAGAGGAAGTGAGTGAGTGACTCAGGGAGAAAGGAAGGAAAGAAGGAATGAATGAGAAGAAGGGAATGAGAAAGGGAGGAGATGGAAGGAAGGAAATGAAAGGAGAAGAAGGAGAAGAAGGAAAGGAGAAGGGAGAGAGGAGAGAGTTAGAAAGGAATGGAAATGGGAAGGGGAAGTGAGTGAGTGAGTGAGTGACTCGGAGAAAGGAAGGAAAGGAATGAATGAGAAGAAGGGAAGGAGAAAGGGAGAAGGAAGGAAGGAAGGAAGGAAGGAAGGAAGGAAGACCTCAGTTCTAGTCACGCCTTGAGGCCTCTAGAGAACCTTCACCAAAGGCAGGTATATCCTCATTATTCTCCTGCAGTAGCTCTTTTGTCAGATATTGTTCTAGAAGAGTCCCCACTTAGGCCAAAATACTCCGTAATGAGCTTTGCAAAGTGTTTGTTTCCTAATCTCAGCTAAAAGCAACCAGCCACCCCCACTTTGACCACCAGTGAGTTCTGAACATTAGTTCACCTCGCAAAGAAGACAATAATACATTCTAAAACAAATTACAGTCATTCAAAAGGGAGGTGAACTGGAGGCAGAAGAGCAGAGGGGTGTTTTTTTTCAAGTGCAAAGCATCTTGGAATATCTGCAAGGCAAGAAAATGGAAATTGTTTGTTCTTATTGAATTCGGCCACTTCAGACCAGGAACATTTTTCATTTGTTTATTTATTTTTTTAATGAAGTGCCGTGAAACCAGCTTCGCATCTTCTGTGTTTTCTCTGGCTTTTAATTTCCTCAAAGCCCTCGTGATGCTCTTCCCCAGCTAAGCAGATGCAGAGTCATCTTAGCACGGGGAGCAAACAGAAATTGCATAGCGACGTCAAGCGAACGGCCAGGACCTGTATATTTTATTTACTTTTTCAAAACTCCTTTTCTTTCAAATGGTTCTGCCTTTCCCCATCCTCTGGAATCGATCCTCTTCCGAGGAGGTTACTGCTTTACTTAGCCCTTAGACTTATATACCACGTCACAATGCTTTTCCGGCCCTCTCTAAGCGGTTTTACAGAGTCAGCCTCTTGCCCCCAACAATCTGGGTCCTCATTTGACCCACCTCGGAAGGATGGAAGGCTGAGTCAACTTTGGGCTAGTCAGGATCGAACTCCAGACAGTGTGCAGAATTTGCTTGCAGTAAAGCATTCTAACCACTGCACTGCCATGGGAAGGAAGGAGGGAGGGAAGGAATAAATAAATAAATAAATAAATAATTTAATTTGTAAACCGCTCTCTCTCCCCAAAGGGACTCGAGGCGATGCACAGGGAATTAAAAATACATATATAAACAACAAACATTATAATACAATTTAAAATGAATTAAACCTAGACCCTGCGCTAAAATCCCAAACTAACTAAAATTAATACCCCTAAAAATCCCTAATAAAACAGTTTGAAATATTCAGCTAGAGGTAAATGGGTCAATTAACCCAAGCCGGCCAGGCAGAAGAAGTGAGTTTTTAGTTTTTGACGGAAAGAGCGGAGGTCCGTAGTTGTTCTAATTTCGGGGGGAAGGTCGTTCCAGAGGGTTGGGCCCACCACAGAGAAGGCCCTTCCCCTGGGCATTGCCCACTGGCATAGCCTAGTGGACGGCACCTGGAGAAGTCCCTCTCTGTGGGAGCGAATCAGCCGAAGGGATGTATGGGGCAGGATGCGATCCCGCAAATAGCTAGGTCCCGAGCTATGGAGCGCTTTAAAGATGATAATCAACACCTTGAAGCGCACCCAAAAGACAACAGGCAGCCAGTGCAGCTCGCGCAGGAGTGGTGTTACATGGGCAAACCTAGAGGTTCCCATAACTGCCCGCGCGGCCACATTCTGGACAAGCTGCAGTGTTCGGGTGCACCTCAAGAGGATAGCAGCACTTACACTTATATACCACTTCACTGTGTTTTTCCAGCCCTCTCTAAGCTGTTTGCAGAGTCAGCCTCTTGTCCCCAACAATCTGGGTCCTCATTCCACCCACCTCAGAAGGACGGAAGGCTGAGTCAACTTTGGGCTAGTCAGGATCGAACTCCTGGCAGTGGGCAGTAAGCCTGCAGTACTGCATTTTAACCACTGCACCGCCATGGCAAGCAAGCAAGGAAGGAAGAAATATCACAGTCCTTTTACAGCCCTCTCTAAGCGGTTTACAGAGTCAGCCTGGGTCCTCATTTCCCCCCACCTTGGAATGATGGAAGGCTGAGTCAACCTGGAGCCTGCTGGGATTTGAACTGCCAAACTGCAGCTAGCAGTCAACTGAAGTAGCCTGCAGTACTGCACTCTAACCACTGGGCCACCTCGGCTCTTCCACTGCATGGATGAGGTCACACTCAGAACATTGCACATAGTTCGGGTCACGCGACACCTAGAAGATGCTGAAATCCTAGGTAGTTTGCAGAGAAGAGCCACAAAGATAATGAAGGAATAACCAAATAACAGAGTTAGAAGAGACCTTGGAAGTCATCTAACTTTAACTTTAACTTTAATTTCATTTCTATACTGCCCTATCTCCCGAGATGGGACTCAGGGTGGTGCACAGGAGCTATAAAATATAAAATATAAAAGTACAAACAATCAAATAGTTAAAATTAAGATTAAATAAGATTAGACGCGTGCGAAAACGTTAATTAAAACCCAATTCAAATAATAATAGCTGTACCAGCTATGCCAGGCCGGCCAAACAAAAGAAGTAAGTTTTTAATGTCCGACGGAAGAGGCAAAGGTCTGTGATTGTGCGGAGATCTGGAGGGAGGTAGTTCCAGAGGGCGGGACCTGCCACAGAGAAGGCTCTTCCCCTGGGAGTCGCCAGCCAGTATTGTCCGGCGGACGGCACCCTAAGGAGGCCCTTCCTGTGGGAGCGGACAGGTCGAATGGAGGTATGTTGTAGTAGGCAGTCCTGTAAGTAGCCAGGTCCACTGCCATGGAGTGCTTTAAAGATGGTCACTAAGACCTTGAAACGCACCCGGAAGGCTACAGGCAGCCAGTGCAGCTCGCGCAGGAGAGGCGTTATATAGGAGTATTTTGAGGCTCCCAAGATCCCCCGCGTGGCCGCATTCTGCACTAACTGGAGCCTCCAGGTGCATCTCAAGGGAAGCCCCATGTAGAGAGCATTACAGTAGTCCAGGCAAGAGATGACGAGAGCTTGAGTGACTGTGTGTAGGGTGCCACGATCCAGAAAGGGGTGCAACTGGCATATCAGGTAAACCTGATAGAAGGCCCCCCTGGCTACGGCTGTCAGGTGGTCATCTAAGGACATCTGAGAGTCCAGGAGGACACCCAAGTTATGGGCCCTTTCTGCGGGGGCTAATAACTTGCCCCCAATAGTCAGAGATGAAACCAACTGGCTATGTCGTGGCACTGGGAACCACAGCCACTCGGTCTTGGACGGGTTGAGTCGGAGCCTGCTCCTCCCCATCCAGACTCACACGGCTTCCATCCACCGGGACATCACGTCGGCGGCATCGTTGGGGTGGTTAGGGGTAGAGATGTACAGCTGGGTGTAGATGGTATCAAAAGCCGCTGAGAGGTCTAACAGGACCACGATAGAGGAACAACCTCTATCCTGGGCCCTCCAGCAATCACCTACCAACGCGACCAATGCCGTCTCCGTGCTGTACCCAGGTCGGAAGCCGGACTGACGCGAGTCTAGATAGGCAGTTTCCTCCAGGTGCTGGAGGAACTGTCGTGCCACCACACTCTTGACAACCTTCGCCAAAAAGCGAAGGTTGGAGACCCGACGATAGTTGTATAAAACAGCTGGATCCAGGGATGGCTTCTTGAGGAGGGGCCTCACCACCGCCTCTTTCAAGACGGTTGGCAAGAACCCTTCACTCAAAGAAGCGTTGACAATCCCCTGGAGCCAGCCTCGTGTAACCTCCCGGGAGGCCAGTACAAGCCAGGAGGGACATGGGTCCAATAAACAAGTGGTGGCATTCAGCTGCCCCAGTATCCTGTCCATGCCATCAGGAGTCACAGGATCAAACTCTGCCCAAATAATGGTCTCAAGAGGCAGGATGCGATCCCACAAATAGCTAGGTCCCGAGCCATGGAGCGCTTTAAAGATGATAATCAACACCTTGAAGCGCACCTGAAAGACAACAGGCAGCCAGTGCAGCTCGCACAGGAGCGGTATTACATGGGAAAACCTGGAGGTTCCCATAACTGCCCGCGTGGCTGCATTCTGGACAAGCTGCAGTCTTCGGGTGCACCTCACGGGGAGCCCCATGTAGTCCAGTCGGGATGTCACGAGTGCATGAGTGACTGTGCAAAGGGCACCCCGGTCCAGTAGGGGACGCAACTGGCGGACTAGGCGAACCTGGTAAAACGCCCTCCTGGCTACGGCCGTCACTTGATCTTCCATGGACAGCCGTGCATCAAGGAGGATGCCCAGGTTGCGTGCCCCATCCACAGGGGTTAGATGTTTGTTCCCTATGGCCAGTGATGGAGTCAACTGGTTGTACCGGGATGCCGGAAACCACAGCCACTCAGTCTTGGACGGGTTGAGTCTGAGTCTGTTACTTCCCATCCAGGCCCGCATGGCTTCCAGGCACTGGCACATCACCTCTAAGGCATCGTTGGGGTGGTTTGGGGTAGATATATACAGCTGTGTATCATCAGCATGGAGGTGGTACTCTACCCCAAAACCACGGATGATCTCACGGATTGTCGTCCTCCTCCTCCTCCTCCTCCTCCTCCTCCCCCCTTTTCCCTTGTCCACAACCTTCTGGGACTGAAGATACTACCTAGTTGGGTAAAGAAACCTCTGCAAGGAAACAACAATACAATACAATACAATAGCAGAGTTGGAAGGGGCCTTGTAGGTCTTCTTGTCCAACCCCCTGTGTGGGCAGGAACCTTATACCATTTCAGACAAATGGCTATCTAACATCTTCTTAAAGACTTCCAGGGTTGGGGCATTCACAACTTCTGGAGGCAAGCTGTTCCAGAGGTTAATTGTTCTAACTGTCAGGAAATTTCTCCTTAGTTCTAAGTTGCTTCTCTCCTTGATTAGTTTCCACCCATTGCTTCTTGTCCTGCCCCCAGGTGCCTTGGAGAATAGTTTGACTCCCTCTTCTTTGTGGCACCCTCTGAGATATCGGAACACTGCTATCATGTCTCCCCTGGTCCTTCTCTTCATCAAACTAGACATACCCAGCTCCTGCAACCGTTCTTCATATGTTTTAGCCTCCAGTTCACTAATCATCTTGGTCGTTCTTTTCTGCACTCTTTCCAGAGTCTCCACGTCTTTTCTACATCGTGGCGACCAAAACTGTATGCAGTATTCCAAGTGTGGCCTTACCAAGGCACTATACAGTGGCATTAACACTTCACGTGATCTAGATTCTATCCCTCTGTTTATGCAGCCTAGAACTGGGTTGGCTTTTTTGGCAACCAAGGATTTCAAGGCAGGAATCAGTGGCACCCAGCCATGGTGGCTGACAGACATCCTGGCATCCTTCAGAGCTTCCCTTGGACTCGGCCTCCATTTCCACCGAGTGAGCAGTGGGGAATTAATACAGCGCAACAATCCATTTATCTGACAAATTAGGACTTTATCGACACCCTGGCAGATCGCGATTCCTTCAGATTTATTAGGTGCCGCTAATGATCTGACAAACTTCTTTGTGCCTCTTTTTTTTTTTTTCCCAAAATGGAGATTGATGCTCGGGACAAACACAACATTTCTTTATGCTAATGCTAAAGCTTAGTGAAGACTCCTCTGCTTTGTTTTTTTGTTTTTTTCTCTGTTCTATTGCTTGCTTCCATATCACAAATGCCTTGCAATTTGGGGAGAGGATAAAGAGGTTCTGGATTTTCTACACTTTCTGCGATTATTGCTTTGCAAAATAATAATAATAATAATAATAATTCACATCTCGTGGAAGTGACCTTTAGAAATGTGCTTCTTTTCCAGGATCGCAAATTAAATAACTTTACCACTAGAGGAGAGTATTTGTAGCTCAGCACTGAACAGTGGGCTCCCTGGTGCTCTCTGAACCTGGTTGTTTTCTTGAAGACATTTCATGACCCAACTAGTTAACATCATCAATGCTAGAAGGAAGTGGGGGTTGTTCTCTCTTTATATAAAAGTGACTTGCCTGTCAGCACTGGTGGGAATCTTCTTGGTGATTTATTGATTAGGTTTGTGTTTACTGTTTGGTTGTTTGGTTGACTTGGTGGTAATTGTGGTGTTGCTTACTACCACTTGTATGTATATATATATATATATATATATATATATATATATATATATATACAGAGAGGAAACCTTACTTCCTTCTAACACTGATGATGTTACCTAGTTAGGTAATGAAAAGTCTGAGAGAAAGTCACTGAGCTCAGGAAGCTTCAAGGACATTACAGTCCTCCTCCTCCTCCTCCTCCTCCTCCTCCTCCTCCTCCTCCTCCTCCTATTATTATTATTCCCACTCCCCTCTCTTCCTCCCCCCCTTTCCTTTCTTCTTCTTCCTCTTCCTCTTCCTCTTCCTCTTCCTCTTCCTCTTCCTCTTCCTCTTCCTCTTCCTCTTCCTCTTCTTCTTCTTCTTCTTCTTCTTCTTCTTCTTCTTCTTCTTCTTCTTCTTCTCCTCCTCCTCCTCCTCCTCCTCCTCCAATCCCACTCCCTTCTAGCATTGATGATGTTACCTAGTTAGGTAATGAAATGTCAACAACCAAGGAGTAGACTCCTAGTGTTGGTAGGATATTATATATAATATATATATAATATCATGATGACAAATGGTCTTTGTTGCTTTAAGATGTTTGAATGCAATTAGAAGCTGTAATTATCTCGGCAATAAGAGGAAGTCAGGAGAGTACATTCTCTCTCTCTGCTGATTGCTCTCTCTGGTCATTGCTCCCTGATTGCTCAACCGTGACTGACTCTTTGAAGAAGGAAGAATCATGAATTGCGACTGTAAGCAATTGTTTATTTGTTAAGGACTTTGTTTGACTCACTATCTAATATCGCTGCTTGTGAAGAGAGCAGTTTAATTTTACACACCAGTAAAGCTAATTGTTTTTACTAGCAGTGTCTGATAATCTATTTGTTTGTATGCTAGCAATGTTTCTCTAGCTGCACATTCCGCTGTACAACTTTCTGTCTCCCAAAGGAGATATCGCCAATAGACTGCCCGGTTCTCCTCCTCCTCCTCCTCCTCCTCCTCCTCCTCCTCCTCCTCCTCCTCCTCCTCCTCCTCCTCTTCCTCCTCCTCCTCCTCCTCTTCCTCTTTCTCTTTCTCCTCGCCACAAACCCCATTCGCTTCTAGCACTGATGATGTTACCTAGTTGGATAATGAAATGTCAACAACCAAGCACAGAGAACCCCAAGGGCCCCACAGTCCTCCTTCTCTTCCTCTCCACAAACCCCTCTCCCTTCTAGCACTGATATATAAATCCGAATAAACAAACTGATGACGTTACTAGTTGGATAATACAATGTGTAAGAGAAAAGAGCCAACCTTTTGCACCAAGGACCCCTGAATATCTTTGCCATATTCTCCCTGTCATAAACCTTTGCCTTATTGAACCATCTTTGGATTATTGCTTACCTCGAACAAGGACCATCACCATACAGAAGAAGGAAATGGAAAAGGAAATCACACTGTGGGTTCATAAAGCCACACTAGACTAAGCATGGATTATTTGCAGCAGCTGAAAATATATATATATATATATATTCTCATTTAACAACATATCGAGATCAGCCAGAAGTCTCAGGAAATGAATGGTGTGTGTGAGAGGCAGAACCATGGAACATGGACTCAAAGGAGATTGCAATACCCACCAGCATTGTCAACCACCAAAAGCAACCTGGGAATTTCCATCCAATCAGTTGAGGAAGAAAAACAGGGATGATCATCCATCCATCCATTTATTTATTTCCTACTTGTTTACGCATTTATATTTCTATGCTCCTCCGGGATTTTGCCCCATGAACAGTTTAATCTCCCAGGTATTAAAAGTTAAAAGTTTTAACTGCAATAATAAAAGAGAATACAAATGAGAGAGAGAGAGAGAGAGAGAGAGAGAGAGAGAGAGAGAGAGAGAGAGAGAGAGAGAGAGAGAGAGAGAATAAAAAAGTGCAAGAAAGAAAAAAAGAAAGAAAAATAGATAAAACTGTAGGAACTTAACACCCAGCCCTCTCCTAGGAAAATGAAATATATTAGGAAATATTAAAAGAATATTTCTCCTAAGAGTCAGGCAGAAACTAACCCACTACCACCTTTGTCAACGGGCCATTAAGGCCTGAGCCAGTCAATTCTACATAACAAATATCTACCTCCTTCCGGCAGAGGAGAGATTGTCCAAAGCCTTTTCATTACATCATCATCCAGCAAGGTTCAACCAAGCTTGGGACTCAGGACTGAGTTGCCCCTGCATGGCCCCATGGGAGTCTGACAACCACTCAAGACACAAGCTCAAATCCAAAAGCCCAACAGAGGGCATAAAAACCCAGGGCACTCTCAGCATCTCTGCCCCTTTTTCCAAGGACCTCAAACCATGGGATCCTGTCCACCATTAAACCATCTTCCAAGCAGCCTCCATGTTTCCATTGTCTTTTCCCCCCACTTGGAACTGAACTCAGATGGACGTTTCTTACAACAAAACAGATTGGACCAAATTAGCACGAGATAAGAGGCAACAGCATTCAAGATGGGTTTGGATTAGACCAGAGGTGGCATTCAGCCGGTTTGAATCGGTTCATCCAAACCGCTAACGGAAATCGTGGGTGGGCACCCACTTGCCCCAGCTGTATCCCATCATATTTAGGCACGTTTTTGAGGCCGGGCGCATCCAAGATCCAAGATGGTGGCGCGCTTAGGCGCAGCGGCTTTGAGCTCCTGGTGTCACAGCAGACTTTTCCATCAAAACTCGCTCTGAACCTACTGTAAAAGAAAGAAGAAAAAGAGACGTGCTCCTCTTCCACCAGCTCCTGGAATGCCGGGCAGATTTGAAGAGATGGATAACAAGAGACAGAGTACAGTTGATCCTTTTCAACTGTCATTTGTCAGCCATTTTGTTTCAACAGTCATTTGTCGGCCTTTTCGTTTGCCTGGAGAGATTCCTGTTGTGACTGTCACTGCTGTCTGTATCCCACCTGGTGCAAGTGTTGGCACGGCGCTCAAACCAATTTCATTGTAATTTTATTACAATATTATTACAATGACAGTAAAGATTATTATTATTATGCTCGGAAGGAACGCGCGTGAGCAAAGCAAAGTGAGGAAGGCCAGGTGTATGTGTGGAAGGGGTGTCTGTGCCCCAGTGGTAAAATTCAGCCAGTTCTCACCTATTCGGGAAAACCAGTTGTTAACTTTCTAAGCAGTTCAGAGAACCGGTTGTTGGAAGAAATCTCCTCTTGTTTTCCGCCCACTTTCCAGGGCTAATCCTGTAAGGAAGGCAGGAAGGAAGGAGACATTCTGGTGTTGTTTCTAGCCGCATCTTTATTGCCCTGCTTACCGAAACTGCCTCTCCGATTAACCCTTATGACATTGTCACAGCTAAGGCAAAGCGCCCATCAACGTGAGTGACATTGAATTGCCACGCCTACACTGTCACATGACCTCTGAGCCACACCCACCCAATTGGTCATTACGGCAGAGAACTGGTTGTTAAATTATTTGAATCTCACCACTGGTGTGCCCACGAAGTGGGCATGCGCCTAGCAAACTGGTGGTAACAAAATGTGAACCCCACCGCTGGATTAGACCACTTATGGCAGGGATGTCCAAACTTGGGAACTTTAAGACTTGTGGACTTCAACTCCCAGAATTCCCCAGCCAGCATAGCTGGCTGGGGAATTCTGGGAGTTGAAGTCCACAAGTCTTAAAGTTCCCAAGTTTGGACATCCCCGACTTATGGGAACATGACGATTCCAGCCTAATTCCTCTCTTGACTCACCTCTCCTTCTGTCTCTGCCTCTCCTTCTGTTAGTCACTTTCTTAATTTTATTTTTTGCGTCGCTCTTTTAATCTCCCACCAACTTTGGTGAGATTTCTTTCTTTTTCCCCTCCCTCTCTGTTTCTTTTCTTTTCTTTTTTGCTTTTTCGCAGCCTCCTGCCCGCGCATTCATAAACATTTAGGATTTATACAAACCGTATGTGCTTCCTCTTTAATTTCCAGCCTGACACTTTGGACCAAGTTTATATTTCACTCTGACAGCTCTCCCGGCTGTATAGATTTCGGCGGTGACAACCTCCGTATTACAGCAAATGTGTGTTTTATGAAGGCTGCGAAGACAGAATGGATTGTTTTAGGGCCCTGTTCATAATTAGTAATTAATTTCCTCTTTTTTTTTTTTTAAACCCAAAGAAAATAAAACTCTCATTGGAGTTCACGGAAGTGTCTTTTTAAAATAATAATAATAATAATAATGCTTTCTATCCATTTATTATTAAAAACATGTAACAACCCATCACAAAATGGTACTGTTTTTTTTTTCTGACATCCATCAGCTTATCTGATTCCTAACAAAGCGTTCTTTCACTACAGCTGTTTCTGGTAACAACGTGTTGGAAAGCATGTAAAATGAAAGAGTTTTAATAGCTAACCATTCACTACGACAATATCAGCGCAATCTCTCATACAGTTAAGCACTGTAATCTTCTTCTTTTTTTTAGGGAGATCCAATAACTAAAAGGAGGAGAGAGAAACACACACACACATACACCCAAGACAAGCCACAAAGAGAGATAATTCTTTGTTTTCTTGCAAAAATATAAGTGAATATATAATCTCCTGCTTATAAAGGAGTTGAAGGATAAATGCACATATATCTTTGCTTTTTCCCCTCCTCTTTGCTAACAATGCAAAGGTTATAATATGTTTCTTTCCAGCTGCTCAGATGCCTGCTATCAGGAGATCCTGTTGGAAATTAAAAATAACTCACTGTTCTGTTCTGTTTTGAAATAATAACAACAATTAAACAGAAGCCTTGACTATCTATAGCTCTTTAAAATGACATACGGCGTTTATTTTTTAAAATTTTTTATCTTAATGAGATCAGCTTAATTAAATGTGAGCATCTCTGTGGGGAGAATGATGCTCCGAAGATCAGGCTCTATCCCCAGAGACCTCCAAGATGAAGATGCAGGCTTCGTAATTATTATTATTATTACTCGTTTTAATGCAAAAGACTGGGAATTCTTTCTTAGACCACCCTCACGAAATGAGGTAGCATTGGGAAGGAGCGCAAGGTCTATGCCGAAAACTGCCACGTTAGCAAAACAAATGTTAAGGTACAGGGAAATAATGGTGGACTCCAATGAATGATATTTATGGAAGTTTCAGATAAGCTGATGAAATCATTCATCAATGATTTGGATAAGAGGATAAATGGGGAACTCATCAAATTTGCAGACGACACCAAGCTGGCAGGAATAGCCAACACTCCAGAAGATAGGCTTAAGATACAGAAGGATCTTGACAAACTTGAACATTGGGCACTATCTAATAAAATGAAATTCAATTGTGAAAAAAGTAAGGTTCTACATTTAGGCAAGAAAAACAACATGCACAGGTACAGTATAGGTGGGACCTTGCTCAATAGTAGCAACTGTGAGAGGGATCTTGGAATCTTAGTGGACAACCATTTAAATAGGAGCCAGCTGTGTGCAGCAGCTGCCAAAAAAGCCAACACAGTTCTAGGCTGCATAAACAGAGGGATAGAATCTAGATCACATGAAGTGTTAATGCCACTGTATGGTGCCTTGGTAAGGCCACACTTGGAATACTGCATACAGTTTTGGTCGCCACGATGTAGAAAAGACGTGGAGACTCTGGAAAGAGTGCAGAGAAGAGCAACCAAGATGATTTTTTATTTTATTTTATTAAATTTATACCCCGCCCTTCTCCTTGTTAGGACCCAGGGCGGCGCACAGGCATTATATAAAACCATAAATACAATATACATCAATTAAAAATATATTAAATTAATTCACCCGTGCTAAAACCCATTATTAAAACCGTAACCAAATTATAATTTATATTTAAAAGTCAGAAGCGGGGGGCTATCCTAGGCCGGCTTGTTGGAATAAGTACGTCTTAAGACATTGGCGGAAGAGGCGGAGGTCCGAGGTAGTGCGAAGGTCGGGGGGTAGGTCGTTCCAGAGGGCCGGGTCCGCCACAGAGAAGGCTCTTCCCCTGGGTGTCGCCAGCGGCATTGCCCAGCCGACGGCACCCGGAGTAGGCCCGCTCTGTGGGAGCGGACCGGACGAAGGGATATGGTATGGGATATGATATGGGGATATGATATGGGGATATGATATGGGGACTGGAGACTAAAACATATGAAGAATGGTTGCAGGAGCTGGGTATGTCTAGTTTGATGAAGAGAAGGACCAGGGGAGACATGATAGCAGTGTTCCGATATTTCAGAGGGTGCCACAAAGAAGAGGGAGTCAAACTATTCTCCAAGGCACCTGGGGGCAGGACAAGAAGCAATGTATTTTGTGGTTTTAATAATGCCTGTGCGCCGCCCTGGGTCCTAACAAGGAGAAGGGCGGGGTATAAATTTAATAAAAATAAAATAAAATAAACAATGGGTGGAAACTAATCAAGGAGAGAAGCAACTTAGAACTAAGGAGAAATTTCCTGACAGTTAGAACAATTAACCTCTGGAACAGTTTGCCTCCAGAAGTTGTGAATGCCCCAACCCTGGAAGTCTTTAAAAAGATGTTAGATAGCCATTTGTCTGAAATGGTATAAGGTTCCTGCCCACGCAGGGGGTTGGACTAGAAGACCTACAAGGTCCCTTCCAACTCTGCTATTGTATTGTATTGTATTGAAGTCTAGCTGGATACCCGTGCTTCGTGATGAAACTATGCGATCAGGCAACGCAGGAGAAGTTTGGTTCACAATCCATTGGCTCAGTGGTGGTGGATGATTGAAACACATAAGAAAATATCGCTCCCGATGCCTTCGGCCTGGAAGCCGTTCCATAGGTGGACGGCGTAGACATTTTGGCGAGGTACCAATGGGGCTGTATTACATGTTAGGCTGATGTTTTAGCCACTAAGCCACCAGGTTCTCCTCCTGGTCAGCTGAGCCAGGGGAATAAGTATATATTTGTGTCAGCACAAAAATGTATCACAAATATAACAAAGGTAACGAAAAAATAGCTTTCTGCCTGGATGGTCTCCTGTGGTGAGCCGAAAGACAGAAAAGCGAAGAAGTTCTGCTCCCTCCCTTAATTGGGGGCTTACCAGGGTGTTGTGACACAATATGTACTTATTCCCCTGGCTAAGCTGCCCAGGATGAGAGCCTGTGGCCTAGTGGCAATTACAACTGCCTCACATGCAATACTTCCCAGGTTCAAATCCCAGTAAGGGTATGGCTAGTTGATGAGTTTCAAATTGTCTTATTGGATTTTAATATGTTGGTAATGTTTTAGGGAATTTTTAGCACAGGGCACTTTAAATTTAATTAGATTTTATTCTGTTTATTCCGCTTTTAATTTCCTGTGTACCGCCCTGAGGCCCTTCAGGGAGATAGGTGCGGTATAAAAATAAAATAAAATAAAATAAATAAAATAAATGAGATCTAAATAGCTCGAAATAGATCTATGCTAATCTCCCTTTATTTATTTATCAGCACAAACGTAACAGAAATATAACAAAGGCAACGAAAAAATAGCTTTCTGCCTGGATGGCTCCTAGGGTGAGCCGAACGACAGAAAAGGGAAGCAGTTCTGCTCCCTCCCATATTTGGGGCTTACCAGGGTGTTGTGACACAAGTATATACTACCTATTTGGCCGAACTGGTCTGAACCAGTAGAAACCCACCTCTACTTGTCGCCATGAAAACACAGCTTATTCTTTCCTTTTCCCCCTGCCGAACACCAGAAAGGGCAGCCAGAAAGGGCTTGGAATGACAACTCTTGAAGTCACCAACCACTTAACGGGTATAGCATATCTAGGATTCCGTTTGACTCATTATCTGTGGCGAAGTCAAAAGAAGTCGAGTGACCCCTTGTTATTTCAAAGGTGGGATGAGCCCATTAACCTCTTGCCTTGTTCTGAGGCTCATCAGAGTTAGAAAACAATTGCTGGGCAACGTAGGAGCAGCAAATGGTATTTTAGTAACTGATCAGAAAGATCAGGAACAGAGTCAACTCTTTGATGACACTGGTAAGTAAGGACATCATCACACATCTGCCTTAGTCAGAGCGAATACACAATGCTCAAGAGGTGTGTGGAAAACAACAGTGACTCATTGCCAGGATCCACTTTGCAATCATGAGCAGTGATGAGGCTAACCGTTTCAGAGTAAGATGGTAGGAAGGGGCATTGTGAGTGTGTTTAACTCTTTGAATCCAAATAACCGGTTACACACAACTTCTTCAGCTACTAAAAGTAGTTTGTAGTTATCAAGAGAGAGCAAAAGGAAGGAATGTTCTAGATATCTAGGTGAGCATGCTCAGGACTTTCTTTCTTTCTTTCTTTCTTTCTTTCTTTCTTTCTATACCCTCCCTTCTTCTCTCTCTCTCTCTCTCTCTTCCCCCTCTTCCTTCCTTCCTTCCTTTCTCTCTGTCTCTCTCTCTTTGTTTCTGTTCCCTTCCTCTTCTTTCCTTTCTCTCTCTCTCTTTTCACTTCCCCCTCTTTCTTTCTCTTTCTTTCTTTCTTTCTTTCTGCCTGTCTTTCTGTCTTTCTTTCTTTCTTTTGTCCTTCCTTCATTTTTCCTTTCTTTATCTTCCATTTCCTTCCTTCCTTTCTCTCTCCTTTTCTCTCTCTCTCTTTCCTCCATTTCTTTCCTTCCTTTCTCTCTCTTTTTTCTTTCTCTTTCCCTCTCTGTCTCTTTCTTTATCTTTCTTTCCTTTTCTTTTGTTATTTCTTTCTCTATTCTTCTTTCTCTCTCTCTTTCTTTTTCTAGGGATTTTAGCACAGGGTTAGTTTAATCTTATTTTATATTGTATTATGCTGTGATTTTATGTATTTTAAATTCCCTGTGCCCCGCCTCGAGTCCCTTCGTGGGAGAGTGTGGGTTATAAATTACATTATTATTATTATTATTATTATTATTATTATTATTATTATTATTATTATTATTATTATTATTATTATTATTATTATTATTATTATTATTATTATTATTATTATTATTATTATTATTATTATTATTATTATTGTTATTATTATTATTATCTCTCTTTCTTTGCCTCTTTCTTTCTCTCTCTTTCTTTATTTCTTTATTTATCTTCCCTCCCTCCCCCTTCCTTCCTTCCTTCCTTCCTTCCTTCCTTCTCAGTTGAGCCTCATCAACATTTACCAATAGAAAAGAATAGTTGTAGCTCAGGGTTGAACTGAAGGATCCTCGGTGCTCTATGAACTTGGTTGCTTTCTTACAGACATTCCATTATCCCAACTAGGTAACATCCACTAGCATTGATTATTTTACCTAGTTTGTGTAATGGAAATGACTGTATGAAAGTCTTCAAAAAAAAAACCCAAAAACAACAACAAGGAAATCCAGTTGCCTTCCCAGAAAAGAACCTTTTGGAGTATCATGACCTGGATGATGGAGAATCTTTACAGACTTTTAGCTATACAATTTGGGATGAACACCCTTTGAATCATGTGGGAGCAGGAATGGATTTCCAGAGGAAAACAATTGCAGACTACAGGAACCATTTGCCCCACTCAGGTGACCCTGAGGACACAGATAAACCTCCAAGTGGCCTCAACAACCCTCTAAAAGGATGCAAATGACCAACTATCTGCAAGGAATAAAAATCCTTCTATTCCCCACTCTCCTGTCAGAGCTGAAGAAGCTTCTTGGAGGAGAAGCGAAATATCTTCAAAAGAAAAAAAAAACTAAGTAAGTCCAGTTGCTTCCTGAAAATTCACCTTTGGGATGACTTAAAAAAAAGCAACCAAACTCAGACAGCACCAAGGACCCTTTCATCTGCATTGGGGAAGAACATCTCTCGTGATCTTCGACTGAGTCCATCCCAAAAGACTAGAGCATCACCAAAGTCTACCGTCTCCCCCTTTTCCCTCTTGGGTCATGGATAACATCTGTCTGGCTTCCCTTCCTCCAGGAAAACCACTCATGAACTTTTCTTCTCTCTCCAACAGGGAGATGATAACAGCTCTGCATAGTCACACATGTTTACTCTCCACCTTTATCACATTTGTAAGATTACAATTGGACTACTACATCTGATTTTGGTCACCATGATATGAAGAAAGACGTCGAGACTCTGGAAAGAGAGCATGTTATGTCCCCATGATCTTGAGTTTGGCTTCATATTGAAAATGCTGTTTTCTAATTTGCTTCTCAATTCCTCCAAACTTTGTATGTTTTAGCCTCCCTAATCATTTATGTTGGCACAGTGGTTAGAATGCAGTATTGCAGACTAGCTTTGCCCACTGCCAGCAGTCCAACCTTGGCTCAAGATTAACTCAGCCTTCTGTTCTTTCTTATGTCGGCAAAATGAGGACCCAGATTATTGTGGGCAATACGCTGAGCCATTAAAGTGCTTAGAGAGGACTGTAAAGCATTGTGAAGCAGTATATAAGTCTAAAGGCTACTGCTATTGCGGAAGTGATTTTCAACCCCTTCTGCTAAGCTTTAGGTGCAAATGAGATTGGGGACTGTATAATTCATCATTTGGTACAAATTAATATTCCGCGTTAAAAGGCATATCGTAATTTCATTGATTTGGGGCGGAAAACAAGAAGCAACATTTTGTTCAGCCGGTTTAACACGATGCAGGGAATAACATTTAAGTAGTAAAGGAATTGGGCTTTGGCATGCTGGATTATTTGTTTGACTTGCTTGGACAAAAAGGAAAAACAAGGAAGGGAAGAAGAATTTAAAAATGCAGACATGGCAGAGGAGAGAGAGAGAGAAAGAGAGAGAGAGAAAGAGAGAGAGAAAGAAAGGGAGAGGGAGAGAGAGGGAGAGAGAGAGCACATTGCCCTTTCAAAAAGGATAATGGGCCTGCAAGAGCAAAGAAATTTGCATTAAAAGACCAGCTGTGCATTAGGTGTTGAATACAATAGGGAGTGACATAAATTATCATAGCAAGTAAATGGACATTTAAGAATTCTTGTGGGAGGCAGTTATCTTCCACCAGAATGGAATGGGGGTTTGTAGGTCTGGTTGACTGTGTCTTGCCTGCATTCACATTTAGCAGACAAGAAATTGGTCTATCCCTAGGCTTTACTAAAAAACAGTGAACCCATCTTAGGGTTGATCAGATAGCAGTGTTCCAATATCAGATGGACTGGCACAAAGAAGAGAGGGGGTCAAGCTATTCTCCAAAGCCCCTGAAGATAGGGCACAAATGCAATGGATGGAAACTAGTCAAGGAGAGAAGCAATCTGGAATTAAGGAGAAATGTCCTGACAGCGAAAACAATTCATCAAGGAGTGGAACAATTTGCCTCCAGAAGTTGTGGGTGCTCCAGCAATGGAGGTTTTCAAGTAGCTATTGGGTACTCCTTTGTCTGGAATGGTATAGAGCAGTGATGTCGAAACTTTTTTGGCTCCTGTGCCAAAAGCGGGGGGAGCATAGAGGGAGGGGTCATGCGTGGGCATGCCACACCCCCTGCTTTTAGTGTGGTTTCTTTGCCCTCCCAGAGGGCAAAAAATGAACCTGTTAGGATAATTATCCTGATGTTGGGTTGACTATATAAGCCAGGATTCTTAAAAGAGTATATGTAACTTTAAGGACTATGTGGAATCTGATTGGCTGTGCTTCCAGCTCAATCATAAAAGGCAGCTAGAAACACAGTTCATCCTTTTGCTTTACTTTGCTTCCTGATAGCCACTGAGGAAGAAGCTGAACATGAAGACGGAAGAGAATCATTGTTTTGACTTACTGTAAGATAACTGTGGTTTTGGTGAAGGACTGTTTATTGTTAGATAAACAGTCACTCTCCTCACTGTCCAAGTCTGCCACCAGCTCCACTGGCAGTTGGTGCTCCACAACAGACACCTTGAGTTCCTGAAAGAAAAACAGGATATAAATCTAACAAATAAATGTTAATTGATGTGTGTGGAAAGGTTAGTTGAATGGATGATTAACCGTGAAGATTTTAATTAGATTGATCCTTTATTTGATAGTTCTTGTTAGGATATTCAGCCTTATATTGGGTTGACAATATATATGAGCCTATGTTCTTAAGGAGTTATGTAGCTTTAAGAACTGTGTTTGAATTCTGATTGGCTGTGTGTCTCAGCTCTACCATAAAGGAAGCTCATGAACACTGTCCGTTCCCTTTTCAATTCCCTTTGATTTCCTGTTCTTACTTCTTTGCCGTCTGAGAAGCCGAAGCTGAATATTGAAGAAGGAGGAGGATTTGTTTTGTATCACTGTAAGATAACTCTGTGTTGGGTGAAGGACTGTTATTGTTTGAGAAGTAAGAATCTCTGTTCGGAGGAAGTATTTTAGTTGCTACAAAGTAAAGACTATTTATTTTCTTACTATCACTGTTTTAGAGTTTGTTTGTGGTTACAGCAACATATCTCTTTATTGTCTGGTGAATCACACTATTCCGCATTTATTTGCTAACACTAGTTAAGGGATCAGAGTTGTAACACTGCTTCTGAACCCAGAGTTGCTAACAGTTCTTCACCCTGAACTCAGGGTCTCTTCTTTGGGTGAACGTAGGTAGATATCAAAAGTTCCCCAAAATTATTTTACTCCGAGTCTCAGTAAACGCAATCTGTGAATTGTGAGATTTGGCAGGGAAAAGAACAGTCCAGACAAAATGTAAATTTATGGAGTACATTGAGCAATGGCCAAGGGATTTCACAGTGGATTACCGAAATCTGTGTTAGACAGATCTGTCAATCGTTCTAATCTCCAATCTCTAATGATATCTCCGGATTTACAAAGTAGCCTGTTGCGTCTTAACAGGAACTGTCAACATTTATGGTTGGACAATAATTTGTTGTTAACCACTGGATCTGCCAGTCATGACGATTCTGCCTGACCAGTTTTCCTAATATTCATTTATATTTTACAGTGCCCTGCAGATTAGCTGCCACCATGGGATCCATTCTGGGGATCATGAGATTCTGGTCCCTCTTTGCCACCACGACATCCAGAAAGGAAATCTCCTTAAGCAGTTTCTAAGAAATGCATTCAGAGGCTAAGTAAAAGTCAAGGTTCCCCTCGCACATATGTGCTGGTCGTTCCCGACTCTAGGGGGCAGTGCTCATCTCTGTTTCAAAGCTGAAGAGCCGGGGCTGTATGAAGATGTCTCCGTGGTCATGTGGCTGGCATGACTCAACGCCGAAGGCACACAGAGTTACCTTCCTACCAAAGGTTTTTTTCCTATTTTTCTACTTGTGTTTTTACGTACTCTTCAACCTTTTCATAAATGATCTAGAAGTAGGAGTAAACAGCAAGGTAGCCAAATTTGCCAACGACACTAAATTATACAGGGTAGTAAAAACTGAGAGAGAGTGTGAGGAGCTCCAGAGGGATCTCTTGACACTGGGGGAGTGGGCAAACCAGTGGCAAATGAGCTTCAACATTAGTAAGTTCAGAGTGATGCACGTTAGGGCAAAAAAACCCAACTACATCTATAAACTGATGGGGTCTGAACTCCTTGCAACTAACCAGGAAAGGGACCTTGGTGTCCTGGTGGACAGCTCAATGAAGGTGTCAACCCAGTGTGCCGCAGCAGTGAAAAAAGCAAACTCATTGCTAGGGATCCTTAGGAAGGGTATAGAAAATAAGTCAGCAAGTGTCATTTTTTCCTCTTTATAAATCTATGGTGAGGCCCCATCTGAAGTATTGTGTACAGTTCTGGTCACCATACCTTCAGAAGGATATTATGGAAAAGGAAAAGGTACAGAGGAGGACAACCAGAATGATTAGGGGGCTGGAACACCTTCCTTATCATCTGAGGCTGCAATGGCTGGGCCTCTTCACTCTAGAACGACGGCGCCTGAGAGGTGACCTGATTGAAGTCTATAAAATCATGCACGGTGTAGACAAAGTAGAAAAGGAAAAACTGTTCTCCCTATCGCACAACACTAGAACTAGGGGGCACTCCATGAAACTTTTGGAAGCTAGACCTCCAACAAATAAAAGGAAGTACTTTTTCACTCAGAGGATCACTGGTCTATGGAACTCCCTGCCAGAAGAAGTGGGGACAGCTGTCAGCCTCGGCACCTTTAAGAAAGGATGAGAGGAAGCAAGGGAAAGTTGTCTGTGGTTGTTTGCAACAATGTCTCTAGGTCTGGCTGAAACAATTTCTTTTACCACTCTCTCCTCTGGGCTCTGAGTTTGGGCGGTGGAAGATGGCCTCTCTTTGTTCCTGACTGACTATTTTACTTATGGAAAATTTCCAGCGTCTCTTTGCAACTTGGACTCCCTCTGGATATTAAGGAAGAATTTTTTTTTTCTTTGGATTTGTGATCTCTTCTCTGGAGTATCTTCATTATTATACTTATTGATTTGGAAAACTGTCTCTCTCTTGGTTCCTGAATTTCACAACTTTACAACTCTGAACTGAACTTTTGGCTCCTGGTTTGCCTCACCAGCCCCACCCCAAAAACGCCATTTTAGTGGCACTGACTTTAACAATTAATCATGGCACAAGAAACAGCACTGGCAAGCTTAGAACAAAGGATGGCTTCTCTTGAAACTGTTATACAAACTTTGGTACAAGAGATTAAAGCCCAGAGGGCAGAAAATATCAACTTCAAGAAGGAGCTATTGGATACACGGAAGCAGGTGCTGGAAAATACACAGAAGAATGAAGAACTGGAAGGGGGGCTGGTGGGGGCTAAGGGAGAGATTAAAAATGTTACTAATGAGGTTGTGGAAATAAATGGGCATGTGTCTAGGATTGATATGGAAAGAATGACATATTTTTTGAGATTTCAGAATGTTTTTGAGCAACCTGGTGAATGCCTCCCTGATCTTATGAGCACGATTATAGCAGACTATTTACAAAAACCTAAGGATGAGATCAGGGGGGACATTGACCTAGCTTATAGAATAAATTCAGCATATGCCAGGATAAATGAAGTGCCTAGAGAGATACATGTGAAATTTGTTAGAAGGTCAACCAGAGAGGAAATCCTGAAAGTGCAGAGAGGGAGTCCGTTAATTTACCAACAAAAAACGGTTGCCATCTTGAAGCAGATCCCTAGAAAGATTAGAGATGCAAGAAGGAAATTTTCCTTCTTGTCTAAAACATTGTTTGAACATGGGATTTGGTTCAAGTGGGTGACACCTGAAGGGATGCTGGTGTTCTGGGAAGGAGGAAGAGTGAGGATTAAAACAGTTGCTGAGGCGGAAGCCTTTCTTAAAAAACATTCCTCTATCCTGGGGGAGGACTCAGGGGGGACAGAGGGGGCCACGGCCCCACCCACTGGGGGCCTGGGAGGAGAAAAAGAAGATACAATTGCCAAGAGACTTAGATAAAAAAATAATAATAACTTTGCCTTGATTTTTTTTTGATTAATTTTGCATAATATTTGTATTTGGATTTTTGTAAATGTCTGACAGTATAGAACTGAGAACTTAGGTATATGTACTTGCTTTCACTTTGTAGTGTTAAGATAATAATTTTTTCTTTTATTGTTATTGATGTACTTTGAGGCCCCGGAAGGGCTGACGACTTTGACGTGAATACTCTCAAAATTTCTTTGTATCCCTTACCCTACCCTATAGAAAAAATTGTAAAACCAATAAAACTTTTTCAATATATAAAAAAAAAGAAAGGATTAGAGGAGTTCATGGAGAGCAAGGGTATCCATGGCTATCATGATGGATGCCTAAGGACACCCTCCGGGTTGGAGAGATAGGCAGGACATCTCTCAATGCCATTTGCAGGGAATCCTAAGCAGGTGAAGACATCTGCTTGGGAAGACTCTGAAGCAAATGGGGAGCCACTGTGGGAGACAGAATGCTGGACTGGATGGGCTGCGGCCTGTTCCAGCAAGGCTATTCTTATGTTCTTATGCTTTTGAACTGCTAGGTTGGCAGAACTGGGACAAGTAACGGGAGCTCACTCTGTTATGCAGCACTAGGGATTCGAACTGCCGAACTGCCAACCTTTCTGATCGACAAGCTCAGCGTCTTAGCCACTGAGCCACCACCTTCCCCTGTTAGTTCAAAGTCTAGTTTATCCAAATTCAATTCCAAGGTGTTTTTTCTCTCCTTCAAATCAAAGAGGGATAACGTCAAACTGCCATATGCCAGACTAAATCATCTGGAATTCTGTATTCTTTTTCTCGGAGTAGCCAAACAAACTGAAATGAAAGGATTGAGGATTATTAAGTATGTTCACCACCTTGAGTCATTTATATTAAAAATAATAATATTAAAATGGGATTAGAAAAAAAAAATCTAAAATACTCCACTTTCTTTTTCCTCAAAAATTCCTGATCCCACCCAACCAAGTAAAAAAAAAAATATTGATTATACGCAGCAGTAAAACATATAGTGGGGATTGGAAAGAGCATGGAGAAACCTCCTGAAATATTCAGGCTTTCCAATTCATACCAACCAAAGCTTTAATTCATCTATACGTATCATTTATAGATGAAAGGAGCCAGACTATCTCATACTACAGAGCAAACTTGTTTTACGTGGTTTTGCGCACGGGAATAACTATAAAATTTGTAATAATAAGGATAGGTGGGAGAGAGAGGGGGGGCAGGCAGGCAGGCAGGCAGGCAGGTAGGCAGGCAAGATAAAAGAAATAAAAGAGAAAGATAGTAGACAATGACAGACAGAGGTAAACAGAGATAAAAGATAAAGACAATGAAAGAAGTCAATGAGAGATGGAAATATATAGAATAGAAATAGGAGATGGATGGATGGATGGATGGATGGATGGATGGATAGATAGATAGATAGATAGATAGATAGATAGATAGATAGATAGATAGATAGATAGATAGATAGATAGATAGATATAGACAGACAGACGACAGACAGATAAAAGAAAGATGATAGAGATAGACATAGAGAGAGATGGGGAGAGAGAAATAGATAGTGATATGGAGAGAGTTGGTAGATGATGGGTGGATGATTGGATGATTGGAAGGAAAGAAAGATAGGATAGGTAGATAGATCGATAGATAGATCAATAGATCTATTGCAACTAACCAGGAAAGGGACCTTGGTGTCCTGGTGGACAGCTCAATGAAGGTGTCAATCCAGTGTGCCGCAGCAGTGAAAAAAGCAAACTCATTGCTAGGGATCATTAGGAAGGGTATAGAAAATAAGTCAGCAAATGTCATTTTGCCTCTTTATAAATCTATGGTGAGGCCCCATCTGAAGTATTGTGTACAGTTCTGGTCACCATACCTTCAGAAGGATATTATGGAAATGGAAAAGGTACAGAGGAGGGCAACCAGAATGATTAGGGGGCTGGAACACCTTCCTTACCATCTGAGGCTGCAACGGCTGAGCTGCTTCACTCTAGAATGACGGCGCCTGAGAGGTGACCTGATTGAAGTCTATAAAATCATGCACGGTGTGGACAAAGTAAAAAAAAAACCTGTTCTCCCTATCGCACAACACTAGAACTAGGAGGCACTCCATGAAACTTTTGGAAACTAGACCTCCAACAAATAAGAGGAAGTACTTTTTCACCCAGAGGATCACTGGTCTATGGAACTCCCTGCCAGAAGAAGTGGTGACAGCTGTCAGCCTCGACACTTTTAAGAAAGGATGAGAGGAGTTCATGGAGAACAAGGGTATCCATGGCTATCATGATGGATGCTAAGGACACCCTCCGGGTTGGAGAGATAGGGGGGATATTTCTCAATGCCATTTGCAAGGAATCATAAGGAGGTGAAGACATCTGCTTGGGAAGACCCTGAAGCAAATGGTGAGCCACTGTGTGAGACAGAATGCTTAACTGGATGGGCTGTGGCCTGTTCCAGCAAGGCTATTCTTATGTTCTTTTGTTCTTATGATATAGATAGACAGACAGACAAATAGACAGATATAGACAGATAAGTAGAGATGATAGACAGCTGGATGATAGATAGATAGATAGATAGATAGATAGATAGATAGATAGATAGATAGATAGACAGACAGACAGACAGACAGACAGACAGACAGACAGACAGATATAGACAGATAAGTAGAGATAGTAGATAGACAGCTGGTAGATAGATGGATGAATGGAAGGATGGATGGATGGACGGACAGCCAGACATGATAGATAGATACACAGCTGGATGACAGACAGACAGACAGACAGACGTAGGTAGGTAGGTAGGTAGGTAGGTAGGTAGGTAGGTAGGTAGATAGATAGATAGATAGATAGATAGATAGATAGATGATAGATAGATAGATAGATAGATAGATAGATAGATAGATAGATAGATAGATAGATAGATAGATAGATAGATAGATAGATAGATGGAGCCTAAATAAGTTTATTGCAGGATGAGGGGCTCCTCACTAAATATTATGGACTATAATCAACTACACTGGTCTAGGGCAGGGGTGTCAAGTTCATGTCATCACAGAGGTATCACATGACGTAACAGGATTTTTTTCATGGGTGTGTCCAGGGCATGATGCATCCAGCCACGCCCGGGAGTTTGACAGCCATAGAGGGAAAGTGAATGGCTGAAATCACAGGCTAAGAAAGCACCAGAAGATGGATTTTCACACACGCACACAGAGAGAGCAGTGTTTTCCCTTCTGTTCTGCTTGAAATCTTCCCTTAACTGAAGAAGCAAAGACTAGTTAAATGCAACAAAACAAATATTAGACAACCACTCACTTAAGCTCCTTCCAATGATAAAGTGGGGGAGAAGCTAATGGAACACCTGGGCATGAAAAAACCCAGCAACCAAACACCTGTGTTCTTTTCCTGTATTTGAAGTCTGCAAGGTCAAAGCAAAGATCCACGGCTTTAAGGTAAAGGATTTCAATTTTGCAGAAGGGGGGAAAAAAAGACGTATTATTATTTTATTTTTCTAAGAGCAGGAGATAATATTATCCAGTAAAGCATCAAAGTCCTGGATGGCCCCAGAAGGCTGAGTTTCAAAATACCTGTTGCGGATCATCTCGGTAAAGATTTATGACTTAGGATAAAACAGATCTATAGGCTATCAAAAAAAGACAAGAGGCATAACTGGAACCGAAGCCCAGAAATGGTGAGAAAAGCCGAAGTCCAGGAGAAGCATTATTAAAGAAACAGGGTGATGAAAATCTACAGTATATATCTATACAAATAAAAATTTTAAATAGTTTGTGCAAAATCGCTAATCTCAGAAAGTACTGCACCGATCTGCACCAAATTTTCACACAATGTTGCTAAGAAAGGGAGTAACAATCATACGTACATTTTGTGCGGCTGCCACACCTGTGTCATGTGCAAGCAGCTCAAACGTAAAAGGTACGCACTTCTCAGTTATTTTTCTCCCTTAAGCTCCTCCCACTCGGCTGCTTCTTATGATGCATCACACACACCTCTCACATTTCCAATGGCTGTTTCCTCAGCAACCAAATAAGCCTCTGACATTCCCTCACACATATATATAGAGAGGGAAAAATGCGGTCGGTCGGTCGGTAGGTAGATAGGTGGGTGGAGAGAGGAAGAAATACAGTAAGTAAGTATGTTGGGGTTTATACGGTGGTTGTGTGTATGTGTTTGTGTGTGCAGGTGTAGATCTACACACAGACTGGTTGGCCATTTAACCAGACTGGGCCACAGTAACACGTGGCCAGCTACAGCTAGTATCTATATAAAAGAAAACTGGGCAGCATGCTACAACTAAGAGGATGAGGCTTCATCCCCAGGGCAAAATATCCTTGAGATAGTGGCAAATAGTTGCAGCTGGAGTGCACGATGAGAATGGAAATTCGTTATTCAAGCTTTGTGAATGTCTCATTTAGTGGTGGGTTCTTCTTACCATTGCTGATTGCAGTCTGTCTGTGCATGCACCTGATGTGCGCTGTGCACATCCCTGACACGTGCTGTCCACGAACCTGATGTGCACTGTGCACGCATGCGCAATCCATCAACCCTGTGACACCCGGCTGCTTGTCAGGGTGTATAATAATAATTTAATAATAATAATTTATTGCTTATAAACCGCACCCTCTCCCTACAGGGACTCGGGGCGGTGCACAGGAGAAATAAGAACAATAGCTATATACATATTTCATTAAAAATAGATTAAATTAAGTAACCTGTGCTAAAATACCCATTAAAACTATCTAACTAAAAATCCCCAATAAACCCTAAAAACAGAGGAGTAATTATCCCAGGCCGGCAAGGCAGAAAAAGTGTGTTTTCAATTTAAGACGGAAGGAGCGGAGGTCCGTGGTGGTCCTAATATCGGGGGGGAGGTCGTTCCAGAGGGCTGGGCCTGCCACAGAGAGAGCCCTTCCCCTGGGTGTCGCCCGCTGACAAAGTTTAGTGGACGGCACCCGGAGAAGTCCCTCTCTGTGGGAGCGAATCGGTCGTGAGGATGTATGAGGCAGGATCCGATCCCGCAAGTAGCTAGGTCCCGAGCCATGGAGCGCTTTAAAGATGATAATTAATACCTTGAAGCGCACCCGGAAGACGACAGGCAGCCAGTGCAGCTCGCGCAAGAGCGGTGTTACATGGGTGTACCTTGTGGTACCCATAATTGCTCACGCGGCTGTATTCTGGACTAGCTGAAGTCTCCGGGTGCACCTCAAGGGAAGCCCCATGTAGAGAGAGTTGCAATAGTCCAGTCG
The DNA here is from genome assembly GCA_039707465.1 of Rhabdophis nuchalis. NCBI lineage: Eukaryota > Metazoa > Chordata > Lepidosauria > Squamata > Natricidae > Rhabdophis > Rhabdophis nuchalis. The sequence continues at coordinate 244,817,838 of CM077644.1, forward strand.
GGATGTCACGAGGGCATGAGTGACTGTGCGAAGGGCATCCTGATCCAATAGGGGGCACAATTGGCGTACCAGGCGAACCTGGTAAAACGCCCTCCTGGCCACGGCTGTCACCTGGTCTTCCATTGACAGCCGGGTATCCAGGAGGACACCCAAATTGTGCGCCCCATCCACAGGGGCAAGATGTTCGCCCCCTATGGCCAGCGATGGAGTAAGCTGGTTGAATCGGGCAGCCGGAAACCACAGCCACTCGGTCTTGGTCGGGTTTAGCTTGAGTCCGTTACTTCCCATCCAGATCCGCACGGCTTCCAGGCACTGGCACATCACCGCTACGGCATCGTTGGGGTGGTCTGGGGTAGATATATACAGCTGGGTGTCGTCAGCGTATAGGTGGTACTCTACCCCAAAACCACGGATGATCTCACCCAGCGGCTTCATGTATGTGTTAAACAGGAGGGGCGAGAGGACCGACCCCTGAGGCACCCCACATATGAGGGGTCTCGCGGTCGACCTCTGCCCCCCTGCCAGCACAAATTGCGATCGGCCAGAGAGGTAGGAGGAGAACCACCGCAAAACGGTGCCTCCCACCCCCAACCCCCCCAGCCGATGCAATAGGATACCATGGTCGATGGTATCGAAAGCCGCCGAGAGGTCTAATAGGACCAGGATGGAGGAACAGCCCCCATCTCTGGCCCTCCAGAGATCATCCACCAACGCGACCAATGCCGTCTCGGTGCTATGCCCGGGCCGAAAGCCGGACTGGCGCGGATCTAGATAATCAACTTCATCCAGGTGACGGGGAAACTGTTGTGCCAAAACACTCTCGACAACCTTCGCCAAAAAGGGAAGGTTGGAGACAGGACGATAGTTGTTTAAAAGAGCTGGATCCAAAGAGGGCTTCTTAAGGAGGGGCCTCACCATTGCCTCTTTTAGGGAAGCAGGCAAGGAACCCTCACTCAAGGATGCGTTGACAACCTCTTGGAGCCAGCCTCGTGTCACCTCCCAGGATGCCAATACAAGCCAGGAGGGACACGGGTCCAGTAAACATGTGGTGGCTCTCAGTCGCCCACGTAACCTGTCCATATCTTCGGAAGTAACGGAGTCAAACTCCTCCCAAACAAGATCTCCCTCGTGGTATCTCACTGGGCCATGAATGGGGGCTAACTCATTCTGTATCTGAGCGGTTTTCTCCTGCAGAAAAATCACAAATTCCTCTGCTCTACCCTGTAACGGGGCTTCCCGCACCCTCTGTTGGAGGAGGGCGCGGGTCACCCTAAACAGGGCGGCAGGGCGGTTGTCTGCGGATGCTATGAGAGTGGCACAATGATGGCGTTTGGCCACTCTCAGCGCCACAATGTAAGTCCGTAAATGGGCTCTTACCTGTGTCCGGTCAGATCCAGATCGGGTAGACCTCCATCTTCTCTCTAGGCATCTCTTGCGGCGTTTCATCACCCTCAGCTCCTCGGTAAACCAAGGGGCCTGGGTGTTTCGCTGCCGCACGAGAGGCCGCAAGGGCGCGACCCGATCCAAGGCTCCCACGGCCGCACTATTCCATGCGGCCGTGAGGTCCTCCATCGGGGCACGGGTCAGGGATACAGGAAATGGCCCAAGCACCGTCTGGAACCCATCCGGGTCCATCAGGCGCCTGGGGCGGTACCAGATTGGAGACTCTGGTTCCGCCTCCCCGCGGAGGGAAGCAGCGGTCGGAAAGTCGAGGCGGAGAAGTGAGTGGTCTGACCATGACAAGGGCGTGATGACTATATCCCCTATACCCAGATCACTCTTCCATTGGCCTGAGACAAAGATGAGATCCGGTGTATGTCCACCCTCGTGAGTGGGGCCTTGAATTACTTGGGTCAGGTCCATGGCCGTCATGGAAGCCATGAACTCCCGAGCTACCTCGGATGATTCGCCCACCGATGGCAGATTAAAGTCCCCCATGACTAAAAGTCTGGGGGTCTCCACTGCCACCGTAGCGATCACCTCGAGGAGCTCGGGCAGGGCTGCTGCTACATAGCGGGGAGCCAGGTATACAACCAGCAAGCCCAACTGCCTCCCTAGGCCCCACTTCACACAGAGGGACTCACAACCGGTAGTCTGTGGTACAATGGTCTCTCTCGCCTCAAGATCTTCTTTTACAATGACCGCTACCCCACCACCCCTGCCTAGGGCCCGCGGCTGATGAAAAGCTCGGTAGCCTGGTGGGCACATTTCAACGAGGGGGAGTCCTCCCTCGTGGCCCAACCAGGTCTCCGCTATTCCGGCCAGGTCCGGGTCCCCCTCTGACAGAAGGTCACTAATGAGGGGGCCCTTGTTGACAACGGACCTGGCATTGCAAAACATCAGCCGCAGGCCCTGGCTCTGTACTTCCTGACCACCTAGCTTGCGGGGGTTGTGGCGCCTGACCGTTTTTAGCCAACGGCCGCGCGCCAACAACCGGGAGGATGTAGCTTGTCTCCCCTCGGCCCTGCCTCTCCCCACGACCCTCTGAATCGGTATGCCCCCAGCTGGAACGGCTTGTGTGTCCCCCCCCCCTATCGGCCTCCGCTTCCCTCCGTCGACTGCAAGCCTGGCCCTCTCTGTTTGATTGATTATACCCTCCCCCCTCCCTGGTACCCTCTAAAATTAACAATAATCTACCCGCTAAAAACCCCCTTAGGCCGCGCTTCGCCCGCCTCTTCAGATCAATGAATCCTTCATCGAGGTGGGCCCTCGATAGAATGGAGGGCCAAACCTGCGAGAGCGGAGACTCTCGCAGCTGTAATAGGTCTAGTCTGGAATACATTGGCATAGGCATAAACAATTAAATAATTAATAAATAACTATAAATGCGTATAACATGTAAGAATGGAATACATGCATTGGTCATGAATTAAAATTGATTTTGTTTCAGACATCGTTGGCTAAATAAATAGATATAAATAAATTCATGATAGGTGTTAAAAATGAATAAATAGATGGTAAAAATCAAATTGCTTTAAAGTGCTTCAGTGCTTCAGTGAGGACAAATTTACATTTTAGTTCAGTTCAGTTCTATATTGCTGTTACGTTCCAAGATCTTATCAAGGAGGAGGTCTTCAAGGTCTTAACAAAGCCCATAGGGCGAAAGGGCTTAAAAGTCTCGAGATCTTAAAAGGACTTCAGGGAGGTCTTCAAGGGTCTTAAAGGACCCATAGGGCGAGAGGTCTTACAAATCTCTGAGGAAATGAAAGGTCTTAAGGCTCCTGCGGCCCGGCTGGTGTCTGTCACTGCCCCTAGGACGCCGAGGGCAACACGAGCATCGACCGCCATCTTGGGGCTCTCACCCCCACCTTCAAGCCACCGCCTCCATCGCTGGCCTCGCAACGCTCCCACCGTCAGGCCAGCCTCGTCTCCGGTGGCCCGGCCGGTGTCCATCGTTGCCCCTCTGGCCCCCAGGACGCCGAGGACCTCACCCACCGTTCCGGTGCTCCCACCACCGTTCCATCGCCCCGGCTCGCCACAGGCTGCTGCTGCTGGTCTCCAGACGCTCTCACCGCCATCCCAGCTCTCACAGCCCTCTCCGGCCATCCCCAGCCATCGTCCGGCCGTTTCTCTCCCTTCGGGCTTCCGACGCGGCAGGGCGTCCACCGCCCCCGCGAAAACGCCGAGGACGCCGAGGACGCCCCCCCCCCAGCTCCGGCTCTCTCACCGCCGCCGGTGTCGTCTACACTCTCATAGCAGCTTCAAACCTCACCCTGGTAAGCCAGGGTGGATCTCTCACTGATCCCAGCCCTCCAGAAAGGTAAAACGGGGGCTGGGGGCACGAAAGCGAAGCCAATGAGCTCCATGACCATGCAGAGCTCCAGACTAAGCCACCATCTTCTTTCGCAGCAACCGGAAGTTGCAGGCTCTGCAGGCTGTGCGCACATGCACAATAATGGTGGGTTCCAAAATTTTTTACAACCTCTTCTGTAAGTGTGGACTGCTTTGTGGGAGTGGCTTGCCGGCCATGTGACCGGATGGGAGTGGCTTGGCAGTCGTGTGACTGGCTGGGTGCGGCCCACTCGTAAAATGTGGTGAAACTCACTGAACAATGCTCTTGCTTAGCAACCAAAATGTTGGCTCAGGAACTCTGGCATTTGAAGCACGCAAGTCTTAAAGCTGTCAAGTTACCAGACCCTTGAACCCCTCACCCTTTAGGGAAAAAACAACAACTCCAGGGGGTGTTCAAACTTTATAGCTTTAAGACTTGTGGACTTCAACTCCCAGAATTCCTCCTCCAGTCATGTTGGCTCAGGAACTCTGGCATTTGAAGCATGCAAGTCTTAAAGCTGTCAAGGTCCAAGACCCTTGCACCCCCTAACCTTTTAGAAAAGGGTTCAAAATTGACAGCTTTAAGACTTGTGGACTTCAACTCCCAGAATTCCTCCTCTCACTCTTTATCTTGATGATGGGCGGACGGGTGGGGGGAGGGAGCTGGAACCGGTTCTAAACGGCACCGTAGATTGGTGGAACCTCTTCGAGAGAAGAACTTAGAAGTGGCAGGGACCCAGCCCTGGTGCACAGTATGCCTGTTGCCATAAATACAGCTATAGAGCACGGGCAGGCAGGTAGGTCAAATGAGCCACCATATCAGTATGTTCTCAGCTGCTCCAGGCCACTTCTGGTACAGCTGTACCAGTCTGGACTGGCAGCAATCCATCATTGGTTTCATTATCTGGCTAGGTAACCAGTGGTGGTATTCAGTCAATTTGGATCGATTCAGACGAACCAGTAGTGGTGACCTGTGGGTCAACCTACCCACCCACGCATACACCCCGCGTCTATGCAGTCCTATTTAGCCATGTTCTCTAAGCCATGTACATGCATGCAAGCCATCGGCATGCACGGAAGGTGGGCACGCTCGCAAAACGAACGTACACACATGCATGCTCACGGTTTCGGTATGCAAAACACATCTCTGTAGGTAACGTCTTCAGCAAAATTTAGGGAAGGTCAGTGTTGCTGCTCTTCTGCTTATAAGAGCTTTCTGTGGTCAGTAGTGATGAGGAAGTCATGTCAGGTGAGGGTTGCATCAGGTGAGGGTCTTATGAGGGACGTTGGAGTCCTAGGAGACCAGAACTTCAATACGAGCCAACAGCCACAAAACCTAATAAAATTCTTAGTTGTGTAAAGAGAGGCATAGAATCAAAATCTCGTGAAGTATTAGTGCTGCGTGATAAGAGCACTTCTGGAACACTGCATCCCGTTTTGGTCATCACATTACAAAAAAGATATTGAGAGTTTGTGGGGGGAAGTGCAAAGAAGAGTAACTAAGATGATTAAAGGCCTGGAGACTAAAATATGCAAAGAACGGTTGCAGGAACTTGATATGGCTGGTATAGAGAAAAGAAGGACTAAGGGGGACACAAATGTCTATAACTCAAACAGTTGGCTTACAGTTGCTTAACTCTTTGCTTTGCTAATCTAACCGACATACAGAGCCTTCATCCAAGAGATCAGCATCTAACAGTGATTCTGGCTCCCTCTTATGGCTGATTGAGGAAACAGCAGCCAATCACATCTCACTGTAGCAGTTAAAGTTACAGATACAAATTCCAATCATGGCTTATATATATTGCCAACCCAACACTAGGACTACATTCCTAACACTTGCCAATGTATAGTCAAAGCCGTGGGTTTCCCTGTCGTAATGTGTCCGAGTTTACAGCATCAATCACATCCAGAAAGCACACACAGATAACTGATTCAAATAAAGTTCAGCTATATATATATATATTTTTTAAAGGCTAAGATCTGACTGAGAAAAGATCTTGCCCAAAATAAACGCTCCCAATAAATGACTAATTTTCTTTTGAAGTTTGGTCCGAGGCTCATGAATCAATTAGGGCATTTTTTGGGGGGAAACCTGACAAACTTCTCATTATGTATAATATAACACTTGCAGTAAATGTACAATAATAAAAACAGGTTTTCCAATGTGGTAGCAAATACAAGCCAAACACAAACAGAGGAGAGGAGTTTCAGTTCCAATTCAGAGCAGCAGACTACTTTAGAACTCAGCATAGACTCTGAACTTTAGTACAGAACAGCTGAGCTAAGCCAGGCTCCTTGCTGTCTCCAGCAAACACTGTTTCAGCTTCCAAACAGCCCTCATTGGCTGCCTTTGTTGCCATGCCTCTTCCGCTCATGAATATGTCTACCCTGACATAATGTATGGCTGCGACCGTTGGACCAGAAGGAAGGCTGAGTGTCAAAGAATTGATGCTTTCGAACTGTGGTGCTAGAGAAGACTCTTGAAGGAGACGCTTGGACTGCAAGGAGATCAGATCAGTCAATCCTGAAGGACATCAACCATGACTGTCCTTTGGAAGGACACATACTGAAGCGGAAACTCAAATACTTTGGACACCAAATGAGAAGATACATATACAAATCAACAGTGTTGGAAGGGACCTTGTACAATGCACACACAGTCCCCGCACATGCACCCTGCTTGGAGTAGCCCCTGATGTTGGGGAAGATGGCAGGCAAAAGGGGAGTGTCATGCTACAGCATATAACTTATGTGCTGTTGTTGCCTTCTAGCTCCATCTAGTGGCCGGAGGAACAAATATGCTCCAACATACAATCTTTATATACGGTTGTTACACTCTAGCCCCATCTAGTGGCCAGAGAGACAAATATGCCCAAAGAATATTGTTTGACGCTGATCCAACCCATTTTACCCATCGGCCTGCACTCTCAAACCAAGTGCATGTTGGGAAGCCAGACTTAATTTCCTTTAGCATTTGGAGAAGGCAGAAGCACATGGTCATCCAAGGACAAATACACACCCTACACATCTCACTGCATCGCTGGTGAGATTTTAAATTGCTTGTATTCATTCATTGTTATGTTCAGCGGTAACCCGATACTGCTTATCTTGTATTTGGTTCTCATTGTATGTATCCCTATTTTCCCCAGTTTCATCGTATCCTGTTCTTCCAATAAAGCATTCAGAGCACATGGTCTGTTTTATTGGAGGATAAGTGGGTTTAGCTGCACACAGACTAACGTATAGCCGGGACAGAACCACAGGTGGGTTTCACATAATTTTACCACTGGCTCGCCGCACACCAATACTGTGAGCATGCGCTCCTTCCGTGCATGTGTGCCGCCTTCTGGCATGCACTTTGCTCGCAAGTGCGGCTTAGAAAACATTGCTAAATAGGGTGTCATAGAGCTGGGGTGGGTAGGTAGGACCACCCACTGGTTGCCATTACTGGTTCACTCGAACCACACAAAACTGCTGAATTGAAGGCATACCTGTGCTCAGAATGGAATCTCAAGCTGGCCTGTGAATGCGCATGTGTAGATTCTAATGTAATTTATGACCTAGGCAGAAGGGAGGGGACACAGGAGTAAAGTTCAGACACCATTAAATGATTTTCAGTTTTGGCTCCACCAGTGGCTCAAGCCAAGATGTTGATCCTAATTAATGGATGTTTTTTGAATTTTGTCTTGAGGCTCATAAATTAATTTAGTTTTCTCTTGGGAGCTTCATAACCACCACTGGACAGAACAGAGAGGATGAGATGGTTAGATAAGGTCAATGAACATGACTTTGGGCAAACCTTGATAGTCAGTGGAGGACAGGAGGGCCTGGTGTGTTGAGGTCCATGACAGCATGAAGAGTTGGACACAACTAACAACTGAACAACAACAGTTTAGCCCACTGATGGCAAACCTTTTAGGCACAGTGCCCAAACTGGAAGGTGCACGCATGTGCATACACATACATATACCAGAGTGCAGGAAACCCCACGACCAGCTGGCCGGCATACATGAGCACCTTGGAAACCTGATAACCAGCTGATTGGCATTCATGCGCTCCTTGGAAACCCAACAACCAACTTGCTGAGCTTGGGCAATGGTGCACGTGCCCACAGAGAGGGCTCTGCATGCCACCTCTGGCATCTGTGCCATAGGTTTGCTATTGTTAGGATATTCAGCCTTATATTGGGTTGACAATATATATGAGCCTATGTTTTTAAGGAGTTATGTAGCTTTAAGAACTAAGTATAATCTGATTGGCTGTAATTATCAGCTCTACCATATAAGCAAGGTCAGGAACACAGCCCATTCCCTGTTCGATTCCTTGTGATCCTGTGTTTCCTGATTGCCGTTGTAGAAGAAGAAGGAGTATTGTTTTGCATCACTGTAAGATACTGTATCTATGTTTGGTGTTGGACTGTTATTTGTTTGAGAAGTTAGTCGGAAGAAGCATTATAGTTGCTACAAAGTAAAGACTATTTATTTTCTTACTATCACTGTTTTAGAGTTTGTTTGTGGTTAAAGCAACGTATCTCTTTACTGTCCAGTGAATTACACTATTCCGCATTCATTTGTTAACACTGGTTAAGGGACCAGAGTTGTAACACTGGTTCTGAACCCAGAGTTGCTAACAGCTATCATGGGTTTATCCTTTGAGACCAGAAGGTGTCGTTTTGGTGGCATCCCCTGCCTTAACCTCCATCCTCTGGGGAAGTCCTACTTAGTGAATGCAACCAGTGAAATCCTGACGTAGCAATTCCAATCCCATATGAACCTAAATCTTCTCCTGCTAAATAAGCAACGCTTTGAAGTTCGGCTCGTCAGCCAGAAAATAAAAAAAACCCAATGAGAGTGAGGAAGTGATTATAATGCATGTGTGCATTTAAATTATACAAGAGAAATATACCGAGGGGAGGGTGTAAATGAGGAAGCTGTCCAGAGAGACTAGAGAACAGATTACATGCCTAACAAGTGGAATATTTATAGGGCATTATTCATAGTAATAACTTCGCCTTCCATTGTGGTCCTTCCATGGGGGAAGGCAAAAGGAACCTATGCATTGCCAACCACTTACTTTTGTAAAAAAAAAAAAAAAATGGCAGGAACACATTCTGCATTTCTAAAGGGACGTCCTATTAATCCACGTTTCCCAGTTTATGAAAGCTAGCAACCACTCTATGACGATAAACTAAAGGTGGAAAAATCTCACTGGAGCTTCTTTGGAAGGTCTACGAAGGTCACTGGAGATTAGGAGAATTTCAGTATACAATACAATACAAACGGCCGCCCTGAGTCCGTTTGGAGAAGGGCGGGGTATAAATTTAATAAAATAAAAAATAAAATAAATAAACAATACAATACAATACAATACAATACAATACAATACAATACAATACAATACAATACAATACAATACAATACAATAGCAGAGTTGGAAGGGACCTTGTAGGTCTTCTAGTCCAACCCCCTGCGTGGGCAGGAACCTTATACCATTTCAGACAAATGGCTATCTAACATCTTCTTAAAGACTTCCAGGGTTGGGGCATTCACAACTTCTGGAGGCAACTTCTGTTCCAGAGGTTAATTGTTCTAACTGTCAGGAAATTTCTCCTTAGTTCTAAGTTGCTTCTCTCCTTGATTAGTTTCCACCCATTGCTTCTTGTCCTGCCCCCAGGTGCCTTGGAGAATAGTTTGACTCCCTCTTCTTTGTGGCACCCCCTGAGATATCGGAACACTGCTATCATGTCTCCCCTGGTCCTTCTCTTCATCAAGCTAGACATACCCAGCTCCTGCAACCGTTCTTCATATGTTTTAGTCTCCAGTCCCCTAATCATCTTGGTTGCTCTTCTCTGCACTCTTTCCAGAGTCTCCACGTCTTTTCTACATTGTGGCAACCAAAACTGTATGCAGTATTCCAAGTGTGGCCTTACCAACGCACTATACAGTGGCATTAACACTTCATGTGATCTAGATTCTATCCCTCTGTTTATGCAGCCTAGAACTGTGTTGGCTTTTTTGGCAGCTGCTGCACACTGCTGGCTCATATTTAAATTGGAGTCCACTAGGATTCCTAGATCCCTCTCACAGTTGCTACTATTGAGCAAGGTACCACCTATACTGTACCTGTGCATTTTGTTTTTCTTGCCTAAATGTAGAACCTTACTTTTTACTTTTTTCACAATTGAGATCAGGGTTGTCAAACTCTATCTCATTGAGAGCTGCACCAGGGTCATGTTTGAGCTCGGGGGGCTGAGGGGATCACAGCCAGGCTGGCCAGTTGATGTCACTCATTGATGGCGCCTGTGGTGGCCAGGGCGCACTGCCAAGTTGCGTTTTCAGCTGCGATGGCCTCCTGCAACCCTCTGCCAGCAGAAACTGAGCTGAGCAGGGCCGCCCATTCCTATGGTGGGTTTCACATTTTGTTACCACCAGTTTACCTCACACGTGACCACTTTGCAGGCACAGGCGCTCCTTCCACACATATGTCTGGCCTTCCGTGCATGTGCTTGTTCATGCATGCACCTCCCACATTTGCACACAGCTTCAAAAATGTGCCTAAATAGGACGGCATAGAACTGGGACAGGTGGGGGATTATTTCTGCTACAGGTTTGGGTTAACCATTCCTAACCGGCTCAATACGACTTCTGCCTGCAGTCCTCATGAGTTCTGTTTTTGGCTGCGATGGCCTCCTGTTAGTGAAAATAGAGCTTGGGAGTACCACATGCGGCCCTCATGAGCTCTGTTTTGAGCTGTGACAGCCTCCTGCAACCCTCTGTTAGTGAAAACAGAGCTTGGGAGGACCACATGCAGCCCTCGTGAGCTCCGTTTTGAGCTGTGACAGCCTCCTGCAACCCTCTGCCAGCAAAAACAAAGCTTGGGAGAGCTGCATGCAGCCCTCATGAGCTCCGTTTTTGGCTGTGATGGCCTCCTGCAACCCTCTGTTAGTGAAAACAGAGCTTGGGAGAACCACATGTGGCCCTCATGAGATCAGTTTTCGGCTGTGATGGCCTCCTGCAACCCTCTGTTAGTGAAAACAGAGCTTGGGAGAACCACATGCAGCCCTCATGAGCTCTGTTTTCAGCTATGATGACCTTCTGCAACCCTCTGCCAGCTGGGTGACCTTGGGCCAATCACCAGGAGACAGTAAGTTCTAGTCCTATAGAAGATGACCAAGCTGAGCCCAAAGAGAGGTCAACCATCTTGAGTTCCCTTCATGCCCACAATAGATCAAAGTCCAGCCCACCGTGAATTCCATTGACTCTTAACTACCGCCAATTTGCTCTGCCTTTTAGTAGTTCAGATTCTTCTTCAGAGATATAGCATGGAATAAACTTGCACTCATTTGAATAACTCAGGACAAAAGCTGGTTGGGTGAGTTTGGGCCAATCACCAGGAGATGGTGAGTTCTAGTCCTGCCTCGAAATGAATGAAAGTTGCCATTTAGGATCATCATCTTCTTCTTCACCACCACCACCTCCTCCTCCTCCTCCTCCTCCTTATTGAGGTCACTTGAGGGTTTACCTGTGACCTGAATGATAAACCTCCAAATGGCCACACTCTCTCTCAGAGGGAATACTAATGACCAGATGACTGCAGATGATCCTTCCATCCTCCATTATTCAGTCAGAACTGAAGAAGCTTCTTGGATGTGAAGCGAAACCTCTTCACAGGAAAAAAAATCCATTTGCCTTTTGGAAAAAAAAAAAACCACCTTTGGGACAACCATGACCTGGATGATGGAGGATCTTCATAACCATTGATTTCTCTACCTTTGATTTTAGATGGATTGACATAGGTCAAACACAGAAGACACCAGTCCTGCCATTTAGGACTGGTTCAGGAAAAGGAGGGAGAGAGAGAGGGAGAGAGAGAGAGAAAGAAAAGAAGAAGAAGAAGGAGAAGGAGAAGGAGAAGGGAGAGGGAGAAGGGAGAGGGAGAGAGGGAGGAGGAGGAGAAGGGGAAGGGGAAGAAGAAAGGGGAGAGGAAGGGGAGGAGTAGGAAAAAGTGGAAGGAGGAGGAGGAGGAAGGAGAAGGAGAAGGAGAAAGAGAAGGAGAGGGAGAAGGGAGAGGGAGAGAGGGAGTAGGAGGAGAAGGGGAAGGGGAAGAAGAAAGGGGAGAGGAAGGAGAGGAGTAGGAAAAAGTGGAAGAAGGAGGAGGAGGAGGAGGAGGCGGAGGAAGAAGAGGAGGAGGAGGAGGAGGAGGAGGAAAAAAAAAGAAGAAGAAGAAGAAGAAGAAGAAGAAGAAGAAGAAGAAGAAGAAGAAGAAGAAGAAGAAGAAGAAGAAGAAGAAGAAAAAAGAAGAAGAAGAAGAAGAAGAAGTCACCTTGTTAATTGAATCAGAATGCCTTTTAATCTCTGCTGGTCCTAATTTGATACGAAAGTTACTAATACGATACGACTGCAAGATTGTATTAGGGAACAATATGTCCTGATACGATAAGAATGCTAATATAATATAACAAAGGGATGGTGCTAATGTGCTAACGGGATAAGATATTGCTAATGAGATACGAGAGGCTACACAGTGGGGGGGGGGGGGGGAAACACATTAATATCTCTTCTATGAACTTTCTCAGTGTAGCATTAACCTCCCTGGCAAAAGACATGGCCAGATGGCCTTTTGATCCCATTTTGAGAGTTTAGGCTTTATTTATCGTGAGGTTCCACCCACACATAATGTTCTCTGAGCATGTTGCCGAAGGAACAAACGAGGCACGCTAACAGGTTCAAGGAGCTTAGGAATGGCTAAATGATGGGTTACATGTAGCTGTGCGTTAAGGGGTCATCTCATGTTCACATCCCGGGTCTAGAGAAACAATGTTGGAAAAGCGCATCGGTCCAAACAGGTTGTCAAAGTTCAACGTTTAGGTAGGTTGTGTTCTGACCGAGGCTTCCCAAAAGCAGGAAGCAGATTCCTTGTCCTGACCAAAAAAAACACCCTTTATTAATTGACTGTGAATTCTGCTCATTCCCATCCAGCAAAGGTTTTCAAAGGAGGATTTAAGCTCACACACCTGATCTGGCTTGGAGAGCTGCCAGGCCGATATCTGCAAAACTTGGCCAGGAGTCTTGGAGAGGCACAAACCAATGAAGTGAACTAATGGTCTCCTGCAAACTCCACTCCCCTTTCGCTCCTCTTTTATTTCCTCCAGGAGGGGCCATTCATCGTCCACCTGTGGCCTCACTCCCAAGTCGACCCCTGTTCTTTAGCTGTTCCCTTCGTCTGGCAGCTCTGTGCATGCACACACTGGGAAGAGGCTCCAGCTGCTCTTCTGCCTCACTGATGTCTGACTCTGAAGGCAGCTGATAACTGTCAGAGGGCTCTGGCCCCCTCTCTGCCTCCGATACAGATGCCTCATCTGAGCCTTTCCCAGACTCCAGGGGTGGCCCATGTTCCTCTCCAGCCTTTTCACTGTCCGAATCTACTTCCAGCTCTGCTGACAAGCCACAACAGATTGGGACCTTGAGAACTCTACGTGGCATGGGTACAGTGGTGGGTTTCATATTTTTTAGAACCTACTCTGTAGGTGTGGCCTATTTTGTGGGCGTGGCTTGGCAGTCATATGACAGGTTGGGAGTGGCCAGCTTTTAAAATGTGGTGAAACTCATTTAACAATGCTCTTGCTTAGCAACCACAATTTTGGACTCAATTGTGATGATAAATTCTTTCTTTCTTTCTTTCTTTCTTTCTTTCTTTCTTTCTTTCTTTCTTTCTTTCTTTCTTTCTTTCTTTCTTTCTTTCTTTCTTTCTTTCTTTCTTTCTTTCCTTTCTTCCTTCCTTTCCTTTCCTTCCCGTTGGGTCACTGGCAGCGGCGGGCCAGATTTACTTCCAGGTACGCCGGTGGAACCCCCTCTTACCGGTTCTCTAAATTTCACCAACCGGCTCTCGCGAGTAGGTGCGAGCCTGCAGAAACCCACCACTGCATGGGTAGCATCTCCACCCTGTGACCCCTGGGCAACCTGTGGTCCTGGACAGCTAGCAACGCAGCTCCACGAGATAGTCAACCTTTAACATTATGTGATTTGTGAGGGGTCCTTGGTGCTCTTTGAGGATGAAGCTCAGAGAACACCCAAGACTCCTTGATTTCAATCCTGTGGTACAAATGTTTCCTCTGTTGTATGTGGTAGTGGTGGTGGTGGTGATGATAATGATGATAGTGGTGGTGGTATCTCTTCAGTTGTGTCTGACTTGGTAATTCTATGGAACAGATCTTTCCACATCTGCTGATCTTTCATTGGTTCATCTTTGATGTCTGGAGATTCTCTGTCTTCCATGTCAACGGTGCTTTTTAAGAGGGAACTGGACTTTTTCTCCTCCTCCTCCTCCTCCTCCTCCTCCTCCTCCTCCTCCTCCTCCTCCTCCTCCTCCTCCTCCTCCTCCTCCTTGTCTTCTCCTTCCTTCTCTATGACCCATTCTTCTCCTTGTTCTCCTCCTCCTCTTCCTCCTCCCCCTTGTCTTCTCCTTCCTTCTCTATGACCCATCCTCCTCCTTCTCCTCCTCCTCCTTCTCCTCCTCCTCTTCCTTCTCCTCCTTCTTTTTTCCTCCTCCTCCTCCTTGTTCTCCTCCTCCTCCTCCTCCTACTTGTTTTCTCCTTCCTTCTCTATGACCCATCCTTCTCCTCCTCCTCTTCCTCCTCCTCCCCCTTGTCATCTCCTTCCTTCTCTATGATCCCTCCTCCTCCTCCTCCTCCTCCTCCTCCTCCTCCTCTTCCTTCTCCTCCTCCTCTTCTCCTCCTCCTTTTTTTCCTCCTCCTCCTCCTTATTCTCCTCCTCCTCCTCCTCCTTGTCTTCTCCTTCCTTCTCTATGACCCATCCTTCTCCTTCTCAACCATTTAAATTGGTTTTAATTTCCTGTGCACCGCCCTGGGTCCATTTCGATGGAGAAGGCGCGGTATATAAATCGAAATAAAGTAAAGTAAAGTTCTTCTCCTCCTCCTCTTCCTCCTCTTCCTCCTCTTCCTCCTTGTCGTCTCCTTCCTTCTCTATGATCCCTCCTCTTCCTCCTCCTCTCCCAAAGCAAAACACAGCATAATCTCACATGTTCAATACGTGAATTTCTGTTCTTCCTCCTCTCTACAGCTGATCACACCCGGTTGACCTTAGCTTATTCCAGAAACTACGAACAGTATGGTTAATAATTGCACATGACATAGCTCTTGGATACACTGAAAAGCAAAGAAAAATAAATGTAGGAGAAAGTGGTGAAAAACAACTTCCCCAGCTTTGCTAAGAAAATTGCAAGGATGCAGATATCAACATTTGAGTTCAAAGGGAGGCAGTCATTCATATTCACATGTAGATGTCAGGAAGAGACTTCATCCAAGCTGCAGCTAGATAGAAGAAGGCTCATGCATTTTCCTCCCAACCAGCCTTTATTCAACGTAATCAACAAGAATTGTCTTATCAAATTATTTCAGGGAACGCGGGTGAAATTCTCCTGATTAGCATTTCCTGTGATGTTACTGCCCTTGTTTAATTATGAGGTGACTTTCATTATAAAGTCATTTTGTTGGGGGTCCGTGGTGCTCTCTGAGCTTCATGGTTTTCATGCAAATGCTTTACGATCTGATAAGATGGCTCAGTGGCTAAGACGCTGAGCTTGTCAATCCGAAAGGTTGGCAGTTCAGTGGTTCGAATCCTAGTGTCGTGTAATGGAGTGAGCTCTCGTGACTTGTCCCAGCTTCTGCCAACCTAACAGTTCGAAAGCAGGTAAAGATGCAGGTAAAAATTAGGAATCACCATTGGTGGAAAGGTCACAGCATTCCGTGCGCCTTCGGTGCTGAGTCATGTCGGCCACATGACCACAGAGACGTCTTCAGGCAGTGCTGGCTCTTCGGCTTTGAAAGAGAAATGAGCACCACCCCCCAGTCGACGACAGTTGGGAACGACTAGCACAGATGTGCAAGGGGAACCTTTACCTTTACAGACAGATGTAGATGTAGATGTACATAGATAGATAGATAGATAGATAGATAGATAGATAGATAGATAGATAGATAGATAGATAGAGAGAGAGAGATAGAGATAGAGATAGAGATAGAGATAGAGATAGAGATAGAGATAGAGATAGAGATAGAGATAGAGATAGAGATAGAGATAGAGATAGAGATAGAGATAAAGATAGAGAGATGGATGGATGGATGGATGTAGATGTAGATGTAGATAGGTAGGTAGGCAGGTAGGTAGGCAGGCAGGCAGGCAGGCAGACAGACAGAGCGAGAGAGAGAGAGAGAGAGAGAGAGAGAGAGAGAGAGAGAGAGAGAGAGAGAGAGACAGAGACAGAGACAGAGACAGAGACAGAGACAGAGACAGAGACAGAGATAGAGAGATGGATGGATGGATGTAGATGTAGATGTAGATGTAGATGTAGATGTAGATAGATAGATAGATAGATAGATAGATAGATAGATAGATAGATAGATAGATAGATAGAGATAGAGATAGAGATAGAGATAGAGATAGAGATAGAGATAGAGATAGAGATAGAGATAGAGATAGAGATAGAGATAGAGATAGAGATAGAGATAGAGATAGAGAGATGGATGGATGGATGGATGTAGATGTAGATGTATAGATAGATAGATAGATAGATAGATAGATAGATAGATAGATAGATAGATAGATAGATAGATAGATAGATAGATATAGATAGATATATAGATACTGATGCAGATACAGATACAGATATATAGATGATAGATGATAGATGATAGATAGATAGATAGATAGATAGATAGATAGATAGATAGATAGATAGATAGATAGACAGAGAGATAGAGATAGAGATAGAGATAGAGATAGAGATAGAGAGATGGATGGATATAGATGTAGATGTATAGATAGATAGATAGATAGATAGATAGATAGATAGATAGATAGATAGATAGATAGATGATAGATAGATAGATAGATAGATAGATAGACAGAGATAGAGGTAGAGAGAGATAGAGATAGAGATAGATAGAGATAGAGATAGAGATAGATGGATGGATGTAGAT
>CM077644.1:244839608-244849608 GCA_039707465.1 Rhabdophis nuchalis
GATCTATGGTTGATAAATGTGACTCCAAGGCAACTTTTCTCCTTTTCTTCTCTGGCCCCTAGACCGTTTCCAAAACTTCCGTTTGAAAGTTTGAATCGAACCGTACTGATTTTTCCAGATCTGCTTGAATTGTCAGGCGAAATCCCTCGCTCCAATAAGATTTTGCCTGCTTGATTGACCAGGCTGATCAATGATGCATCCTCTTGTTTAGACTTTAACTACCGATCAAACACTGAATACTTCTGCAGCTTCATCTTTGTTGCTGTTGTTTATTTATTTATTTATTTATTTATTTTATTACATTTATATCCCGCCCTACTCCGCAGAGGACCCAGAGGAGTCCTTAAGTTATGTCTGGCTCTTTGTGAGCCCATGGAGTGTAGCATGCCAGCTCCCTGTGTTCTCCACTGTCTTCCACAGTTTTCCCAAATTCATGTTCTTATGTCAGGTTTCTGAAAGAGGTCCTAATCAATTCATAAGTCTCGAGCCAAGTTTCCAAAAAAAAAAAAAAAGCAGTCATTTATTAGGAACACCATTTTGGCAATACCCTGTTGCAGTAAGATCTATACCTCATTAGAATTATGGCTAAACTTTACCCCTATTCCTCCCCTCCCCTCAGTCTGTGTCATAAATCATATTCTCCAACAAGCTGCACCCCTCACAAGCTTGCTGTAGTTATCTGAGATCCAACTCTAGCCGAAGGTATGTATGGAATGCGTTCTCCCCCACTTTCCTCACCATGGCATGGGACCTAGCTATCTGCGGGATCGTATCCTGCCCCATACATCCCTGCGGCCGATTCGCTCCCACAGGGAGGGACTTCTCCGGGTGCCATCCACTAGGCTATGCCAGCGGGCAACGCCCAGGGGAAGGGCCTTCTCTGTGGCGGGCCCGACCCTCTGGAACGACCTTCCCCCCGAAATTAGAACAACCACGGACAACCGCTTCTTCCGTCAAAAACTAAAAACTTATTTCTTCTGCCTGGCCGGCTTGGGGTAATTGAACTGTTTTATTAGGGACTTTTTGGGGTCTAGTTTTAGTCAGTTAGGGATTTTAGCACAGGGTCTAGTTTAATCTATTTTAATTGTATTTATGCTGTTGGTTTTATGTATGTATTTTTAAATTCCCTGTGCACCGCATTGAGTCCCTTCGGGGAGAGAGAGCGGTTTTATAAATTAAAATTAAAATTAAAATTAAAATTAAAATTAAAATTAAAATTAAAATTAAAATTAAAATTAAAATTAAAATTAAAATTAAAATTAAAATTAAAATTAAAATTAAAATTAAAATTAAAATTAAAATTAAAATTAAAATTTTTTATTATTATTATTATTGTTGTTGTTGTTGTTGTTGTTATTATTATTATTATTATTATTATTATTATTATTATTATTATTATTATTATTATTATTATTATTATTATTATTATTATGGCAACTTGATAACAGACATGCCAATGCTTTATGAGTTGACACATTACTTTGAGGACACTATCTAACCATCTCACCCTCTGCTGTCCCCTTCTCCTTTGGCCTTTCGTTTTTTTTTTAAAGAGTCTTCTCCAAGGAGTCCTTTCTTCTCATTTGGTGGCCAAACTATTCGAGTGTCAGCTTCAGGATCTGTCCATCCAAAGGACAGTCAGGGTTGATTTCCTTTAGGATCGACTGATTTAATCTCCTTGCAGTCCAGCACCACAACTTGAAAGCATCCATTCTTCAGTGCTCAGCCTTCCTTATGGTCCAACTCTCACAGCTATACATCAGGACTGGGAAATCCAGAGTTTTGACTATACAAACCTTTTTCAACCAGGGAAAGATTGAAAGCAAATGAGGTCCAGGCAGAAGAAGAGCACCACAACTTCAAAATCTAAGAGACTGGTTTGGACAAAACTCAGCATCACTTTTTTTTTTGCAGCTTTTGATAAAAATAGGATCCCCAACATGATCACCAATGTCTGATGATGGGTATGGAAGGAAGAGGAGGAGGAGGAGGAGGAGGAGGAGGAGGAGGAGGAGGAGGAGGAGGAGGAGGAGGAGGAGGAGGAGAAGGGGTGAGGAGGAGGACGAGGAAGAGTGAGGAGGAGGAAGACGAGGAGGAGGAGGAAGAAGAAGAGGAGTGAGGAGGAGGAGGAGGAGGAGGAAGAAGAAGAAGAAGAAGAAGAAGAAGAAGAAGAAGAAGAAGAAGAAGAAGAAGAAGAAGAAGAAGAAGAAGAAGAAGAAGAAGAAGAAGAAGAAGAAGCAAACAGACTGCATGAATCAGTCATTTCTTGGGGGGGGGGTAGGGAGGGTCCTCTGTTACCCTTAACTACTACTACTATTTCTATTACTATTACTACTACCCTCCTCCTCCTCCTCCTCCTTTGCATGTAATGGTGATTGGATATTAATGTGGTGTGTGACAACAAGAAGATCAGTTGGTGGACTAGGAAGGTGGTTATTTCGCTCTCAAGTTGCACTCACTTTTATTTTTTGCTACCAACTGATGTAATTTGGGCAGATCTATCTGGAGTTTCAGCTCCGCTCCGTTTCCATCCATCACATTATTACAAAAATGACTAAACAGTAGGTGGTTATGAAAGATCACTACTGCAACAAGCTTACGGATTGGTTTTATTACCTCACCATTGTGCAAACAAACAGCTTCTCTCTTTGCCATACATATTTATAGGCCCTGGGTACTTTTATCTTGGGTAATTCTGATGTGACAAGCAGTTTTCAAATAACAACCAGTTTCCGTGCAAGTTCCTCACAGCTAGAGAAGGAGATAGTTGGAAAGATAATGATAAAGTAAAGGAGGTGTTTTACTTCCCCCCCCCCCCCCAAAAAAATCCCAGTCCCATCTCCATAAAGACTCGCGGTGATTTGCATTCCTTGGCTGGGCCGAGAAAAATGAGTAATTTTGTGTGGTTTGGGCTGATAAGGAAAACAGTGCTGGAGTTCTCTAGGTACAACAGTGGAAACTTTATGTTGTCTAAAGTCTGGTGGAATCAAAAGCCATTGTCATGTTGTAGTTGTGTCTTTTCCAGATCTCAGGTTTCAGGCAGTAGATTAGATGGAGAGAGAGAGAGAAACAGAGAGAGAGAGAGACAGAGAGAGACAGAGACAGAGAGACAGAGACAGTTTTCACCAGCCTGTGCCAAAGTGACATAAACCTATTATTTGAGGAATCTACCTGCCTCAGAATCTTGTTTGCTACATGTATGTTACCTGACAGAGACAGAGAGACAAAGAGACAGAGTCAGAGAGACAAAGAGACACAGAGAGAGAGAGACAGAGACAGAGAGATAGACAGAGAGAGAGAGATACATACAGACAGACAGACAGAGAGAGAGAAACAGAAAGAGAGAGAGAGAGACAGAGAGAGAGAGACATACAGAGAGAGAGACAGAGAAGCAGAAAGAGAGAGACAGAGAGAGAGAAAGAGAGAGAGAGAAAGAGAGAGACAGACAGACAGACACACACACACACACAGACAGACATAGAGAAACAGAAAGAGACAGAGAGACAGAGAGACATACAGAGAGAGAGACAGAGAAACAGAGAGAGAGACAGAGAAGCAGACAGAGAGAGACAGAGAGAGAGACAGAGAGATAGACAGAGAGAGAGAGATACATACATACAGACAGGCAGACAGAAACAGAAAGAGAGAGAGAGACAGAGAGACATACAGAGAGAGAGACAGAGAAACAGAAAGAGAGACAGAGAGAGACAAAGAGAGAGAGAGACAGAGAGAGAGACAGACAGACACAGAGAGAGAGACAGACAGACAGAGAGAAACAGAGAGAGAGAGAAAAAACAGAGAGAGAGAGAGAGATAAATACAAAGAGAGAGACAGAGACACAGAAAGACAGAGAGAGACAGAGACAGAGATAGAGAGAGGGGGGAGGGGGAGGAGGAAAAGGAAGAGGAGGAAGAGATGGATGGATGATGAATTGATATGTAAATGGATTGAAAAATAGAGGTAGTGAGATTTAAAGATCCCTTTTACTCCTCTTCCTTCAACAAAGACCACATTATAATCAGTACTTGTATTCTTCAACCAGGAAAAGGTCTGGTTTTTAAGCTATTGTTTCAGATATTTGATATAAAGGGAGGTATTGCAATAGAAGAGAATATTTGTAGCTCGGGATTGAACCCTGGCGTCCTATGTGCTCTCTGAGCTTGGCTGTTTTCTTGCAGATGTTTCCTGACCCAACTAGGTAACCTCATCAGAGCTAGAAGGGAATGGGGCTTCCTCTCTGATTAGATACCTATCAGTTGCCATGTCACCCTGCCAATAAGAGAGAACATCTGCAGTCAGGGTTCAACTGTGAGGTCTCTGGAGCTCTCTGAGCTTGGTTGTTTTCTTGAAGACATTTCCTCACCCAACTAGGTAACATTATCAGTGTTAGAAGGCAGTAGGGCTTGCTCTTTGTTTCTATATAAGTGGCATGCCCTAACAATATTGGTGGAAGGATTGCTTTCTTGATGCTTTTTAAAAAAAATGGGGGTATTGTTTTCTGCTTAATTGATGGTCTAGTATTGATGTTAATATTCATCTATGCTTATCCGGGTTTTGATTGCTGACCGGGGGGTGGGGGTGTTGTAGTCTTTCAGCACTTTTTGAATGGCGTGTAGATGTTGTTTACCTCTATATGCCCATTGATGGCTAATTTGCCATAGTGCCAGGCTTCTAGGAAATGTGTAGCATTTTGTGACCCAATTTGATCCAGTTTCCCAATTGAAACTAGGGAGAGAGAAGTCTGTCTATGTGTCATCCAGCTAAGGAGTTTTCATCCTGTCTTCTGAATATTAGTTGGTGTTCATGGATGGGCTTTGCTACTTCTTGGACTCGCCTTTAAAAATGTGTGTGACCTAAAAGTAACACATCTACAGCAGAGGTGGGTTCCTAGCAGTTTCTGACTGCGTCGCAGGAGTTACCATGTTCTGGTAACTCCTGCGACGCAGCTGGAACCAACCGTATCATCTCTGCCATTCCATTGGACTATTTCAGTGACGTAGAGAGTGGGGGATCTGCTGCTTGGGTAGTAGTCTATCCTCCATATTATTCAACCCAGGCCTCATGCTCTGGAGAGGACACTCCAGCTTTGACTTCTTTCCAGAGCACGATACCATTGTCTTCTGAGACTGAAGGATAGATAGATAGATAGATAGATTTTATTTTTCTATACCGCGTCCTCTCCCCTGGGGGACTCGGAGCGGTGCACAGGGAAAAATTAAAACAAACATAAAATATATACATAAATAAATACAATAAAAACAGATTAAATCAACTGTCCCTGCACTAAAATCCCCATTTTTAAAATTAACATTCCCTAACCCCTGAGGTAGAGACTAACCTAGGCCGGCCAAGCAGAAGTGAGTTTTTAATTTCTGACGGAAGGAGCGGAGGTCCGTAGTTGTTCTAATGTCGGGGGGAAGGTCGTTCCAGAGGGCTGGGCCCGCCACAGAGAAGGCCCTTCCCCTGGGCGTCGCCCGCTGACAAAGTCTAGTGGACAGCACCCGGAGAAGTCCCTCTCTGTGGGAGCGAATCGGCCAGGAGGATGTATGGGGCAGAATCCGATCCCGCAGATAGTTAGGTCCCGAGCCATGGAGCGCTTTAAAGATGAGAACTAGCACCTTGAAGCGCACCCGAAAGACGACAGGTAGCCAGTGCAGCTCGCGCAAGAGCGGTGTTACATGGGTATACCTTGCGGTACCCATTATTGCTCACGCGGCTGCATTCTGGACCAGCTGAAGTCTTCGGGTGCACCTCAAGGGGAGCCCCATGTAGAGAGAGTTACAATAGTCCAGTCGGGATGTCACGAGAGCATGAGTGACTGTGCGAAGGGCGTCCCGATCCAATAGGGGGCGCAACTGACGAACCAGGCGAACCTGGTAAAACGCCCTCCTGGCCACGGCTGTCATTTGATCTTCCATGGACAGCCGGGCATCCAGGAGGACACCCAAGTTGCGCACCCCATCCACAGGGGCAAGATGTTCGCCCCCTATGGCCAGCGATGGGATCAGCTGGTTGAATCGGGCAGCCGGAAACCACAGCCACTCGGTCTTGGTCGGGTTGAGCCCGAGTCCGTTACTTCCCATCCAGATCCGTACGGATGCCTGTTAGGAATGTAATCCAACTGTTGGGTTGGCAATATATAAACCATGATGGTAATACTGTCTCTTTAACTACTGCAGTAAATGTGATTGGCTGCTGTTTACTCAAGCGGCCATAAGAGGGAGCCAGAATCACTGTTAGATGCTGATCCGTAGATGATGGCTGTTGTGTATATCGGGTACTGATCAACGTGGATAATTGTGAGTTGTGCAACTGTTAGCCAACTTTGAGTACTAGACTGTTTATATGATTCAGGACTGCTTCTCACTTGTTTATAAGAAGTTTCTATCACTTTATTTTTCTACGAAAGTAAATATTTGTTTTACAATTCAGTGTCTGTGACTGCTAGTGTGGGTGTTCATCAGCATCTCTCTTGCTACATTTCGTTGCGCACTTCCGGTCTCCTAACGGGGATTTCCCGAACAATGCCAATGATGAATCATGAATATACACATATGTAAATACATATGTAAATATGTAAGTATTTATGTATTATGTATGCATGTATTTATTTATGTGTACGGTGCAGGTATATAATTATGTATGTATATAAGAAGTGGTGGGATTCTGCTGGTTTGCACCGGTTGAGACGAAACGCTTCTTAAATTATCCACTTTGATAGTGTGTGTATGTGTGGGTGGGTGGGTCATTTAACAACTGCTTTGCACAGGGACAGGTTTCCAGTTGCGGAAGGATCATCTCACCTATGTGGCAGAGCTGGAGGACGGGGATGTACCAGGCTTCCCACAATGGCCAACTGACCCTGGGTGAAATGGTTGTTAAATTATTTGAATCCCACCAATGTAACATAATATAAGGGATGAGGTAGCCCAGTGACTAAGATGCTGAGTTTGTCGATCAGAAAAGTTGACAGTATGGCAGTTCGAATCCCTAGCGCCGTGTAATGGAGTGAGCTCCCGTGACTTGTCCCAGCTTCTGCCAACCTAGCAGCTCACAATAACATAAAAAATGCAAGTAGAAAAATAGGGACCACCTTTGGTGGGAAGGGAACAGCGTTCTGTGCGCCTTCGGTGTTGAGTCATGCCGGCCACATGACCATGGAGACGTCTTCGGACAGCGCTGGCTCTTCGGCTTTGAAACGGAGATGAGCAGCGCCTCCTAGAATTGGGAACGACTAGCACATATGCGCGAGGTGGGCCTTTACTTTTTCCTTTATATGTGTGTTACAATACAATACAATACAATACAATAGCAGAGTTGGAAGGGACCTTGTAGGTCTTCTAGTCCAACCCCCTGCATGGGCAGGAACCTTATACCATTTCAGACAAATGGCTATCTAACATCTTCTTAAAGACTTCCAGGGTTGGGGCATTCACAACTTCTGGAGGCAAGCTGTTCAAGAGGTTAATTGTTCTCACTGTCAGGAAATTTCTCCTTAGTTCTAAGTTGATTCTCTCCTTGATTAGTTTCCACCCATTGCTTCTTGTCCTGCCCCCAGGTGCCTTGGAGAACAGTTTGACTCCCTCTTCTCTGTGGCACCCTCTGAGATATCGGAACACTGCTATCATGTCTCCCCTGGTCCTTCTCTTCATCAAACTAGACATACCCAGCTCCTGCAACTGTTCTTCATATATTTTAGCCTCCAGTCCCCTAATCCTCTTTCTTGCTCTTCTCTGCACTCTTTCCAGAGTCTCCACGTCTTTTCTACATCGTGGCGACCAAAACTGGATGCAGTATTCCAAGTGTGGCCTTACCAAGGCACTATACAGTGGCATTAACACTTCACATGATCTAGATTCTATCCCTCTGTTTATGCAGCCTAGAACTGTGTTGGCTTTTTTGGCAGATGCTGGCTCATATCTAAATGGTTGTCCACTAGGATTCCAAGATCCCTCTCACAGTTGCTACTATTGAGCAAGGTACCACCTATACTGTACCTGTGCATTTTGTTTTTCTTGCCTAAATGTAGAACCAAACTTTTTTCACTATTGAATTTCATTTTGTTAGATAGTGCCCAATGTTCAAGTTTGTCAAGATCCTTCTGTATCTTAAGCCTATCTTCTGGAGTGTTGGCTTGATATACACTTTCTCTTGGGAGCAGGCGATAGAATTTCATTTTTAACGTGGGCTAGTGTGCTCACAGTAAAAAAAAAAAGACAATGAAAGTTATCTTGTCAGTGTTAGTGAAGGAGTATATGAATCAATATGAATCAATTGGCTTCTGCTTATATTATTGTACACTGTCAGAAATTAGTTGTTTTCTAGCCTAGCAAATTGTAACCTTAATACTGGACTGCCCATGTTGTCTCACTGCTGTGTCTCGCTTCTATTCTTGGCTTCAAAGCTAGGGCCATTCTTGAAAACATAGAAGAAATTGTTACACGGGAATAGCAGGCCCCATAGATAAAGGAACCAAACTAGGGAGTTTTCCGGGCTCGTCAACCCTTAAAGCATTCTGCCAGAAAACAACTTAGCAAACGGGGGCTGCCACCCCCTACTCAAGGCTAGAGCAATACTCCAGAGATAAGGTAGACAGAGACAGGAAGGAGCTTGGACAAAAGAATGCTTTTAAGATCCCGTTGGTAATGAATCTTTGTCTCTGATTGGATAAACTTTGTTCCTATCTGCCTAAAATGTATATAATACCCCGAGCTACTCTTGCAGGGGGGTGGCTGTTCCTTATAGGCATTTGTTTGCATTTTTTGGATATAGCTTTGTCACCTAGCTTTTGCTATGGCCGTAAATAAAAGCTGATACTTTTTGCAAGTCTTTGGCATTCCAGTGGTTCGAAAAAACTGCTCTCCCCTAACACTAGTATAGTTTAGCAGCAGAAATGTTGGGCTCAATCAATCAATCAATCAATCAATCAAATTTAATTTGTAGACCGCTCCCTCTCCCCGAAGGGACTCGGGGCGGTGCACAGGAGATTAAAAAGCGTACAAACATAAAAACATTATAAAATATATAAAATCAAATTAAACCACTATATCCCTGCGCTAAAAACCTAAAATCCTTAAAAACTAAACCCCTTAAAATCCCAATTAAAACAATTTGAATATTCAGACTAGAGGCTGGAAAGGTAGGATAGGCCAGGCCGGCCTGCTGAAAGAAATGAGTCTTAGGTTTTTGGCGGAAGGAGCGGAGGTCCATGGTTGTTCTGAGCTCGGGGGGGGGGTAGGTCGTTCCAGAGGGTCGGGCCCGCCACAGAGAAGGCCCTTCCCCTGGGCGTCGCCCGCTGGCATTGCCTAGTGGACGGCACCCGGAGAAGTCCCTCTCTGTGGGAGCGAATCGGTCGAAGGGATGTATGGGGCAGGATGCGATCCCGCAGATAGCTAGGTCCAGTGCCATGGAGCGCTTTGGAAGATGGTAATCAAGACCTTGAAGCGCACCCGAAAGACCACAGGCAGCCAGTGCAGCTCGTGCAGGAGCGGTGTTACGCGGGAATGCCTAGGGGCTTCCAGAATTGCCCGCGCGGCCGCATTCTGGACTAGCTGCAGTCTTTCATGGTTATAAGTCAAGGGGTACCTATGTTTGGAGTTTATGGAAACAAAAACACCCCCCCCAAAAAAGCCACCATTTCTGGCTGGCCCACAAGCAGAGCTAAAATGTAATTAGCGAATTTCTAGCCCCAACCGCCCATATTCGATCAGAAAGTGCTGATGGAACATATATAAGGCGTCGTCAAAGCCTTTATTTAAATCGGGTTTACAGTCCTAATAAAACACAAAGGGAAAAGGGGCAGAGGGCTTGGAGACAGGTAATGAAAGAAAAAATTAAACTCATCCAATTACATCTGGGGGAGGGAGAAAAAAAAAAACCCATTACCTATAAGCAGGGAAAGGACAGCCCGGAGAAAATTCAGATGCAAAGCTAATAATGAAGGCAGCCGTGTCCTTTCAACGGGTTCTAAATGAGGTCTAATTTCCTTACATCCACCATT
>CM077644.1:244854608-245017108 GCA_039707465.1 Rhabdophis nuchalis
AAAGTGTTAGCCCCTTTGTTTTTTTCTCTAAAGTAATCGTTTTTTAAAATCTCATCTCTATCAAGACTCTCCGATGTAACTTGGCTGCAATTATCTCTGCTTTGATGATCATGCAACTAGATCACTGCCATGTGGCTAAGATGGGGGAGAGACAAGGAAGAGGAGAGAGAGCGGGAGGAGGAGGGGAGGAAGAGAAGAAGCAGAAAGAAGCAGAAAGAAGTAGGAGAAGGAAGAGGAAGAGGAAGAGGAGGAGGAAGAGGAGGAGGAGAAGGAGAAGGAGAAGGAGAAGGAGAAGGAGAAGGAGAAGGAGAAGGAGAAGGAGAAGGAGAAGGAGAAGAAGAAGAAGATTATACAGGGTATAATTATATCTAAATTATACAGGGTAGTAAAAACTGAGAGAGAGTGTAAGGAGCTCCAGAGGGATCTCTTGACACTGGGGGAGTGGGCAAACCAGTGGCAAATGAGCTTCAACATTAGTAAGTGCAGAGTGATGCACGTTGGGGCAAAAAACCCCAACTATATCTATAAACTGATGGGGTCTGAACTCCTTGCAACTAACCAGGAAAGGGACCTTGGTGTCCTGGTAGACAGCTCAATGAAGGTGTCAACCCAGTGTGCCGCAGCAGTGAAAAAAGCAAACTCATTGCTAGGGATCTTTAGGAAGGGTATAGAAAATAAGTCAGCAAGTGTCATTTTGCCTCTTTATAAATCTATGGTGAGGCCCCATGTGGAGTATTGTTACAGTTCTGGTCCCCATACCTTCAGAAGGATATTATGGAAATGGAAAAGGGGCAGAGGAGGGCAACCAGAAGGATTAGGGGGCTGGAACACCTTCCTTACCATCTGAGGCTGCAACGGCTGGGCCTCTTCACTCTAGAACGACGGCGCCTGAGAGGTGACCTGATTGAAGTCTATAAAATCATGCACAGTGTGGACAAAGTCGAAAAGGAAAAACTGTTTTCCCTATCGCACAACACTAGAACTAGGGGGAACTCCATGAAACTTTTGGAAGCTAGACCTCAAACAAATAAGAGGAAGTACTTTTTCACCCAGAGGATCATTGGTCTATGGAACTCCCTGCCAGAAGAAGTGGTGACAGCTGTCAGCCTCGACACCTTTAAGAAAGGATTAGACGAGTTCATGGAGAACAAGGGTATCCATGGCTATCATGATGGATGCCTAAGGACACCCTCCGGGTTGGAGAGATAGGGGGGATATTTCTCAATACCATTTGCAGGGAATCATAAGCAGGTGAAGACATCTGCTTGGGAAGATCCTGAAGTAAATGGTGAGCCACTGTGTGAGACAGAATGCTGGACCAGATGGGCTGTGGCCTGTTCCAGCAAGGCTATTCTTATGTTCTTATGTGAAGAAGAAGAAGAAGAAGAAGAAGAAGAAGAAGAAGAAGAAGAAGAAGAAGAAGAAGAAGAAGAAGAAGAAGAAGAAGAAGAAGAAGAAGAAGAAGAAGAAGAAGAAGAAGAAGAAGAGTGGGAGGAAGAGGTGGAGGAGGAAAGGAGGAGGAGGAGAGGAGGAGGAGAAGAGGAGGAGGAGGAGGAGGAGGAGGAGGAGGAGGAGGAGGAGAAGAAGAAGAAGAAGAAGAAGAAGAAGAAGAAGAAGAAGAAGAAGAAGAAGAAGAAGAAGAAGAAGAAGAAGAAGAAGAAGAGTGGGAGGAAGAGGTGGAGGAGGAAAGGAGGAGGAGGAGGAGAGGAAGAGGAGGAGGAGGAGAAGAAGAGGAGGAGAAGGAGGAGGAGAAGAAGAAGAAGAAGAAGAAGAAGAAGAAGAAGAAGAAGAAGAAGAAGAAGAAGAAGAAGAAGAAGAAGAAGAAGAAGAAGAAGAAGAAGAAGAAGAAGTTGTTGTTCTACCTGAGAGTAGAACAAGAAGTAATGGGTGGAAATTAATGAAGGAGAGAAGCAACTTAGAAGTAAGGAGGAATTTCCTGACAGTGAGAACAATTCATCAGTGGAACAGCTTGCCTCCAGAAGTTGTGAATGCCCCAACACTGGAAGTCTTTAAGAAGATGTTGGATAGCCACTTGTGTGAAAGGGTGTAAGGCTTCCTGCCTAGGTAGGGGGTTGGACTAGAAGACCTCCAAGGTCTCTTTCAACTCTGCTATTGTATTATATTGTATTGTAAGAAGAAGAATGTAAATAGTAACTTTCATTCTTCTTGAGGCGGGACTAAAACTCACCATCTCCCCGTGATTGGCCCAAGGTCACCCAATCAGCTTCCGTGCCTAAGGTAGACCTTTACAGGTGCAAGAAATCTGGAACCCATGTTATTCAAATGAGGAAGATGAGGAGAACGAGGAGAAGAAGCACAAGCAGAAGGAAGAAAGAAGAAGAAGAAGAAGAAGAAGAAGAAGGAAGAAGTGTGGCCCAGTGTAGACCCATCTCAACTTGCATAAACGATGGGCCGGTGTGCATATGCATGCAGTTTGACTTGTATGAGTTGAGCTGTGCATGCATGCGGCCATGCTCCACCATCACTCATGTGGCCCAGTTCCAAGTAGGCCACAGGCCAGGGGTTAAGGACCCCCTGACATAGGGCTTTGAAGGTGGCAGCAAATACCTTAGATCTGACTCAATTTAAATCAGATAGTGTCTTCTTGATTCTCAGTCTGAAACTTTATGTCTTTACATCAGAAATCTGACCACGCATTTTGGCCTTGCCCTGATAGACAGCATTGTATCTCTTAGTTTGGACAAAAACATCAAGTGACAATAATCAGAGACGCCTAATCCTGATCAAACCAGGCCTGGCAATCTTTGTTCGAGCACCCACAATGAAGGCAAGTTCTCCACCTCAATGAGTAATTGGTGCCATTGTTGAATGGCCTTACTATCCAGTCGGCGTTTTTAATAGTAATTGGCCTGTATTGTAATTTCAGTCCATTCTCCTCTGTCCTGGATTCTAGGATGAATGAAAGAAGGTCTTGACCTTCCTCAACACGACAGCTTTTCTGATATTGGAGGAGTGTAATTATATCCCCCTTAATCTTCTCAAGCTCAGCGTTTCCAGGCCCTTCCAACACTCCTCATTGTTCTCAGCTTTTAATGCCCTGATCATCATTACCTTTCTTTGCCGTAAATTTGTCTGCATCTTTAAGAGCAGAAGACCAACATTGGGAAGGTCTAGATTTCACATTTCAAAGGTCTTCAGCGTCCTGACATAAGCCTAAGATTGAAAAATAGGCTTGCCAGATGCTACATCTTTTCTATCCTGCCCTATGGAGTGGAGAGTTGGTCTCTGACAGAAAGGCCCTTGAAGAGACTAGAAGCATTTGAAATGTGGATTTGGAATAGAATAGAATATAATAGAATTCTTTATTGCCAAATCGGGGTGCCCTCTGCACAGTCACTCATGCCCTCGTGACATCCTGACTGGACTACTGCAATGCTCTCTACATGGGGCTCCCCTTGAGGTGCACCTGAAGGCTTCAGCTTGTCCAGAATGTAGCCGCGCGGGCAGTTATGGGAACCTCCAGGTTTTCCCATGTAACACCGCTCCTGCGCGAGATGCATTGGCTGCCTGTCGTCTTTCGGGTGCGCTTCAAGGTGTTGGTTATCATCTTCAAAGTGCTCCATGGCACGGAACCTAGCTATCTGCGCGATCGTATCCTGCCCCATACATCTCTGCGGCCCATTCGCTCCCACAGAGAGGGACTTCTCCGGGTGCCGTCCACTAGGCTATGCCAGCGGGCGACGCCCAGGGGAAGGGCCTTCTCTGTGGCGGGCCCGACCCTCTGGAATGACCTTCCCCCCGAAATTAGAACAACCACGGACCTTCACTCCTTCCGTCAGAAACTAAAAACACACTTGAAGAAGCTTGGCCGGCCTAGGGTAATTTAAATTGTTTTTAAACTGTTTTTAGGGTTTTTAGGGATAGTTTTAGTTTTATATGGGTTTTTAGCGCAGGGTCAGTTTAATTCGTTTTTAACTTTGTATTCTGTTTGTGGTTTTAATTGTATTTTTAATTCCCTGTGCCCCGCCTCGAGTCCCTTCGGGGAGAGAGAGCGGGTTATAAATTAAAATTATTATTATTATTATTATTAAAATGTGATTGGACACACAAGGAATTTGTCTTTGGTGCATAAGCTCTCAGTGCACATAAAATGACAAGATACACTTGACAAGACTAGAAGCATTTGAAATGTGGATTTACAGGCGGCTGTTACGTATAAGCTGGGTTAACCAAATCAGAAATGCGGAGGGGATAAGCCACCTGGGAAAGTCAAGGGAAATCCTCAAAGCCATGAAAAACCCAAAGTTAGAATTTTCTGGACATCTGATGCGACCACCTGGAAAAATACAGCATCCTTCACTTAATCCTCCAAGGAAAGATTGAAGGCAAATGAGGTCCAGGCAGAAGAAAAACATCACAGGTTCAAAATCTAAGGGACGGGTTTGTACAAAAGTCAACAGCACTTTTTCGTGTGGCTGTTGATAAAAATAGGATTGCCAAGGTCCAGTGATGGATATGGCAGATATGGCAGGAGAAGAAGGAGGAACAAACTCAGACTCAACCCATCCAAGACCGAGTGGCTGTGGTTTCCGGCATCTCGATATAGCCAACTAACTCCATCGTTGGCTATCGGGGGCGAGTCATTGGCTCCCGCGGAAAGGGCCAGCAACTTGGGCGTCCTCCTGGACTCACGGCTGTCCTTAGACGATCATGTGATGGCCGTGGCCAGGGGGGCCTTCTATCAGGTTTACCTGATACGCCAGTTGCGCCCCTTTCTAGATTGAGATGCCCTACGCACTGTCACTCAAGCCCTCGTTATTTCCCGCCTAGACTACTGCAACGCCCTCTACATGGGGCTCCCCTTGAGGTGCACCCGGAGGCTCCAGCTAGTGCAGAATGTGGCCGCGTGGGGGATTCTGGGAGTCTCTTGTTACTCCCACGTAACACCTCTCCTGCGCGAGCTGTACTGGCTGCCTGTGGTCTTCCGGGTGCGCTTCAAGGTGGTAGTTACCATCTTCAAAGCGCTCCATGGCACGGGTCCTGGTTACTTGAGAGACCGCCTCCTACCACACACCTCCCTTCGACCTGTCCTCTCCCACAGGGAGTGCCTCCTTAGGGTGCCATCCGCCGGACAATGCCAGCTGGCGACCCCCAGGGGAAGAGCCTTCTCTGTGGTGGGTCTGATGCTCTGGAACGACCTTCCCTCCGATATCCGCACCATCACGGACCTACGCCTCTTCCGTCGGATGGTAAAAGCTCATTTCTTTCATCTAGCCGGCCTGACATGGATTAGGGAATATTTTAATTCGTTATTTATGGGTTTTAATTATTTATTTAAATTTTAGCACAGCTCTACTGGTTTAATTGTTTTTTTATATTTTGTATATTGTGGGGTTTTATCTTTCTCTGCACCGCCCTGAGTCCCTTTTTTGGTGAAAAGGGCGGTATATAAATTGAAATAAAGTAAAGTAAAGTAAAGAAGACCAAAAATGGGCTGTTGGGGGAGGCATTGCTCCCCGCTCACTTCTCCTGCACATGTGTGCATGACTCCCCCGTCCCCTGCACATGAACACACACACACACCACACCAAACACATGCGCATACATCTCCTGCATGTGCCCCGACCACACACGCATGCACGGCAAAGACCTCAAATCAGCTGGCTGGTGGGAGGTGTCCATGCATGCGCAATGAAGCTGACCTGGGGGGATTGCTTGTGTGCCTGCAGAACAGGCTCTGTATGCCACCTGTGGCATGTGTGCCATAGGTGCGCCCTCACAGACCTATTCTATAACCATGGATTTGACTCTCTTTGGTTGCATTGATCTTTAATGTTCCTGAGAATAGTTTGACTCCCTCTTCTTTGTGGCACCCTCTAAGATATCGGAACACTGCTATCATGTCTCCCCTGGTCCTTCTCTTCATCAAACTAGACATATCCAGCTCCTGCAACCGTTCTTCATATGTTTTAGTCTCCAGTCCCCTAATCATCTTGGTTGCTCTTCTCTGCACTCTTTCCAGAGTCTCCACGTCTTTTCTACATCGTGGCAACCAAAACTGTATGCAGTATTCCAAGTGTGGCCTTACCAAAGCACTATACAGTGGCATTAACACTTCACGTGATCTAGATTCTATCCCTCTGTTTATGCAGCCTAGAACTGTGTTGGCTTTTTTGGCAGTTGCTGCACACTGCTGGCTCATATTTAAATGGTTGTCCACTAGGATTCCAAGATCCCTCTCACAGTTGCTACTATTGAGCAAGGTACCACCTATACTGTACTTGTGCATTTTGTTTTTCTTGCCTAAATGTAGAACCTTACTTTTTTCACAATTGAATTTCATCTTGTTAGATAGTGCCCAATGTTCAAGTTTGTCAAGATCCTTCTGTATCTTCAGCCTATCTTCTGAAGTGTTGGCTATTCCTGCCAGCTTGGTGTCGTCTGCAAATTTGATGAGTTCCCCATTTATCCCCGCATCCAAATCATTGATGAAGATGTTGAAGAGTACTGGGCCTAAAATAGAGCCTTGGGGGACTCCACTGCATACTTCCTTCCATGTAGATGCAGTTCCATTGAGGACTACTTCTCTTCTCCTTCCTTTCTATTTTCGGTGTCAGGTTTCTTGTGTCTCCCTTCTTCGCTTTAAGTCATATTTTCATGATATTTTATTTTATTTTACCTAGCCCCAGGTGCCTGGCAAATGGAAGGTACACTTTATAATTTTAATTAAAGAGAGAAATACAGCTCCAGGTACATAGGTGGGAATGAACAAATTGGGAGCCTGCCAATATGCTTGTTAACAAAAAAAAAAGTTAGTTTTAATCATCAAAGTCTTTGAATGCTTACTTTGAGGAGAGTTTGCAAATATTAACGGGGAACTATTAACATGGGCCAAAAAGTGCCTCACAATTTGAATGGAAAGGGATGATGGACATAAAACATAGGAAAAATGGTTGCAGGAACTGGGTATGTCTAGTTTAATAAAAAGAAGGCGTAGGGTCTCTCTTTCTATGGGGTTTTTTGTTAGTAAACTTAAGTTAATTGGGAATCTTAGTATTTTAATGGGCAATTTTTAGCACAGGAACAACGTTTAATCTGTTTTTAAATATGTTTGTATATTTATTGTTTTTTATTTTCCCTGTGCACCACTCCGAGTCCCTACGGGGAGAGGGAGCGGTCTATAAATTAATTTTATTATTATTATTATTATTATTATTATTATTATTATTATTATTATTATTATTATTATTATTATTATTATCATATGATAGTCTTCCAATATCTCAGGGAACGCTATAAAGAAAATATCTATATCTACGTATATCTATATCTATGGAACCAAACTTCCATTCTCTTAAAATGCTGCATCAACAGAGGGAGAGAATCAAGATCACGTGAAGTGTTAATGCCACTTTATAAGGCCTTGGTAAGGCCACACTTGGAATACAGCATCCAGTTTTGGTCGCCACGATGTAGAAAAGATGTGGAGACTCTGGAAAGAGTGCAGAGAAGAGCAACCAAGATGATTAGGGGACTGGAGACTAAAACATATGAAGAACGGTTGCAGGAGCTGGGTATGTCTAGTTTGATGAAGAGAAGGACCAGGGGAGACTCTGGAAAGATGTGGAGACTCTGGAAAGAGTGCAGAGAAGAGCAACAAAGAGGATTAAGGGACTGGAGGATAAAACATATGAAGAACCATTACAGGAACTGGGTATGTCTAGTTTAATAAAAAGAAGGACCAGGGAGACATGATAGCAGTCTTCCAATATCTCAGAGGCTGCCACAAAGAAGAGGGAGTCAAACTATTCTCCAAGGCACCTGTGGATAGAACAAGAAGCAATGGATGAAAAATAATCAAGGAGAGAAGCAACCTAGAACCGAGGAGAAATTTCCTGACAGTTAGAACAATTAATCGGTGGAACAGACGTTGCCTCCAGAAGTGTTAAATGCTCCAACACTGGAAGTTTTTAAGAAGAGATTGGACAACCAGTTGTCTGGAATGGGAGAGGGTTTCCTGCCTAAGCAGGGTTTGGACTAGAAGACCTCCAAGGTCCCTTTCAACTCTGTTATTCTATTACACCATCCAATTGAACAGTTCTTAAGATTTCCTGGTTTTTCTCAGAGCTGTGAACCAGGTTCCCCAATTCGTTGGTATTAGGAATTAAGCATACTAGTGGTAACATGATAGCCGTGTATTCCTATATTTGAGGAGCTGCCACAAAGAAGAAAAAAACATTTAGGTGTTACACTCAAGTTGTAAACACAGATAATTTTATTTTGCACCACCATATTGAAATCAAACTTGAGCAGTTCTACTGAAAATAAATATTTTTACCTAAGAAGGTGGTGGTGGTGGTGATGGTGGAAGAAGAGGAGAAGGAGGAGGACGAAGAGAAGAAGGAGGAGGAGGAGGAGGAGGAGGAGAAGAAGAAGAAGAAGAAGAAGAAGAAGAAGAAGAAGAAGAAGAAGAAGAAGAAGAAGAAGAAGAAGAAGAAGAAGAAGAAGAAGAAGAAGAAGAAGAAGAAGATGATCGTGGTGGTTCTGTTTTTCTGTGTCAAAAGAGATAGGGATTCTTCTCAAAAGAGGCTCTTATGTAGATATTGAACTCACAGACTGGTTTAAAACAAGATAGATGGTCCTTAAAAAAACATGAATCCATTTAGGATTTAGAAGATTAAAATGAGTCTCTTGACTTAATCCTGTCTAGAGCAAGTCTAGAATATCTTTTGGGATTAACAAATTTTATCTCTTAATACAACCTGTCAATCTGTAAATGTACTAATGAATTCTGATTTTTGGCACTGTGTAGACCAGTGATGGCTAACCTTTTTTGGCTCGCGTGCCAAAAGTGGGGGGAACGCAGGGGGGGTCATACGTGGGCGTGCCACACCCATAATGCTATGTGCGTGACCCCTTGCTTTTGGCATGCTTTTCTCACCCTCCCCAGGCTCCAGAGGCTTTTTAGGAGCCTGGGGAGGGTGAAAACAGCCTCCCCTCCCCACCTCCAGAGGCTCCAGGAGCTTCCCTGAAGCCTCCAGAGGGCAAAAAATGATCTCAAAAGAAGGCCTAAATCAGCTGGCCAGCACACATGCGCACTGGAGCTGACAGGGCAATGCCTCGCGTGCCCTAAGAAATGGTTCCGCGTGCCACCTATGGCACCCGTGCCATAGGTTCGCCATCTCTGGTGTAGACCAATATAGCTCTCCTATTATGGTGCATCAGCCCTACAAACCAGCTGGAAACAGCTGCAGGTCTCCCAAAATCCGTGTGATAGGATTCAACTAATAATCGCTTAAACAGTGTAACTGCCTCCTTTGGTACTAACTTCCTCTTCCTTCTCCTCCACTTCTGCTTTTCCATCTCCTCCTCCTCCTCCTCCTTCTCCTCCTCCTTCTCCCCCTCCTCTTCTTCTTCCTTCTCCTCCTCTTCCTCCTCCTCCTTCTCCTCTTCCTCCTCCTCCTCCTCCTCCTCTTCTTCTTCTCCTCCTCCTCCTCCTCCTCCTCCTCCTCTTCTTCTTCCTCCTCCTCCTCCTCCTCCTCCTCCTCTTCTTCTTCTTCCTTCTCCTCCTTCTCCTCCTCCTCCTCCTCTTCCTCCTCCTCCTCCTCCTCCTATCCCTACCCCTCCTCTTGTAATCCCTTGACCCACCGGTCTGTTTCAGAGTGTTACTCTATTATTAAATAAATAGCATTGTGTTAAATTATTATGAAATAAATCAATAGATGGCATTAAATTATTCTTCCACACATAAGGATGCCTCCTCCTCCTCCCCTCCTCCTCCTCCTCCTCCTCTTCGTCCTCCTCCTTTCTGCTTCTCCTCCTCCTCCTCCTCCCTCTCCCTCTCCCTCTCCCATCTTAAGCACATGGCAGCAATCTAGTTGCATGATCATCAAAGCAGAGAT
Source organism: Rhabdophis nuchalis (assembly GCA_039707465.1). Taxonomy (NCBI): domain Eukaryota; kingdom Metazoa; phylum Chordata; class Lepidosauria; order Squamata; family Natricidae; genus Rhabdophis; species Rhabdophis nuchalis. The sequence goes on from CM077644.1 coordinate 244,864,472, forward strand.
AATTGCACAAACTGTTTTGCTAGTTTGGGTAATTAAAAGTCTCCATGAAAACTCAGAGAGTACCAAGGCTAGCCATATACTGTACATTTTCTTGATAAATACACTGTGATTCCATCTAGCCATTTCCGACTTCCTTTATTCATCCCATTTTTTTCTTTGATGCCTCTGTGCTTCTTCTTCTTCTTCTTCTTCTTTTTAAAAGAAAATTCTTATCTTTTATAAATGAACAGTGTTCTTTTGGCAACGAAACCAAATGCCATTTGGTTGGCAAAAGGCAGTGGCAGAACTGAAAGCAGAACTCTCGCGACTTGGATCTCAAATCCGTTATCACATTTATATCCAACCTTCCAAGTCTTCCCAGCAGGACATCTGCTTGTAGAGATCCAAATATGGAATGATGCTTCAGGATGGCAATTTTTTTCTCTCTCTGCCAAGCAAGTTCTATTTGGAATCTGAACCGGGGGAGATGTGGCAGATCTGAAGAAGGTTGCCATGGTTTTCTTGGATGGATTCAGACTTCACTCATGATGGTTCTGGATGTCCAAATGTTTTTTTTTTTAAATGCCCTACGAAGCTGAGTCCACAGTTTAATCTGGAGCGGAGCTCTGTGAAGGAGAACACCCCTTTGACCTGCATAGGGAACCAACAACATGGCCCCCCAAAATCAAATGAATCAAGTCAAGAACTGTAAGGATGAAAGGAGAGAGAGAGAGAGGGAGAGAGAGAGATGGGTGGAAAAATGAGAACTTCATTATCAGACAGAGGACAGACCATCTGTTGTTGATGGTTCGATCTTCTCCTTCCAATTTTCGTTTGAACATTATTGCTCTTTTTCTAGCTGGGTCGTGAAATGTCATTTTCCATTGCATTTAAGAGTTCAAATTAATAAGAAAAAGATGGAGGGGAAGCATGAATGTGAATAATCTGAATTACAAAACTGTTGAAAGGGAAAATTAGCTTCCCAATAAAGCTAAAAATGTGTATGTGTGTATGCATATCTCTCTCTCTCTCTCTCTCTCTCTGTGTATGTGTGTAGAAAAGAATTCTTTATTGGCCAAGTGTGATTGGACACACAAGGAATTTGTCTTTGGTGCAGATGCTCTTATTGTAAAAAAAAAAGAGAGAGGCAGAAAAGAGAGAGGAATAGAGAAAGAGAGAAAGAGAAAAGAGAGAAAGAGAAAAGAGAGAAAGTGAAAAGAGAGAAAATGAAAAGAAAGAAAAGAAAGAAAAAAGAGAAAGAGAGAAGACAAAGAGAAAGAATAGAATAGAATAGAATAGAATAGAATAGAATAGAATAGAATATAGTTCTTTATTGGCCAAGTGTGATTGGACACACAAGGAATTTGTCTTTCGTGCATAAGCTCTCAGTGTACATAAGGAGCATAAAAATACATTCCTCAAGAATAAAAAGATACAACACTTAGTGATAGTCAAGGTTACTAATAAGCTTTCAAATCATACCTGGAAACAAATAAAAACAATATAATTTGAAAGATACAAGCAACATGGTTATAGCCATAAGTGGGGAGAGATAGATACTAGGAAGGAAGATAATAATAATAATAATAATAATAATAATAATAATAATAATAATAATAATAATAATAATAATAATAATAATAATAATAATAATAATAATAATAATAATAATAATAATAATAATAATAATAATTCAAAACTGTTTCACATTTAATATGTGAATGCAGCAAAATCGCACAAACTGATTACAAAGCTAGACATGACCGAGTTGCTAAATTAATCCACTGGTAAAAAATATGGTTTACCCATATCCAGAAAATCATGGGAACACAAAGTGGAAAAGGTTATCGAGAATGAGAGGGTGAAGATCTTGTGAGACTTTCGAATACAAACAGACCTTCATTTGGAGCACAACACACCAGATGTCACGGTTGTAGAGGGCCGAAGTGTACAGTTTATAGATATCGCTGTTCCTGGAGATGCCAGAGTCGAAGAAAAAGAACTAGAAAAAATAATGAAATATCGCGACCTGGCCATCGAAACCACACGGCTATGGATGAAGCATGTCACAGTGACACCCATTGGCATCGGGGCACTTGGCACCCTGTCCAAGAATTTTAATAAATATCTCAGCAAATTGCAGCTTCCTGCAATAACACCAGCGGAACTGCAAAAAATGACGCTACTTGGCACATGTTATATTCTACGAAGATACTTGGTTGATACCTAGGATGCTGGCTGCAAACCGTATCAACCATTAGCACCAGTCAGTATTTGTAATATGCATTTTTAAATGTTCAGTTGGCTGAGTTTCATGTTTTATGAATAAAGATAATAATAATAATAATAATAATAATAATAATAATAATAATAATAATAATAATAATAATAATAATAATAATAATAATAATAATAATAATAATAATAATAATAATAATAATGCCTAAAATTATTGGCAATGTTGTTGGAATTAGTTGTTAAGCAGAGTGATGGCATTCAGGGGGAAAACCGTCCTTGTGTCTAGTTGTTCTGGTGTGCAGTGCCCTATAGCATCCTTTTGAGGGTACAAGTTGAAACAATTTTTGTGTATGTATGTGTATGTGTGTGTGTGTGTGTGTAACTCCAAGGATTACTATAGTTGTGTCTCTCCAAAACTGTTGGGTTATGAGTTGTTGGTACGGCCTGATTCAACAGTTTCTCTTTTCTCTTTCCTCCCTAAACTTCACCTTCCTCATTCTGTCAATCAAGCAAATGCTTATTTGCAAATCTTTGGATGAGCAAATCTTTGGATGCGTTGATTCATTGATACGTCCAGAAGGCTGCTTCAGAAGGCAGTGTGACCCCATCATCTCTTGTATATGGGATAGTCCCTCCTTGTTTATGCTAGATCTTCCAATGATTTAAAAGACTGAACTAAAAGATAAGGAAGTTTAAAAAAAAAAAAACTTTCCAGCAACCAACTCTAAGACTATTAGGAAACAGTTTTACATAAATAATCAGGGAGGGAGGAGAATGGACGTGAGGGAGAAGGAGCACTATGTGAGAGTAACATAATTGAAAGGAGGGAGGGAGGGAGGGAGGGAGGGAAGGAAGGAAGGAAGGAAGGAAGGAAGGAAGGAAAGAAAGAAAGAAAGAAAGAAAGAAAGAAAGAAAGAGAAAGAAAGAAAGAAAGAGTTGGAGGGAGGGAGGGGGGAAGAGGAGGAGGGAGGGAGAGAGGGAGGGAGGGAGGGAGGAAGAAAGGAAGGAAGGAAGGAAGGAAGGAAGGAAGGAAGGAAGAAAGGAAGAAAGAAAGAAAGAAAGAAAGAAAGAAAGAAAGAAAGAAAGAAAGAAAGAAAGAGAAAGAATGAAAGAAGGAAGAGTTGGAGGGAGGGAGGGGGGAAGAGGAGGAGGGAGGGAGGGAGGGAGGGAGGGAGGAAGGAAGGAAGGAAGGAAGGAAGGAAAAGTTAGAGCGAGGGAGGGAAGGAGGAAGAGGAGGAAGGAAGGAAAGAAGGAAGAGTTGGAGGGAGGGAGGGGGGAGTAAAAGGAGGAGGGAGGAAGAAAGAAAGGAGGAAAGGAAGGAAGGAAGGAAGGAAGAAAGAAAGAAAGAAAGAAAGAAAGAAAGAAAGAAAGAAAGAAAGAAAGAAAGAAAGAAAAGCTTGTTCGCCAATATTTCATCATTCCTAGAAGCCAGCCCGAAATGGTCATTACGCTAAAAAAAATGAATAAAACTTTTTTTTTTTCCAAATTAAATTTTAATGTTGCAGAACTTTACATGATCCTGGAACAAAAATAAATAGGAGGCGACAACTAAATATTTTCCCCAGCTAATTATGCCATTAATACCAAACAGGATGTAAAGTACATGACAAATAATGTTGCTGAAGACGCAAATGAGGGCCGAAAGGGGAGGTTCGCCATTATTCTTTTGCTCCCCTCCCCAATATTTCAAATTTCTAAGGCTGGATTCAAGCTGAAAGGTAAAGGCTCCCCTCCCACAGATGTGCCAGTCGTTCCCGACTCTAGGGGGCGGTGCTCCTCTCCGTTTCAAAGCCAAAGAGCCAGCGCTGTCCGAAGACGTCTCCGTGGTCATGTGGCCAGCATGACTCAACACCAAAGGCGCATGGAACGCTGTTCCCTTCTCACCAAAGGTGGTCTCAATTTTTCTACTTGCATTTTTTACGTGCTTTCGAACTGCTAGGTTGGCAGAAGCTGGGACAAGTCACGGGAGCTCCCTCTGTTATGCAGCACTAGGGATTCGAACCGCTGAACTGCCGACCTTTCTGATCGATAAACTCAGCGTCTTAGTCCCTGAGCCACCTCGCCTCCTTGATTGAAGCTTACCTTACTAAAATATAGGGAGTCACAACTGAGCCTAATCCTTTCTCTTACTACATTTGTGAAGTGAGCTTTGTCCTGTTTTATGACCTTTCTTGCCACAGTTGTTAAAGCAAACACTGCAGGTGTTGAGCTAGTGACACCGTTGTTAAGTGAATCTGGCTTCCCCATTGACTTTGCTGGTCAGCCAGGGGATCATAGGACCCCTGGGACACTGTAACCGTCATAAATACGAGTCAGTTGCCAAGAGCCTGAAGGTTGATCATGCGACCACAGGGAAGCTCGCAATGGACGTAAGTGTGAAAAATGGTCGTAAGTTGGGTTTTTTCCCACAGTGCCATTGTGACTTCGATGTAACTGATGATGTTACCTTGTTGGGTCATGAAATGCCTGCAATAAAACCAAAAAGCTCTGAGAGAGAAAAGAATCTCACAGTCCTTCTCCTTCTCCTGCTTCTTCTCCCCTTTTCTTTCTCCATTCCACACACCTAACTCTTTTCTAGCAGTGATGATGTTCCCTAGTTGGGTCACGAAACGTTTGCAAGGAAATCACCCCCTTCAGAGAGCCCCAAGGACCCCCCCTCCCGCCATTCAATCCTCAGCTACAAATATTCTCCTTTATCAGTACAGGTATTTTTTTTTGAGAGGGAGGGATAGGAAGAAAGGGAGAAAGGAAAAGGAAAAAGGAATGGATGGATGGATGGATGGAAAGGGAAAGGAAAAACAAGGAAGCAACGAAGGAAGGAACCAGAGGGAGGGGCAGAGGGATGAAGGAAGGAGAATGGGAGTGAGGGAGAAGGAGGAATATGTGAGCTTGATAAAATGGAATGGAAAGGAAGGGAGGGAGGGAGGGAGGGAGGGAGGGAGGGAGGGAGGGAGGGAGGGAGAGAGAATGGGAATGAGGGAGAAGGAGGAACATGTGAGAGTGACAGAATGAAAGAGACGGAAACAATGAAAGGAGAAAGAAAGAAAGAAAGAAAGAAAGGAAGGAAGGAAGGAAGGAAGGAAGGAAGGGAGGGAGGGGGGGAGGGAGGGAGGCCATATATTCACCATCACAGCTCTAGAGGAAACTCTTAGATTCTCCGATTAAAAACTGAACTGTTTTCTTCTTCTCTTCTCTTCTCTTCTCTTCTCTTCTCTTCTCTTCTCTTCTCTTCCCTTCCCTTCCCTTCCCTTCCCTTTGCTTCCATTCCATTACAAATTTTTTCTTCTCTCCTCTCCTCTCCTCTCCTCTTCTCTTCTGTTCCCTTCCCTTTGCTTCCATATTTTCTCTTCTCTTCTCTTCTCTTCTCTTCTTTTCTCTTCTCTTCTCTTCTCTTCTCTTCCCTTGCCTTCCCTTTCCTTTCCTTTCCTTCCCTTTGCTTCCATATTTTTTCTTCTCTTCTCTTCTCTTCGCTTCCCTTCCCTTCCCTTCCCTTTGCTTCCATTCCATTCCAATTTTTTTCTTCTCTCCTCTCCTCTCCTCTCCTCTCCTCTTCTGTTCCCTTCCCTTTGCTTCCATATTTTCTCTTCTCTTCTCTTCTCTTCTATTCTATTCTATTCTATTCTATTCTATTCTATTCTATTCCCTTCCCTTCCCTTCCTTTCCCTTCCCTTCCCTTCCCTTTCTTCACAAAAGAAATGAAACTTAGTGAGGTATCTGAGGGGCATCATTTCAAAGAGAGGGGTAGAGCCATTTTTGTGTGTCGGTGGTCCTTTGGGGTATTAAAAAAAAGGAAAAAGCAGACTCCTTGTGCCAAGAATCTGCCACGTTTCCCTGTCGCTGTCTCTCCTGGCACTTCCTTTTGAAGCAGAATGAAGCAGTGTGGTGTAAACAACACATTTGTGGCATTGCTGAAGGGATTCGAGAGGCCTCGGGCTCTTTCTCACTCTTTTGCCACCTGGGAGTTTACGAGGGGGAATTATCTGCTCCTGACATCAACATGTTCTCCATCCTCTGGAATGCCAGTTTTTGCTAGCAGGAAAATCCATCTGTCCACTGCCCGATTCCTTCCATTGTTTTTTTTTTTTTGTAAAATAATTTTATTGGTTTTAAAATATACATAGGAAAAGGGATATAGGGTAAGTATGACATTTTAGTAGCTTCCATGTCAGTCATGGTGGTCCTCCCAAAACTTCATAAAAGTACAATTTTTTAAATTTATTTATTTATTTATTTATTTATTAGATTTATAAACCGCCCCCTCTCCCCGAAGGGACTCGGGGCGGTGTACAGGAAAAATTAAAAAACCATATAAAACATACAATATATACAAACTTAAAAACGAATTAAATTAAACCTGTACTAAAATTTAAGAACATTAAAATACAACCCACCTATGCTAAAATTCCCTAAAGTCTAATATCCATATACGTATTTGGCAGATGTTATATTAAGAGAGTCAAAACTGTTACGCAAGACCAGCTTGCTGAAACAAATAGGTTTTAAGTGAGTGGTGAAAGAGGGGAAGGTCCGTGATAGTGCGAAGTTCGGGGGGTAGGTCGTTCCAGAGGGCCAGCCCTGCCACAGAGAAGGCCCTACCCCTGGGCACCGCTAGCCGGCATTGACCGGTGGTTGGTACCCTCAGTAGGCCCTCTCTGTGGGAGCGTATTGGATGGAGGGAGGTGTGTGGCAGGAGACGGTCCCGCAAGTAGCTAGGCCCCGGGCCATGGAGCGATTTGAAGATGGTAACAAGCACCTTGAAGCGCACCCGGAAGGCCACCGGTAGCCAGTGCAGCTCGCGCTGGAGAGGTGTTATGTGGGAGTAACGAGAAGCTCCCAGAATCCCCCGCGTGGCTGCATTCTGAACCAACTGGAGCCTCCGGGTGCACCTCAAGGGGAGCCCCATGTAGAGAAGAATGAATAAAGGATAAGCATATACATACTTTACATTGTATAGTTCGTATGTTCTTTGCCATCTAATTGAATCGACAATTGCAATAAAATTTCAAATAAAGTCATTTTTGAGATCTAAGTCTTTTTGCTATTGATCCTTCCTCTTTCCCGTCATTGGGCGGGGCCATCGCCCCCCCTGCTCCCCGATCTTCGTCCCCTAGGAGTGAAGAGTGCTTTTGAAGAAAGGCCTCCGCCTCTCCTAGTGTTTTAACTCTAATTCTACCTCCCTCCCAGAAGACCAGCATTCCCTCTGGCAATAACCATTTGAACCAAATTCCTTTTTTATATAATTTCTTGGACAAGAAGGAATATTTCCTTCTTATTGTTCTAATTTTTTGGGGAATTTGTTTCAGAATGGTTATTTCTTTATCTTGATACTTTAAGGGTCCTCCCCGTTGAGCCCTCAATATCTCATCCCTTGTGGACCTCCTTAAAAATTTAATGTGAACCTCTCTTGGTACATTCCTTCCATGGTTGTCCTCCTTTGACCTTCTCATTTTGGTCTTCCGGTCCATTTCCAACCTCGACATTGGCAGAAGGACAGAGTTGGAAGGGACCTTGGAGGTCTTCTAGTCCAACCCCCCCCCCCACAAGAAGGAGACCCTATACCAGGGATGGCTAACCTCTTTAGTGACGAGTGAGTGGCCAAAGCGTGTTTATGCGCGCAACCCCAAAATGCAATGTGAGTGCCCCCTGCTCAAGCGACCTGCTCCTGCGCATGAATGCACCTTCTGCGAACATCTTCCCCACCTCCCCTCACCCATTTTTGGCTTCCAGGTTGGTGCAGGGAGGCCTTCCTGGCCCAAAATGCGGTGTGGGGGGGAGCTTCGTGTGGTGCCCCGATGCCTTGTTTTGTCTTCCAGGTTGGATTAGAAGGCCTTCCAGGCCCAAAATGAGGTGCGAAGGCATGCACGAACCCCAAAAATGCAAGTGTCCCCTGTACATGCACCCCACTTCCCCATGAATTCATAAGTGGGGAGGGTGCATGTAGAGGACATGTGGCAGAGACCTGAAAACCAACTGGCCATCAGGAGGCGCACACACATGTGCAATAGAGCTGGGCTAGGGCAACAGCTGGCGTGGCCGCAGAGAAGGCTCTGCATGCCACCTGTGGCACACGGGCCATAGGTTTGCCATCACCAGCCCTACACCACTTCAGACAAATGGCTGTCCAATCTCTCCTTAAAAACCTCCAGTGTTGGAGCATCCACAACTTCTGGAGGCCAGTTGTTCCACTGGTTATTTTTTCTCACTATCAGGAAATTTCTTGTTCTAGATTGGTTTTCTTCTTGATGAGTTTCCATCCATTGTTTCATGTCCATTCATGGGTTGGTGGATGGATGGATGGATGGATGGATGGATGGATGGATGGGATAGATAGATAGATAGATAGATAGATAGATAGATAGATAGATAGATAGATAGATAGATAGATAGATAGATAGATAGATAGATAGATAGATAGATAGATAGATAGATAGATAGATAGATAGAAAGATAGATAGATAGATAGATAGATAGATAGATAGATAGATAGATAGATAGATAGATAGATAGATAGATAGATAGATAGATAGATAGATAGATAGATAGATAGATAGGGATGGAAGGAAGATAGATAGATGGATGGATGGATGGATGGATGGATGGATGGATGGATGGATGGATGGATGGATGGAGATTGAGATAGATAGATATATAGATATATAGATAGATGGATGGATGGATGGATGGATGGACGGACAGACAGACAGACAGGCGTGGGTGGGTGGGTGGATGGGTGGTTAGTAGGTAAGGAGAGAGAGAGATGATAGATAGATGATAGATAGATAGATAGATAGATAGATAGATAGATAGATAGATAGATAGATAGATAGATAGATAGACAGACAGACAGACAGACAGACAGACAGACAGACAGACAGATGATAGATAGATAGATAGATAGATAGATAGATAGATAGATAGATAGATGATAGATAGATAGATAGATAGATAGATAGATAGATAGATAGATAGATAGATAGATAGATAGATAGATAGATAGATAGGCAGGCAGGCAGGCAGGCAGGCAGGCAGGCAGGCAGGCAGGCAGGCAGGCAGGCAGGCAGGCAGACAGGACAGACATACAGATAGATGATAGACAGACAGACAGACGGTTGGTTGGTTAGTAGGTAAGGATAGAGAGAGAGAGATGATAGATAGATAGATAGATAGATAGATAGATAGATAGATAGATAGATAGATAGATAGATAGATGATAGATAGATAGATAGATAGATAGATAGATAGAAAGATGATAGATAGATAGATAGATAGATAGATAGATAGATAGATGATAGATAGATAGATAGATAGATAGAAAGATGATAGATAGATAGATAGATAGATAGATAGATAGATAGATAGATAGATAGATAGATAGATAGATAGATAGATAGATAGATAGATAGGCAGGCAGGCAGGCAGGCAGGCAGGCAGGCAGGCAGGCAGGCAGGCAGGCAGGCAGGCAGGCAGGCAGGCAGGCAGGCAGGCAGGCAGGCAGGCAGACAGGCAGGCAGACAGACAGGACAGATACAGATAGATGATAGACAGACAGACAGACGGTTGGTTGGTTAGTAGGTAAGGATAGAGAGAGAGAGATGATAGATAGATAGATAGAGAGAGAGAGAGAGAGAGAGAGAGAGAGAGAGAGAGAGAGAGAGAGAGAGAGAGAGAGAGAGAGAGAGAGAGAGAGAGAGAGAGAGAGAGAGAGAGATATGGTGACCCAAACTGTATTCTAAGTATGGTATTAGGAAGGCTTCATAAGACGGAAGTCATACTTCCCATATGCAAGAAAGAACCTGGGATTTATTCGCTTTGTCCTGCTCGTCCTTACTTTGCAAAAGCCTCTCCTCTCAACCTTCCTGAAGTTGTGCTGCTATCCTGTAATCCTAGATCTTACCTGGCTGCTTTTCCACACCCCACCAGGCAGAAAGCTCTCCTCTGCCAATGAGGCATTCCAAACACGAACAGCCATCAAAGAATAAACGGGCGAGCTCCCCACGAAGGAGACGTTTGCATATTGGCCAAGTCACTCACTGTCAGCAGGCTAGCGGGGGGTCCTTTTCAAACCGCTAGCAAGCAGCGAGGAGGCCTGCTGTTCAAAAAAAGAAAGAAAGAAAGAAAGAGGGAAAAAAAGAGAGAAAAAGAAAACACACAGATCCGCTCGGTGGTGTTTACCGAAAGTCAGGTTGAAGGCATCATCGTGGGGGAGGGCGGGAGGGGGGAGAGAAAGCCGTGTCTTAGAGACGGAAGAACATGCAAAATATAAATTTGGGGGAACCGACAACTTAACTGCTCTTCCTGAAGCCGAAGGGAGGCAGGTTTGGAGACAGAATTTGCTGGGCTTCCAAAGAACAGTGGCCAACACAGGAGGGAACGGAGGGATGCAGGGATGGCTTCTCCTTTTTGCTGTCGTGTGGCAAAAGTGGGGGGATTGCAGGGGGGTCATGCTTGCATGTGCCCACACCCATCATTCTTGCTTTTTTTAAATTAATAACTAGCCATTCCCAGCCGTGCGTTGCTGTGGCCCAGTCTGGTTAAATGGCCAACCAATCTGTGTGTAGATCTACACCTGCACACACAAACACATACACACAACCACCGTATAACCCCAACCTACCTACCTACTGTATTTCTCCCTCTCTCCCTTTACCTACCTACCTACCTACTGTATTTCTCCCTCTCCCTCTCTATCCCTCTACCTACCTACCTACCTACTTACCTACATACCTACCTACTTACCTACTGTATTTCTCCTCCCTCTCTCTATCCTACCTACCTACCTACCTACCTACCTACCTACCTACTGTATTTCTCCCTCTCTCCACCTACCTACCTACCTACTGTATTTCTCCCTCTCTATCCACCTACCTACCTACCTACCTACCTACCTACCTACCTACCTACCTACCTACCTACCAACCTACTGTATTTCTCCTCCCTCTCTCTATCCTACCTACCTACCTACCTACCTACTGTATTTCTCCCTCTACCTCTCTATCCCTCTATCTACCTTCCTACTGTATTTCTCCCTCTTTCTCTCTCTCTATCCCCCTACCTACCTACCTACCTACCTACCTACCTATGGACAGAGTATTTTATGTCGTAAAGGATGACATAATACCTGTGGCCCACTGCTCTCTCTGTATCCATCTACCTACCTCTTTTACAATTTTTTACCTTTCCATTGTGTGTACCTGGCACAGGTGTGACATCTACACACTCTATATATATCATTGGTGCCGTATTTGAAAGGAAGGTTGTATGAAAATTTGGAAGCGATCGGTGCTGGATTTTCGGAGATTAGCGGTTTTGAACAAACTCTTGTTACATTTTTATTTATATAGATTTGCGTTAAATGTTTTTATCTTTAAAAACAGAAAGAAAAACACGAAACCTACATAACGATATAAAGTAATGATACAGTAGTGGTGGCTTCCAGTGGTGGACGCATGGGCTGCATGCGTTGTAGCTGCAAGCAATGCTTCCGCAAGCTTCCATGATGCTCCAGCTGCTCGGCAGAGCATCACACAGGCGCCGTATGCAGTATGCGCATGCGCAGAAGTGCCGACAGCTTTAAAACATGGTAAGGAGCTCGGGCGGATGGGTGTGGCTTCCAGAATACTGCACCGGAACAGCACTCAGTGCTCCACGCAGGCTCCTGTAAGTCCGTATGGGACGTACCACTTGCAACCCACCACTGTTAAATAGCCTTCTGAATTGGCTTTCATGCTCAGCCTTCATCGTTCTCCATTCTGCATTGCCCTCCTACTGCTTTTACCTTGTCCTATAATATAACAACAGTAGTAGTAACACTTATAATAATAATATTGAATACTAGCCGTTCCCGGCCATGCGTTGCTGTGGCCCAGTCAGGAGGGACACAACCCGAGGGTGGAGTTCCCCCCCCCCCTCTATCCCTCAACCTACCTACTGTATTTCTCCCTCCCTCTCTATATCCCTCAACCTATCTACCTACCTACTGTATTTCTCCCTCTCTCTCTCTCTACCTACCTACTGTATTTCTCCCTCCCTCTCTATATCCCTCTAAGTACCTACCTACCTACTGTATTTCTCCCTCTCTCTCTATCCCTCTACCTTCCTACCTTCCCTCTCGCTATCCCTCTACCTTCCTCCCTCCCTCCCTCCTGTATTTCTTCATCTCCTTCTATCCCTCTACCTTCCAACTTACCTACCTACCCACCTACCTACTGTATTTCTCCCTCCCTCTCTCTATCCCTCTACCTTCCTCCCTCCCTCCCTCCTGTATTTCTCCCTCTCCCTCTCTATCCCTCTACCTACCTACCTACTGTATTTCTCCCTCTCTCTCTCTATCCCTCTACCTACCTACTACTTACCTACTGTATTTCTCCCCCTCTCTCTATCCCCCTACCCTCCTCCCTCCCTCCCTCCTGTATTTCTCCCTCTCTATCCCCCTACCTACCTACCTACTGTATTTCTCCCTCTCTCTCTATCCCTCTACCTTCCTCCCTCCCTCCCTCCTGTATTTCTCCCTCTCTATCCCTCTACCTACCTACCTAGTATACTTCCCTCTCCCTCTCTATCCACCTACCTACCTACCTACCTACCTACCTACCTACTGTATTTCTTCCTCAGAGTATTTTATATCATAAAGGATGACATAATACCTGTGGCCCACTGCTCTCTCTGTTTCCATCTATCTACCTTTTTTACAATTTTTTACATTTCCATTGCATGTACCTGGCACAGTTGTGACATCTACACAATCTATATATATAATTGGCGCCGTATTTCAAAGGAGCGTTGTGTGAAAATTTGTAAGCGATTGGTGCAGGACCTTCGGAGATTAGCGCTTTTAAACAAACTCTTGTTACATTTTTATTTATATAGATTTATATCACCATTATATTCACATCCTCTATTTCCTGTTTTGGCTTCTGTTTTCTAGCCACTTATAAATTCTATGCCATATTTTATAGAAGTCCTATTCTCTTTCTTTTAGTTCTGTTGTCGTTTTGTCCATCTCTGCACATTCGAGTCCTTTTCTAATTCTTGTTACGTCTGCGGGTGTGTTGATTTTTTCCCCTCAGTTTTGTGGGAAAGCAATCCTGGCTGCAGTGAGTAAGTGTATGATTATGTAATGAGATAGTTTATCCCTTTTTTGGTCCTAATAAGAACGCTTCTGATTTCCGTTCTATTTTTCGCTCTGTAATGTCTTCCAACCACTTCCGAATTTTGCACCAGCATTTCCCACACCCATAAGTCTATGTGCCCACGTGCATGCACATGACCACCCACCCACCCCACCAGTGGTGGGTTCCTCTCCCTGTTGCTACTGGTACATGGCTCATGGGGCCATGCATCCTTTGGTGCACAAATGCTAAGCATGCATGTGCACTTCACCGCCCCTGCAACACCCAGCTGCTTGTTGTAGCTTGTGCAGGCGCCGTACACCATGTATGTGTGCACGATTGGCCAGTTGCTGTCAGCTGCTCCAGCTACTACCGGTATGGCCGCGCATGTGCTGCAACACCCCTGCGCATGTGAAAAACTGCCCCATCCTCCCCCTGGCTTTTGGTGCACAATGGCAGGGTGGACCTGTTTTTTGCCCTCCCCAGGCTCCAGAGGCTTTCTAGAAGCTTGGCGAGGGCAAAAACAGCCTCCCATGCCCCCCCAAGAGACCCTTCCATTTTGCACATTGGGCTGTTTTGTGGTCTCCAGACCCTTCAGAGAAGCCTCCTGAAGCCTCCGGCAGCTGAAAATGAAGCTCGAAGTTAGCTAGCCAGCACACACTCACGCATTGGAGCTGACGGGGCAACGCCATAGGTCCGACATGGATGGATTGTGGGAGCTTCTCTGCCTTATAACACTTCAGGATCGGATCCTGCCGCACACATCCACACGGCCGATTCGCTCCCACAGAGAGGGACTTCTCCGGGTGCCGTCCACTGGACTTTGTCAGCGGGCGACGCCCAGGGGAAGGGCTCTCTCTGTGGCGGGCCCAACCCTCTGGAACGACCTTCCCCCCGACATTAGAACTACCACGGACCTCCGCTCCTTCCGTCTAAAACTAAAAACATATCTGTTCTGCTTGGCCGGCCTAGGATAGTCTCTCTTCGATGGGGTTGCCAGAAATTTTAGATGGGGATTTTAGTTTTTTTTAATTGGAATTTTTAGCTCAGGGAAATATTTAATTTGTTTTTAACTATATGTATGTATTTATTGTTTTATTAGCCCTGTGCACCGCTCCGAGTCCTTTCGGGGAGAGGGAGCGGTCAACAAATTTAATAAATTATTAATTATTAAAATTCATTGCAGAAAAACTTCAGAAGAATGGCAAGATTGAATCCGAACCACATGATGCATCAGCACCACTTTATAATGCCTTAGGGGACGCGGTGGCTCAGTGGCTAATGTGCTGAGCCTGTCAATCAGAAAGATTGCCGACCGCCGGTCAATGCCGGCTGGCGACGCCCAGGGGTAGAGCCCTCTCTGTGGCAGGGCCTGCCCTCTGGAATGACCTGCCCCCCCGAACTATGCACCATCACGGACCTTCCCCTCTTCCGCTGCTCACTCAAGACACTCCTCTTCCAACGAGCTGGACTAGCTTAGAACTCAGGTCTTCGCACGATAGAGCTTCAGTGGCATTAGAATAATGATTTGATAGGTTTTATTGGGAATTTTAGAACAGGCATATAATTTAATTTCTTTTTAACTTTTGTAATGTTGTTATTTATTTATTGTTGTTTTTAATTTCCTGTGCACCGCCCAGAATCCGTCTCGACGGAGATTGGTGCGGTCTATAAATCAAATCAAATTGAAAAATTGAAATTGAAATTGAAAGGTCAGCAGTTCAGCGGTTCAAATCCTTGGTTGGTTGGTTGGTATCTTTTTTGTTTTTTCTTGTTCTCTTCCCAACAAAAGTTCAGATTATCTCTAAGTATTTTGCCACAAACGTTGGATGGAAAACTATTTGATACACGACTTACACAATAGGTGCACTCTGCTCATAGTCTACACTGTAATAAAAGTCTATGGTTTCAAAGTCATTTCCGTTCATCCTTACACATTTGTCACTAAGTCTCAAGTAAAATGTCTTGTCTCAGGTAGCCATTGAAGAGGGACATTAAACATGAAAACGTATTTTTTTTATTAGTTTGTATTTCATTATTTTCTATTTTTACAAATAATTCAAGGCCGTGAACATATTAAAACACCTTTCTTTCTTTCTTTCTTTCTTTCTTTCTTTCTTTCTTTCTTTCTTTCTTTTTCTTTCTTTCTTTCTTTCCTTCCTTCCTTCCTTCCTTCCTTCCTTCCTTCCTTCCTCCTTCTTTCCTTTCTTCCTTCCTTTCTTCTTTTGCCATCCTCAATTCCTTCTTTCCTTCCTTTCTGCTTTTGCCATCCTCAATTCCTTCCTTCCTTCCTTCCTTCCTTCCTTCCTTCCTTCCTTCCTTCCTTCCTTCCTTCCGTCCTCTTTCTTTCTTTCTTTCTTTCTTTCTCTTTCTTTCTGTCTTTCCTTCCTTCTTTTCTTTCTTCCTTCCTCCTTCCTTCTCTCCTTCTTTCCTTCCTTTCTTAATTTGCCTTCCTCAATTCCTTCTTTCCTTCCTTCCTTCCTTCATCTCTCTCTCTCTCTCTTTCTTTCTTTCTTTTTTTCTTTCTGTCTTTCCTTTCTTCTTTCCTTCCTTCCTCCTTCCTTCTGTCCTTCTTTCCTTCCTTTCTTCTTTTGCCCTCCTCAATTCCTTCTTTCCTTCCTTTCTCCCTCCCTCCCTCCCTCTTTCTTTCTTTCTTTCTTTCTTTCTTTCTTTTTTTGTTTCTTTCTTTCTTTCTTTCCAATGTGTTTAATTGTTCATATTTTTTTCTCTTTAAAATATGATTTCATCAGGTTCTTTTCTTTTAAAATCAACCTGCTGTGAGGATTATTCAGGAGAACATAATAGAATTTCATTAATTCTACTGGAAACATGTAGAGTTTTAGTTTGCGAATTGTTTTAACACTTTTTTTTTTCCTTTTGGCTAAAAAAGTCCCTGCAAAAGTCATTCTTTTATTTATTTATTGCTGGTGTGTTTGTTTATTACCATTGCTGTTTCCTGTTGGAAACCACTATGACTGTTGGCACTTTTCAAGATATAGAGAACATAACTAAAACAAGAAATAGTAAATCCCAATAAAATCTGAAAGCTGTTCACAAAAAGGTAGACCAAGTATATAAAATGGGGTTAAGACATATTTTACGAATGTAACAAAGCCCTGAAACTATAGATAAATATGGGCCAAAGATTTTTTATTTTATGTCATACTATTTGGCTTTTTGTGAAATGTGTTATCCCTGGAATGTCGCTGTTTTGTTCCAGTCCTACTAAATGATGCAAAGCCAACATCTTCTCAGGGGCTACCATAAAGAAGAGAGGGTCAACCTATTCTCCAAAGCTCTAGAAGGCAAGGCAAGAAACTAACCAAGGAGAGAAGCAACTTGAAATTAAGGAGAAAGTTCCTAACAATGAGAACAATTAATCAGTGGAACAGTTTGCCTCCAGAAATTGTAGATGCTCCAACACTGGAAGTTTTTTAAAAAAAGAGAGAGATTGGACAGCCATTTGTCTGGGGTAGTAGAGGGTCTTCTGCTTGAGCAGGGGGTTGGACTAGAAGATCTCTAAGGGTCTTCTGTTATTCTATTATTCTACATTCACACACAGAGACAGCCACAAACTCCAGCTGCCTGCAGATAGAAGATTTTTGACCGCAATGGTTTGTTTATGTGAAAGGTGGATATTAAAGCTTCGTTAATGCATCTGTGAAAAAATCAATCCACAAAAAAGGAGGCAGTCAAGAAATTATATTTAATGATGGCAAAAAATAAATAAAGGAAGGAAGATTGTGAGAACATTCTCTTTATATCACCGAGCCCCAAATTATGGCCCGTGGGCTGATACTGCCCACCAATGCTATGTACTTGGAGTAGTATGATTCAGCGGACCTTTCACTGCCCAACTAGATAACCTCATCAATGCTAAAAGGGAATGGGATTCCGTCAACTGTCCAACTAGTGAACCCAAAATAAGGAAACACTCTCGGGAGCTTTGAATTCCCAAAAGTAAATCTTTATTGGATACACCATTTTGGTATGGAAGAATCAAAACCAGCTCTGGTTTCCCCACCCCTGGATGATCACATTGCCCATGTCACAGTCAAGGGCTGCCCCAAAGAAGAGGGAGTCAAGCTATTCTCCAAAGCACCAAAAGGCAGGACAAGAAGCCATGGGTGGAAACTAATCCAGGAGAGAAGCAACCTGGAATTAAGGAGAAATTTCCTGATAGTGAGAACAATTAACCAGTGGGACAATTTGCAATATTTTTAAGAAGATGTTGGATAACCATTTGTCTGAAGTGATTTAGGGCTTCCTGCCTGAACAGGACTAGAAGACCTTCAAGGTCCCTTCCAACTCTGTTATTCCATTCCATTCCATTCCATTCTCCTTCCTTCTTTTCTCGTTCTGTTCTATTCTGTTCTATTCTATTCTCCTTTCTTCTTTTCTCATTCTATTCTATTGTCCTTCCTTCTTATTCTATTCTATTCTATTCTATTCTCTTTCTATTCTATTCTATTCTCCTTTCCTCTTTTCTCATTCTATTCTATTGTCCTTCCTATTCTATTCTATTCTATTCTATTCTATTCTATTCTATTCTATTCTATTCTATTCTCCTTTCCTCTTTTCTCATTCTATTCTCTTTCCTTCCTTCCTATTCTATTCTATTCTATTCTGTTCTATTCTATTCTATTCTATTCTATTCTCCTTTCTTTTCTTATTCTATTCTATTTGTATTTTGCAACATCTTTCTATTGTTCCCTGAGAAAGTTGTTCAAATGAGCAAAGGAGAACTTGATTTGGTCAAATCATCCAACTCCGAATCATCCCTTGAGGTGATCTCAGAGAGGGTCTATTTCTCTCCCTCCTCCTCTGCCTTTTGTGATTTTCAAGTTGACAGGGTGTGTGTTTTTGTTTTTGTTTTTTGGGCTTTTGAATGTTCCCCATCCTTAGAGGGGAACTGTCAGAAGGGAGAAATATTTCTGCTTAGTAAACTCAGAATTTGCAAAAGAGAAGATCCAGGAATTGCTTTTCATTTCGCTACGAAGCCTTCCCTCGATGCTCCCCAAGTGCTTAAATCATCTCGGCTGCGCCGATCCCTTTGGCAGTAAAATAAAAATCGTATTAAGCATTAAATTTTACACATAACGGGTATTTCTCATTGACAGAGAGTTTATGGAAGTTGTCAACGGCCGGGCTCAACTTCTATGAAGGCAATCATAAGCTCAGGCCCTGCGAATTGATCTAGTCAGAAAGGATGTCTGGAAAATTAACAAATTTATCATTTTGGTTTTAGTTGAAACTCCTGTTGCCATTTCCCTCGTCGTTGTTGTAGCATGAATACAAAGAGGAAGATTACACAAGAGCTCCCTGGAAAGCTCAAGTTTTAGATATTGGCTATAAAAGCTAGCAGGGGCTGGGAGGGGGGGGCATTTATGAATGCAAGGCCAATGAATGTGATATATTTAGGCCTCTGCCTGCCTGCCTAGCTATTTCTCCATCTAGTAGCTAGTATCTATCGATCATCTGTCTCTCTCTCTCTCTAGCAGCTTCTCTCCATCTTTCTATCATCTATCTATCCACCTATCCACCTATCCAGCTATATATATATATATATATATATACCATGCAGCCATCCTCCCATCCACCTGTCCATCCATATCTATCTATCTATCTATCTATCTATCTATCTATCTATCTATCTATCTATCTATCTATCTATCTATTATCTATCTATCTATCTATCCATCCATCCATCCAATCCATATAGCATCTATTCTATCCATCCATCCATCCATCCATCCATCCATCCATCCATCCATCTAGCATCTATCCATCCATCCATCCATCATCTATCTATCTATCTATCTATCTATCTATCTATCTATCTATCTATCTATCTATCTATCTATCTATCTATCTATCTATCATCCATCCATCCATCCATCCATCCATCCATCATCTATATCTATCTATCTATCTATCTATCTATCTATCTATCTATCTATCTATCTATCTATCTATCTATCTATCTATCATCTATCCATCTATCATCTATCATACCTACCTACCTACCTACCTACCTTCTATTCTCTTCTATCTATCTATCTATCTATCTATCTATCTATCTATCTATCTATCTATCTATCTATCTATCATCCATCCATCCATCCATCCATCATCTATATCTATCTATCTATCTATCTATCTATCTATCTATCTATCTATCTATCTATCTATCTATCTATCATCTATCTATCTATCTATCTATCTATCTATCTATCTATCTATCTATCTCTCATCCATCCATCCATCCATCCATCCATCCATCCATCCATCCATCATCTATATCTATCTATCTATCTGTCTGTCTGTCTATCTATCTATCTATCTATCTATCTATCTATCTATCTATCTATCTATCTATCTATCTATCTATCTATCATCTATCATCTATCATACCTACCTACCTACCATCTATTCTATCTATCTATCTATCTATCTATCTATCTATCTATCTATCTATCTATCTATCTATCTATCTATCTATCTATCTATCTATCCATCTATCATCTATCATACCTACCTACCTACCTTCTATTCTATTCTCTTCTATCTATCTATCTATCTATCTATCTATCTATCTATCTATCTATCTATCATCATCTATCCATCCATCCATCCATCCATCCATCCATCATCTATATCTATCTATCTATCTATCTATCTATCTATCTATCTATCTATCTATCTACAGTATTTGCATTAACAGAGGCATACAATCAAGGTCAAGTGAGATACTAATACCATGCTATAATACCACCCTAGCAAGACTACATTTAGAATCCTGCATCCAGTTTTGGTCACCACACTATAAAAAAGATGTTGAGACTCTAGAAAAAGTGCAGAGAAGAGCAACCAGGATGATTAGATGACTGGAAGCTAAAACATACAATGAACAATTGCAGAGTCAGGGTTAGGGTTAGTGAAGAGAAGGACCAGGGGAGACAGGATACCAGTCTGCCAGTATTTCAGGGGCTACCACAAAGAGGAGGGGGTCAATCTGTTTTCTAAAGCCTCTGAAGGCCAGACAAGGAATAATGGATGGAAACTGAACAAGGAGAGATTCAACCTAGAAATAAGGAGGAACTTTCTGACAGTGAGAACAATCAAGAAGAGACTGGACTGTTCTTATCAGAAATGGTGTAAGGTCTCCTGCTTGTGGGTGGTAGGTGTAAAAAGGTTGCCTGCCCCTGCACTAGACCAACAATCAAGCAGGAAATAATACCCCCATCATGGAAGCACTCAAAACATTCCCGTCAACACTGACAGGGCAAGCTACTGTATACAATTTTTCTATTATCTCTCTCTCCCTCTCCCTCTCCCTCCCTCCCTCCCCCTCTCGCTCTCCTATCGATCTATCTATTTTTTCCTGATATCTTGGAATAAATACTTTTCAACTTCTTCTTCTATGTCCTGGGGTTTTGAAAATGTTAGGATAAGGGAGGTGCCTCCAGAGTTGGATTTAAACATCTGGAAAAACTTCCTGCAAAGTTCTCAAACGTCCACATCTCAACCCTTTCTCCCTCACTTAAAGAAAAAAAAAACAGCAACTGCTCTAATGCCGCATTGATTGATTGATTGATTTGTTTGATATGGCTGCCCAACTCACAATTTGCAACTTGGAAGGACTAACATGCTATGCTTGATTAACGTTTACATAGTTAATTTATGTTGGTGTTCGTGTTTATGGACCTCCGTGTGTTAGCGGGTTGAGTGAACTTCTCCTGATGGCTCAGCTGATTTCCAAATGTGCGAAGCCTGGCCAAAATTAAAATCCTGAACAGGTCAATTATTTTGTTTCCCTTCTAGAGATGTAAACATTCTTGGCGTTTTCTTCGTAGGGGCCATTGCATGTATCTCATATTTCAGGCCAGAGTTACAAATTTGCCTGTAGAAGTGAATGCATTGGCCCTTTTTTTGCTTTTCTGAATTAGGATGCTGCTCACCCCATCCCTTCTTCTCTTTTCACTTTTCCCTCAGGTGAAAAGAACCTTCAGTGAAGGAGGAAGAAGAAAAAGAAAGGAAGGAAAGGATTGTAGGAGGACGAAGGAAGGAAGGAGAGAGGGAAGTGAAAAAGGTGGAGAGAGAGAGAAAGAAAGACAGAAAGACAGAAAGAAAGAAAGAAAGAAAGAAAGAAAGAGAGAGAGAGAAAGAGAGAGAAAAAGAGAAAGAAAGAAAGAAAGAAAGAAAGAAAGAAAGAGAAAGAAGGAAGGAAGGAAAGAAAGAAAGAAAGAGAGAGAGAGAGAGAGAAAGAAAGAAAGAAAGAAAGAAAGAAAGAAAGAAAGAAAGAAAGAAAGAAAGAAAGAAAGAAAGAAAGAAAGAAAGAGAAAGAAGGAAGGAAGGAAGGAAGGAAGTGCGGACAGAAAGAAAGAAAGAAAGAAAGAAAGAGAGAGAGAGAGAAAGAGAGAGAGAGAGAGAGAAAGAAAGAAAGAGAAAGAAGGAAGGAAGGAAGGACGGACAGAAAGAAAGAAAGAAAGAAAGAAAGAAAGAAAGAAAGAAAGAAAGAAAGAAAGAAAGAAAGAAAGAAAGAAAAAAAGGGGAGGGAGGGATTGTAGGAGGGAAAGAAATAGAAAGACAGGGAGGGAGGGAGAGAAATAATGAATGAATGAATGAACAAAGGAAGGAGAAAGAGAGGGAGCGAGAGAAAGAAAGAAAGAGAAGGAAGGAAGGGATTGTAGCAAAGAAAAAAGAAAAAGAAAGAGTGAAACATAGTGAAACAAGGAAGGAAGGAGAGATAGAGAGAGAAAGTGAAATAGAGGAAGAGAGAGAAAGAAAAAAGAAAGAAAAAAGAATAGAAGGAAGGAAGGGATTGTAGGAAGGAAAGAAAAATGAAAAGACAGAGAAACAAGGAAGGGCGGGAGGAAAAAGGAGAGAAGGAAAGAAAGGAAACAAAGAAAGAGAAAGAATGAAGAAGAAAGAAAGAGAGAGAGAGAAGGAAAGAAGGGAAGGAAGGAAATAATAGAAGGAAGGGAGGAAGGGCTTCTGGGATGGAAACAAATAGAAAAAGGAAGAAAGAGAGAGAGAAGGAAGGAAGAGAAGAGAGAGAAAGAAAGAAGAAAACAAAGAAAGAATGAAAAAGAAAGAAGAAAAAAGAAAGGAGAGAAGGAAAGAAAGGAGAAAGGAAAAGAAAGAAAGAAAGAAAGAAAGAAAGAAAGAAAGAAAGAAAGAAAGAAAGAAAGAAAGAAAGAAAGAAAGAAAGAAAGAAAGAAAGAAAAGAAAGAAAGAAAGAAAGTAAGTCACATTTCTGGAGCCTGACAAAACAGCCTTAAAAAAAAAGAAAGAAAGAACTGGACTTCCTTTAAATATAGCGTAATAAATCACACTCCGTGCCCCTCTTGAGGTCAACTCCTACCCCTGGAGAAAGTGAGATAAAGTTTTTTTAAAAAAAGTTGGAGATAAAACAGTTATTGAAAACTGCTTTTCTCTCCTCGGCTCTCCGGGGAACGTTTGAGCTTGGAGCCTTTTTCAAAGGATTGCTTTGTATGCATTTTAAAAGGTTTTTTTTTTCCTTTCCCCTTTCCTTGCTACTGTTCCTTTTCTTTCCCGGAGTCTACTGGTTCAGGCATCATATCCTTCCTTCCTTAGTTGTCTCTTCGTATCGACTTGAAAGACGCCAACGCTCCAATACTCTGGGGCCCATCTCTCTCTCTCTGTGGTTTTTTTTTTAAAGACCCATTGCTCTTTGCCTAGAGCCATGAGAATCTGTAGAAAACATAGAATAACAGAGTTGGAAGGCTCCTTGGAGGTCATCTAGTCCAACCCCCTTGAGCAGGATTCAGAGTCTCTATGGAAATCTTCCCGATGGTCAGGGGTCGGCAACCGGCAGCTCTAGAGCCGCATGTGGCTTTTTCATCCCTCTGCTGCAATTCCCTATCGCTCAAAATAGGCATCACAACCGCCAAGGTGTGATACCCGCATTCCATCGACTCTTACCTACTGCTAATTTGCTTGGATCGTTAGCAGTTCAGATTCTTGTAGAGAACTGAAGCTTGCAATATATGTTAATACCCATCTGAACTGCCTGAATCTTCTGGTTTCCCTGGAGCATGGCAGGTGGAATATTGCACCCTTCTCGTATGTTTCTTCACACAGCAGTAATCTAATTGGTTCTCTGTCTGGATGATCTCTAGGTTGAGTCGAAGGGCAGAGAGGGATGACGTTAAGTCTCCTCCCCTTAAAGGGACCTCTGAACAGGAGCTGTGAAAATATTCTCTCATTAAGAGTCCTGTAAATTGGCTGATGTATCAGGGATACCGGATAGCTCAAGGCATAGAAAGGCTTGCCTCATATGCTGGAGAGCGCCGGTTCAAATCCCAGTAGAAGGAGTATGGCCAGCTGAAGAAGGCTAATAAGCCTGAAATGGATCCATCCTGGTCTCTTTATTTTCAGCCCTTAAAAATCCAACACATATCTAAAAAAAAAAAAATAATTCACACAGCAGTAATCTAATTGGTTCTCTGTCTGGATGATCTCTAGGTTGAGTCGAAGGGCAGAGAGGGATGACGTTAAGTCTCCTCCCCTTAAAGGGACCCTTGAACAGGAGCTGTGAAAATATTCTCTCATTAAGAGTCCTGTAAATTGGCTGATGTATCAGGGATACCGGATAGCTCAAGGCATAGAAAGGCTTGCCTCATATGCTGGAGAGCGCCGGTTCAAATCCCAGTAGAAGGAGTATGGCCAGCTGAAGAAGGCTAATAAGCCTGAAATGGATCCATCCTGGTCTCTTTATTTTCAGCCCTTAAAAATCTAACACATATCTAAAAAAAAAAAAATTCACACAGCAGTAATCTAATTGGTTCTCTGTCTGGATGATCTCTAGGTTGAGTCGAAGGGCAGAGAGGGATGGCGTTAAGTCTCCTCCCCTTAAAGGGACCTTGAACAGGAGCTGTGATAATATTATACATATATATATAACAAGATGTGAAAAAAATATCCCAGATATTTTCTTCTGCATATAAAAAATGATCAAGGAGGCTTATGGCAAAAGGAAACAGCAGTTTATTTACGTTAGCAAGAGAATGAATCCAGGTACAGAGTTGCACCTTAAATACACAAACCTGACATATCACATGCGTCATAGCTTGAATACAAAAAAACAAAATTGCGTGCTCAAAACAAAATGTGAAAAGTACATGGAAAATCCCCAAATGTTCTAGGGCAGGGGTCTGCAAAGTCGGCTCTTTTAAGACTGGTGGACTTCAACACCCAGAATTCCCCAGCCAGCCATTCTGGCTGGGGAATTCTGGGAGTTGAAGTCCACCAGTCTTAAAAGAGCCGACTTTGCAGACCCCTGTTCTAGGGGATCCTGTATTCCCAGAATTAAACAATAAGGGGGTTATCGGCCTCCTGTACAACATATCCTATTATTCACATTTACAGAGGAAGTCTCCAAGTTATTTTTGATCAGGTCACCATAACTTTCTGATTATGCTCCAACTTTTGATTTTCCAGAAAAGCTTTGCTAAGATTTAGGCCCAACATGGATTTTTAAAGCCTACCTAAAACCATCATATTTGCCCAGATAATCCAAGATGTAATTCTTTTTCTCTCACAAGATGTACAACCAATCCTTCACGGTGCCTCTACAAGAGGAAAAGAAAATGGAAGCCAGAAAGAGAAAACCTTGGATATGCACCTGGGGTGGGATTTAATCTGGATTCCCAGGCTGCATTGCTCAAGAGCCTGTGGAGTTTGCAACATTTCATTGGAAGAAAGAGGATGAAATACTGCCAGGAGTTCTCGTCAAGGTGGTCAGAATATTCATGAAGTGGCAGAGACATGGTAACAAGATCAGCCAATGTATAGGCATGGTAACTGGGTCAGCCAATGGGAACTATTTGGTGATTGAGAGCCATGCCAGACAGCTCGGAGCCTGGGCGTGGTTTATCTATGTAGCTCTGAGTCTGTGCAAGAAAACCAATCTGAATTGAAACTGGAAATCAAGCTTTCCTTTGACTGTGTTTTGCCTGTAACTCTCTACCACGTTGGAAGAATCTGTTGTTGGTATTGCACATTTATTCATGTGTTATTATGTATATAAAGAAGTTAGTGAATCCTGCTGAATTAGTTATCCATGTGTGCTTTCTGGATTTGAGTTTTGCAACAATGGTTCCAGGTGATATGTCCCCAGAATAAATAAAAAAAATGTGAGTCACCCATTTTTCTTCCAAGTCTCTTTATTAGGAACATATCAAATTGGAAGATCTTGGTAATTCCAGCACTGACCAAAACCCAGGAATTACAGCCAGTAAGAAGCAAAAGTTTGAAACTTCTCCCCAGAGTCATATTCCCCAATCAGCTCACAGTCCATCTATCCGGTGACTTCAAGCTCCACTTCAGCCATCTGCAGGCACATTCTCATTCCCATGGGAAAGAATGCCACCTAGCCATAAAGGCAAAGGTTCCCCTCGCATATAAGTGCTGGTCATTCCCAACTCTAGGGGGCAGTCCTCATCTTCGTTTCAAAGCCAGAGAGCCAGTGCTGTCCGAAGAAGTCTCTGTGGTCATGTGGCCGGCATGACTCAATGCCGTGGCCTGCATGACTCCATGGTCATGTAGCCGAAGGTGCATGGAACACTCTTCCCTTCCCACCAAAGGTGGTCCCTATTTTTCTACCTGCATTTTTACCTGCTTTCGAACTGCTAGGTGGGCAGGAGCTGGGACAAGTCACGGGAGCTCACTCCGCTATGCGGTGCGAGGGATTCGAACAGCCGAAACTGCCAACCTTTCTGATCAACAAGCTCAGCATCTTAGCCACTGATCCACCACACATCCCTACCTAACCATAACATCCCTCCTTATCTCTACAACCCCCCCTTCCTACTGCCGAGCCTGAAGCATTGTTAAATCCCTTTACAGAATACTTAGAGAAAGTTTAGAAAAAGAATAGGAAATGACCGCAATATAACATCACTACTTAGATGTCAGCTTCAGGGTCAGCAGTTCCCGTATAACATTATAACAGAATACTAGAGTTAGAAGAGATATTGGAGGTCTTCCAAACCAACCCCAAGTTCAGGGACCAGTTCCTACACCATTACAGTTCAACCGCTTCTTCAAAGAGTGAAGTGATGGAGGACTCACAGATTATGAAGACAAGCCATTCTACTGATTAATTGCTCCAACTCTCAGGAAATTTCACCTCATGTCTAGGTTGGTTCTCTCCTTGATTAGTTTCCACCCATTGCTTCCTCTTTGTGGCTTTGGGTGTTTAGGATAATAGGTTGACCTCCTCTTCTTTGTGGCAGCCTCATTGATATTGAAAGACTGCTATTATCTCAACTCCAGTCCTTCTCTTCCTTAAACTAGTCATACCCAGTTCGTGCAACCTATATATATATATATATATATATTCTATCTGTATCTCTCATTATGGAACTAGTTGCTTTAGTCTGTCAAGAGTCTGTCTATATGGGAATAATTTATTTAATACATTTTATGCCACTGTTCTTGCTGTCATGCAACTAAATAATGAAGGAAACTACTCAGGAGCAACATTGCATGGGGTTCTTGGGACCAGACAATCCTCAAAATAATTGCCTGAGTGCATAATTTCAACCCATTTAATCCAGCGTTCTTTTCGGATTAACAGAGTTGGAGGGGATCTTGTAGGTCATCTAATCCACCCACACCCAAGCAGGAGATCCTACACCATTTCTGACAAATGGCAGTCCAGTCTTTTCTTGACCGTCTCAAGTGATGAAACTCCCACAACTTCCGAAGGCAACTATGTAGTGAGATGGGTGCGGCTTATAAATTCGAATAATAAATAAAATAAATAATAATAACTTCTGTTCCATGGGTTGATTGTTTCTCACTGTCAGAAAATTTCTTCTTATTTCTAGGTTGAATCTCTCCTTGTTCAGTTTTCATCCATTATTCCTTGTCTGGCCTTCGGGTGCTTTGGAAAATAGGTTGATCCCCCTCTTCTCTGTGGCAGCCCCTCAAGTACAGGAAGTGATTGGAAGCTATCATGTCTCCCCTGGTCTTTCTCTTCACTAGACCAGACAGGCCCAGTTCCTGTAACCGTTCTTCATGTGTTTGAACCTTCAGTCCCCTAATCATCCTGTTTTCTCTTCTCTGCACTTTTTCTAGAGTCTCAACATCTTTTTTATAGTGTGGTGACCAAAACTGAATGCATACAATACAATACAATAGCAGAGTTGGAAGGGACCTTGTAGGTCTTCTAGTCCAACCCCCTGCATGGGCAGGAATCTTATACCATTTCAGACAAATGGCTGTCTAACATCTTTTTAAAGACTTCCAGGGTTGGGGCATTCACAACTGCTGGAGGCAAGCTGTTCCAGAGGTTAATTGTTCTTACTGTTAGGAAATTTCTCCTTAGTTCTAAGTTGCTTCTCTCCTTGGTTAGTTTCCACCCATTGCTCCTTGTCCTGCCCCCAGGTGCCTTGGAGAAAAGTTTGAGTCCCTCTTCTTTGTGGCACCCTCTGAGATATCGGAACACTGCTATCATGTCTCCCCTGGTCCTTCTCTTCATCAAACTAGACATACCCAGCTCCTGCAGCCGTTCTTCATATGTCTTAGTCTCCTTAGTGAGACTAAGGAGACTAAGAACACACCTAGAGTAATGACACTCCTTAGTGTCATACTCTAGGTGTGTTCTTACTAAGGCTTTATAGAGTGGTCTTAGTACCTTACCTGACCTTGATTTAATCCTCTGTTAATGCAATTTAAGATTGCATTGGCTTTTTTGGCTGTCGCTGTACACTGTTAGCTCATATTTAGCTGGTTGTCCGCTAAGACTCTAAGATCCCTCTCACAGTCACTGCTATTAAGCCTGGTTTTACCCAATCTATATGTGTACTTTTGGTTTTTCTTGCCTAGGTGTAAGACTTAACTTTTCTCTCCAGTGAATTTCATTTTGTTTGATAGAGCCCAGGGTTCAAGCCTGCCAAGATCCAACTGGATCTTGAGCCTATCTTCAAGGGTGTTGGCTATTCCTGCCAGCTTCGTATCATTTGCAAATTTGGTAAGTTCTCCTTCTATTCTCTTATCTAAGTCGTTTATGAAGATATTGAAGAGTACGGGGCCTTAGACGGAAACTTGTGGTACCCCACTGCTTCCTTCCTTCCATGTAGATGCATTTCCATTGAGGACAACACGTTGAGTGTGGTTGGTCAGCCAAATCAAAACTCCAACGCAGCGTTCCTCATAGTATAGATTTATTAGGCGTGTCATATTGCACAGCTAGTGAAAAGTTGAATCCAAAGTCCCCCTGGGTTTTCCCCACCCAGTTCAAAATCCAAACTTTCTTCCCCATTAAGGACTACTCATTGAGTATGGTTTGTCAGCCAGTTACAAATCCATCTGGTGGTGGTGCTATCTATCCCCCTTTCTTCTGAATGGTGTGTCCATCCAGATGCATTTAGGAAGCTCATGAGCAAGGACAGCCAGCCGATAGTCCATTGAGTATCTTACTTCTCAGCAGCTGGTAATTAAGGTATGCCGCCCATGATTTAGAAGGTAATGAACATCTATCAAGGAGGACTATGAAGGACAACCAAAGAGGGAAAGCAGAGAAGCATCTGCTGATTGCTACCATATAGGGCTGCAAGAGAAGCTGACAACTTGGGTTTGATATAGAGTGCCACTTATTTCAATCTGTCTTCTACCAGCCTCATGAAGGCAATAATAACTCTCCCTGCATTTTGGCCACCCTATCATGCCGAGACTCTGGAAAACAGGCACAAAGCAGCAACAAGATGATTAGAGGACTGGAGGCGAAAGCACATGAAGAACAGTTGCAGGAATTGGGTACATCCAGTCTAGTGGAAAGAGGTGTTGTTTTTGTTTCCTCCGTGGCCTTCAACTGTCTCTTTTGAATGGTATGTAGTTATAATACAATAGCAGAGTTGGAAGGGACCTTGTAGGTCTTCTAGTCCAACCCCCTGCGTGGGCAGGAACCTTATACCATTTCAGACAAATGGCTATCTAACATCTTCTTGAAGACTTCCAGGGTTGGGGCATTCACAACTTCTGGAGGCAAGCTGTTCCAGAGGTTAATTGTTCTAACTGTCAGGAAATTTCTCCTTAGTTCTAAGTTGCTTCTCTCCTTGGTTAGTTTCCACCCATTGCTTCTTGTCCTGCCCCCAGGTGCCTTGGAGAATAGTTTGACTCCCTCTTCTTTGGGGCATCCTCTAAGATATCGGAACACTGCTATCATGTCTCCCCTGGTCCTTCTTTTCATTAAACTAGACATACCTAGTTCCTGCAACCGTTCTTCATATGTTTTAGCCTCCAGTCCCCTAATCATCTTGGTTGCTCTTCTCTGCACTCTTTCCAGAGTCTCCACGTCTTTTCTACATCGTGGCGACCAAAACTGGATGCAGTATTCCAAGGGTGGCCTTACCAAGGCACTATACAGTGGCATTAACTTGTTGCATATGTCTATGTGCCTGTCGATGGCTGATAGACAAATGAGCCATCCTGAGCTTCAGGCCTCCAGGAATTCTGTGGATCTAACTTGGTGTGGGGTGCTCACTTTCCCAGTTGAAAACCACCAAGCTCAAAGAGCAGGGAAGTCCCCACAATTTCTTGACAATCAAAGGCCTGGAGACAAAACCATATGAAGAGCAGCTGCAGGTTTGAGGTTTTGGCAAATCTAAAGAAAAGAAGGACTAGGGGAGACTTGATGGCAGTCATCCAATATTTGATGGGTTGCCGCAAAGAAGACGAGGGTCACTCTGTTCTCCAAAGCACCTGAAAGGAGGAGGAGAAGCAATGGATGGAAACTAACCAAGGAGTGGAACAACCTAGAACTAAGGAGAAATTTCCTAGCAGTGAGAAAAAAAATAACCAATGGAAAGGCTTGCCTTCAGACGTTATGAGTCCTTCATCACTGGAGGGTTTTAAGAAGCAACTGGACAGCCAGTTGTCTGGAATGGTATAAGGTGTCCTTGTATGGGCTCAATGTCTATAGATATTCTAAGCCATTCAGGTCATGGTTGTCCCAAACTTATTTTTTTTTCCAAAAAGCAACTGGGCTTTATTTTTCTCTGAAGACATTTCACTTCTCATCTATGAAGCTTCTTCAGTTTTGACTAAATGGTAGAGAATGGAAAGAATGGAATGGAATGGAATACAATACAGAATAGGAATATTGAATGTGGAATGGAGTGAAATAGAAAATGTAGAGTAGAGTAGAGTAGAGTAGAATAGAATAGAATAGAATAGAATAGGAAGGGACCTTGGAGGTCTTCTAGATGGGTCTCTTCTAGAAGCAAGAGACCCTCTACCATTCAAGGTTTTGACGACCATCTTCAAAGCGCTCCATGGCTCGGGACCTAGTTACATGCGAGACCGTCTCCTGCCCCATACATCCCTTAGACCGATCCGCTCCCACAGAGACGGCCTTCTCAGGGTGCCGTCGGCCAGACAATGCCGACTGGCGACACCCAGGGGGAGAGCGTTCTCTGTGGCGGGCCCTGCCCTATGGAACGACTTACCCCCTGAACTTCGCACCATCTCCGACCTCCGCCTCTTCCGCAAGTGTCTAAAGACACATTTGTTCCATCTAGCCAGCCTAGCGTAACCTCCATAATGACTTGTAGACAGTTTTAAATTTTGGGGATTTTAATTTGGTTTTGGCGCAGGATTTTCATTAATAAGTTTTTTAAATTTGTTATATGGTTTTGTATGTATTTTAATATGCCTGTGCGCCGCCCTGGGTCCGTTTGGAGAACGGCGGGGTATAAATTTAATAAAATCAAAAAAAAAATCAAAAATTCCAGATAAGTGGTTGTCCAGTCTCTTCTGAAAAACCTCCAATGTTGGCGCAACCACAACCTCTGAAGACAAGCTGCTCTACGAGTTAATTGTCCTCGCTGTTAGGAAGTTTCTCCCAAATTCCAGGTTGTTTCTCTCCTTGATTAGTTTCCATCCATTCCTTTTTGTCCTGCTTCAGGTCCTTTGGAGAAGAGCGTGGCTCCTTCTTTTTTCTGGCAGCCCCTCAAATATTGGACGATTGCTATCATGTCTCCCCTAGTCCTTCTTTTCTCTAGACTAGCTTCACTTGATGAGGCTTCAGATTCCTCCCTGGTTGGGACTTTTGCTTCTGGTCCTCTTTTGACTCCACTCATTTATAGATGAAACCTGACCAAGGAGGGAGAGATCGAAGTTGCTTTGAAAATCAATTTATGTGCTCACCCAGATGGCCAGCCTCCTGACTTTGGGTGCTCGGCTACAGTTTCAATGTACTTTTCTCAAGTACGATTCGGCGTTCTGATTTTCCATGTTGTTTGTTACTGAAAAAGAAATCCTGTCTAGTTTGTGTTTTTTTTTCCTGCGGAATTGCTTGCGCTGTTCTATTATTTATTGTTTTAATGTGAATTATTGTTTATAGAAATGTTTGTCAACTGTTCTGAGAGTCCTTTGGTAGACCACCATGGGATATATAAATTAACTTACAAACAAAATAAATGACTACAATTCTCTTTATTCAGAGGAGAGCTGTCTGTGACTTAAGACATTGTAGTTGATTAATCATCTGCTTTAAGCAATTAGTGGATTAATCCATTTAATTTAAATACATTTGCATGTTATTGACATTTTACTTTGCAATGGTGTTTATATTTCTCTTTTAGAGTTATACTCATGCAGCAGAAACAAAACAACATTGGAAGATACCAAGTCTACCCTTACTTCACAGTCTTATTTAGAATCAGAATAGAGCTGGGAGGAACCTTGGAGGTCTTCTAGTCCAGCCCCCTGTTTCAGCAGGAGACCCTATACCATTTCAGACAATTGTCTGTCCAGTCTCCTCTTGAAAGCCTCCAGTGATGGAGGACCCACAGTTTCCAATTCTATTATGTAAATTTGCAGATGACACCAAACTGGTAGGAATAGCCAACACTCCAGAAGATAGGCTTAAGATACAGAAGGATCTGGACAAACTTGAACATTGGACGCTATCCAACAAAACGAAATTCAATGGTGAAAAAAGTCAGGTTCTACATTTAGGCAAGAAAAACCAAACGCAGAGGTACAATATATGTGGTACCTCACTCAATAGTAGTAATTTTGAGAAGGACCTTGGAGTCCTAGTGGACAACCATTTAAATATGTGTGTGGCAGCAACCAAAAAAGCCAACACAGTTGTAGGCTGCATCAACAGAGGGTTAGAATCAAGATGACCTGAAGTGTTAATACCACTTTATGATTTCCTGGTAAGACAAAACTTGGAATGCTGCATCATTTTGCTCAACACAGTGTTACAAAAGATGTGGAGACTCCAGAAAGAGTGCAGAGAAGAGCAAGAAAGAGGATGAGGGGACCGGAGGCTAAAACACATGAAGAACGATTGCAGGAACTGGGTATGTCTAGTTTAATAAAAAGGACTAGGATAGAAATGATAGCAGTGTTCCAGTATTTCAGGGGTTGCCACAAAGAAGAGGGAGTCAAGCTATTCTCCAAGGCACCTGAGGGCAGAACAAGAAGCAATGGGTGGAAATTGATCAAGGAGAGAAGCAACTTAGAACTAAGGAGAAACTTCCTGAAAGTGAGAACAATTAATCAGTGGAACAGAAGTTGCCTCCAGAAGTTGTGATTGCCCCAACACTGCAAGTCTTTAAGAAGATGTTGGATAACCATTTTTCTGAGGTGGTGTAGGGTTTTCTGCCTAGGCAGGGGGTTCGACTAGAAGATCTCCAAGGTCCCTTCCAACCCTGTTATTCTATGTTACCTTGTTGGATAAGCAAACATCTACATGAAAACAACCAAGTTCAGTGAACACTAAGGACTCTACAGTTCAACCCTGTGCTTTGAATATTCTCTTCTATCGTCTGATATTTTTTTTAATGCAAATTTTGTCTACTCATCCTTGCCCTCTTCTACAGGCAATGGAACAACAGCTTTTTCTAGCTCCTGTTCCTGTTCCCGGCAGCGACGGACGAACCTTGGGGTTCATCCGCCGTTTTGTTCTTTTTTCTGCCCCTAATGGGGCGGGGTACCCCTTTTTTGGGGGGTCCCTCCGTAAAACTGGCTTGCCGGAGATGGTTTATCCTGGCGGCGGCTGGGAAACGGCCCTTGTCTTCGGTTTAGGCAAAAGGAGACATGCTGCGGGGGTTTTTTCCCTTGCCAATGGAGGACGGCAACGTACAATGAATTTGAAGAGAGCTGAGTGTTCGGGTCGGAAGGCTTTCCGGGGCTTCGGCTGCGTGGTGGAGAGTGAGTGATTTTAACTTTTATTGTGCTGGCAGCCTGGACTGAAAGAACGTGGAGGGGGGTGTTTGTTTGTTAACCCCCCCCCCCTCGGATTTAAAGCGGCGCTTGAAATGGCTCCTCGTTGCGAGGAAGCGGATATTTCGCATCCGGATTGCTTTGAAGCAAGTGAAGCAAGTGAAAGTGATTTGCGGCTTGTTTCTTTACAATGTATTTAAGTCCGGCTGGCTTGAAACAATTTTTCTTTTGCTTTCTCCTGCTGGCTCTCAGACTGGGCGGTGGAAGATGGCTGCCCTTTGTTCCTGAATGACTATTTTTACTTATGGAAAATTGCCAACATCTCTTTGTGATTTGGACTCCCTCTCTCTACTAATGAAGAAATTTCTGGATTAATTGATTCCTTCCCTGGAGTGCCTTCTCTGCTATAATTATTGACTGTGAAAAGTGTTTCTCTTCTGGGTCCTAAACTTTTTTACAACCCTGATTTGAACTGTTTTCTCCCGACCTGCTTCAACGGCCCCACCTAAAAAACGCCATCTTAGTGGCACTGACTTTAACAGCTTACCATGGCATCAAAATCAGAATTGGCAGGTTTGGAACAAAGAATGACATCAATGGAATCAGTGTTACAAGCTTTGGTGCAGGAAATTAAAGCTTTGAGAGAAGATAATAGCAGCTTTAAGAAGGAACTTTTGGAAACACGGAAACAAGTGCTGGAGAACACACAGAAGACTGAGGAGCTGGAAGGGGGGCTGGCTGGGGCAAAGGGAGAGCTTAAAAATGTTAACATTGAGGTTGTAGAACTGAATGGGCATATGTCTAGGATGGATTTTGAAAGGATGTCATATTTTTTAAGATTTCAGAACATTTCTGAAGAATCTGGTGAATGTCTTCCTGAACTCATGAATACAATTTTAGCAGACTATTTACATAAACCTAAAGATGAGATCAGGGGGGACATTGACCTAGTCTACAGAATAAATTCGACATATGCCAGGATAAATGAAGTACCCAGAGAGATACATGTGAAATTTGTTAGAAGGTCAACCAGAGAGGGAATTTTGAAGGCGCAGAGAGGGGGGGCCCTACTTTACCAACAAAAGGAAGTCGCCATCTTGAAGCAGATCCCAAAAAAGATTAGAGAGATGAGAAGGAGGTATTCCTTCTTATCCAAAAAATTGTTTGACCACGGGATTTGGTTTAAGTGGGCGATGCCGGAAGGGATGTTGGTGTTCTGGGAAGGAGGGAGAGTTAGGATTAAAACAGTTGTTGAGGCGGAAGCCTTTCTTAAAAAACATTCCTCTGTCCTGAAGGAAGATTCAGGGGGGACAGGGGGGGCCACGGCCCTGCCCGCTGGGGGCCAGGAAGGAGAAAAAGAAGATACAATTGCCAAGAGACTTAGATCAAAAAAATAACTTTGCTTTTATTTTTAACATAGTATAACCCTTTTATCTGGATGTTTGTACATGACTGCCAGCATAGAATTGAGAATTTAGGATGTATGCACTTATTTTCACCTCGTAGTATTTTTGAAAAATGTTTTTTAATGTTTTATTATGAAGCCCTGGAAGGGCCAATGATCCCGACGCGAAAGTTCTCAAAATGTTTCTGTATCCCTTACCCTATCCTTTTGGAAAATTGTAAAAACCAATAAAACTTTTTCAATATAAAAAAAACAGCTTTTTCTAGAGTTCAAAGCAGGAATTAAAATTGAGCCTAGAATGAATTAAGAACCGAAAGGCAGGGAAAAGATATGAAGTTGCTCTTCTAAAGGCAATGAAAATTAACCCAGGAAAAAGCCGGGAAGATTTTCAACATCTCACATCCAAACAGACGTACTTCAACCGTTCTTTGAATTTTCCTGGCACGGCCATCCATCTTATTTCCCCGTTACACTTAAAGTCATTGTCTTCTTGGCCGGTGTTCCTTTCAGATCATTTTTTTCTCCTATTAATGTCCTTCTGTAGCTCAGCCTGTCTTGAAAGCTTCTATTATTGCTTGGCCCAGAGGAAGAAGAAGAAAAAATAAAGAATATAATATTCAGATTGCATTGAGATGACATTTCTCACTGGGGATTGGATCTAGAATCGTGAAATCAGATCAGGGTTGAGGGACACCAGTTATCCAGGTATCGCCCTCCAAGCTTTTTCCCCCCTTTGTGTCAAACTTGAAACAAAATAAAATAAAGATATTCTGCTAGGAATCAATAGTTTCACTCCATAGTTGGAAAACGGATGGAGAGCATCAGTTGCCAGAGAGACCAGTGTTTAAACAATAATAATACAATAGCAGAGTTGGAAGGGACCTTGTAGGTCTTCTAGTCCAACCCCCTGCATGGGCAGGAACCTTATACCATTTCAGACAAATGGCTAGCCAACATCTTCTTAAAGACTTCCAGGGTTGGGGCATTCACAACTTCTGGAGGCAACTTCTGTTCCAGAGGTTAATTGTTCTAACTGTCAGGAAATTTCTCCTTAGTTCTAAGTTGCTTCTCTCCTTGATTAGTTTCCACCCATTGCTTCTTG
This sequence comes from Rhabdophis nuchalis, assembly GCA_039707465.1. Classification (NCBI taxonomy): domain Eukaryota; kingdom Metazoa; phylum Chordata; class Lepidosauria; order Squamata; family Natricidae; genus Rhabdophis; species Rhabdophis nuchalis. The sequence goes on from CM077644.1 coordinate 244,900,515, forward strand.
TCCTGCCCCGAGGTGCCTTGGAGAATAGTTTGACTCCCTCTTCTTTGTGGCACCCTCTGAGATATCGGAACACTGCTATCATGTCTCCCCTGGTCCTTCTCTTCATCAAACTAGACATACCCAGCTCCTGCAACCGTTCTTCATATGTTTTAGTATCCAGTTCCCTAATCATCTTGGTTGCTCTTCTCTGCACTCTTTCCAGAGTCTCCACAGCAAAGGGGCACTAGAGCAATGTATTAAATTGTGCTTAATTTATTTTGATGACACTTTAAAGGGGAGACTGAAAAGACTTTTGACTTTTGTGACCAAAGTAATGATGAAGATAAAGGGGAAGGTGAAATATCAAGCTCACACCCCAAAATGGCAGGTTGGCAGGTCAACAATGGGCTCATAGAAATGGGGAACAATTTTCACTCTATTCTTTTCTTCTTTTTCTTTGCTTTCTTTTCTGATCTTGTCATTTCTCCATCCTTCCTTCCTTCTATCCATCCATCCTTCCTCACTCACTCACTCACTTCCCTTTCCCCTTCCCCTGTCCCCTTTCCATTCCTTTCTGACTCTACTTACAATAGAAGAGTTTGAAGGGATCTTCGAGGTCTTCTAGTCCAACCCCCTGCCTAGGTAGGAAGCCCTATATCTTTTTAGACAAATGGCTATCCAACATCTTCTTAAAGACTTCCAGTGTTGGAGCATTCACAACTTCTGTTCCACTGATTCATTGTTCTCACTATCAGGAAATTTCTCCGCAGTTCTAAGTTTCTTCTCTCCTCAATTAATTTCCACCCATTGCTTCTTGTTCTGGAGAATAGTTTGACTCCCTCTTCTTTGTGGCATCCCCTGAGATATTGGAAGACTGCTATCATGTCTCCCCTAATCCTTCTTTTCACTAGACTAGACATACCCAGTTCCTGCAACCGTTCTTCATATGTTTTAGCTTCCAGCCTCCTAATCATCTTTGTTGCTCTTCTCTGCACTCTTTCTAGAGTCTCCACATCTTTTCTACATCGTGGCGACCAAAACTGAATGCAGTATTCCAAGTGTGGCCTTCCCAAGGCCTTATAAAGTGGTATTAACACTTCTCATGATCTAGATTCTATCCCTCTGTTGATGCAGCCTAGAACTGTGTTGGCTTTTTTGGCAGCTGCTGCAGCAGGATTCATTTATAGAAGAAACGTCTTTGTATGCAATAATATAAACCATGATGCATGTATACAATACCCATGCAGCTCTTTCACTGTGGTAGCAAGTACAAGGACAATAACCCAGAACCCAGAACCAGAAGTAGAACCAGAACAACCAGGCACAGACAAACAAACTCTTATATACACAGGACAGTTAAGCTAAGCCATACCCAGGCTCTGAGCTGTCTCATATGGCTCACAACAAATCCTGTGTCTCAGTCCCCACACATTTCCCATTGGCTGACTTTAGACTCTGGAAAAAGTGCAGAGAAGAGCAACAAAGATGATGAGGGGACTTGAGGCTAAAACATATGAAGAACGGTTGCAGGAATTGGGTATGTCTAGTTTAATAAAAAGAAGGACTAGGAGAGACATGATAGCAGTCTTCCGATATCTCAGGGGCTGCCACAAAGAAGAGGGAGTCAAGCTATTCTCCAAGGCACCTGAGGGTAGAACAAGAAGCAATGGGTGGAAACAATACAATACAATACAATACAATACAATACAATATAACACAACACAACACAACACAATACAATAGCAGAGTTGGAAGGGACCTTGGAGGTCTTCTAGTCCAACCCCCTGCCTAGGCAGGAACCTTATACCGTTTCAGACAAATGGCTATCTAACATCTTCTTGAAGACTTGCAGTGTTGGGGCATTCACAACTTCTGGAGGCAACTTCTGTTCCACTGGTTAATTGTTCTAACTGTCAGGAAATTTCTCCTCAGTTCTAAGTTGCTTCTCTCCTTGATTAGTTTCCACCCATTGCTTCTTGTCCTGCCCTCAGGTGCTTTGGAGAATAGTTTGACTTCCTCTTCTAATCAAGGAGAGAAGCACCTTAGAGCTAAGAAAAAAATTCCTGATAGTTAAAACAATCAGTGGAACAACTTGCCTCCAGAAGTTGTGAATGCTCCAACACTGGTAGTTTTAAAGAAGATGTTGGATAACCATTTCTCTGAAGTGCTGTAGGGTTTTCTGGCTAGGCAGGGGGTTGGACTAGAAGACCTCCAAGGTCCCTTCCAACTCTCTTATCTATTATATTCTATACTTGTTGTTATGGCTATTCCAGTTCATACATTCTTATACTTTGACAGATGACTCTTCCAATATTTGTCATAGAGAGGAAGGGGACAGCCTATTCTTCCCGAGCACCTGAAGACCAGACAAGAAACAATGGATGGAAACTCAAAGAGAGATTAAGCCTAGAAATAAGGAGAAATTTTCTGAGAGTGAGGAAAATCAACCAATGGAACAGATTGCCTCCAGAAGTTGTAGGTGCTCCATCACTGGAGACTTTCAAGAAGAGATTGGACAACCATTTGTCTGAAATGGTATAAGGCAGGGGTCTGCAAAGTCGGCTCTTTTAAGACTGGTGGACTTCAACTCCCATAGCTGGCTGGGGAATTCTGGGAGTTGAAGTCCACCAGTCTTAAAAGAGCCGACTTTGCAGACCCCTGGTATAGGGTCTCCTGCTTGAGCTGAGGACTGGGCTAGATGATATCCAAGGTCCCTTCCAACTTTGTTACTCTCTTACTCCCGCTAAATGGGTTTCTTGTAATGACTTTGTTTTTTCAAGAATCGTTGAGGGATGAAAGTGGCAATAGTTTGACACAACTGGATCGGGGATTTCATCTTCATCGCTTTAGAATGAGGATAGCAAGCTAATTACGGGACCAAGGTACTATCCAGGGTGTTATTTAGCCATCTGAATACCGGCTGGCTTGTAGTCAAATCCGATCCTTCTCAATAGTTAGGAAAGGGTAGACACAACACGATCCATCCTCTTCAAGAAACTCGCTCTCAAATTAGGTTGGCATCCCTCAATGGAAGAAAGGCTTCAGCACACACAGTGAGAACCAAGATGCTTGCTTACACATTAAGTGAGAATTAGTTGACATATTAGGGATTGGGGCAAGCTGGAATGGATCCCCAAGGAGCCATTCTCCAGGAGTTTTGCAAAGAATTTGACTTTTCGTGCATGGATCATGGGAGACGGCTAATGGACTGCAGTCACCTGAGGCTGTTCTAGTAAACAAGAAAATCGTCTCTGGCAGATCTTTTCCATTACTGGTGTGAGTCACTTTAATAAGGAGGCTGTGGATATGGTACCCAAAGGCATAGCTATTTTGGACTTGATTTTCTTCAGGAGAAAAAAAATTGAACACCTATGATATGATAGGAATGTAGCAACCAGCTAAAAAGCCAATAAGCATGCTTCAGTCAGACTACAAACCCCGAGGATCCCAAGAAACTTCTAAACAGTTTCCCTTTATGTGTTCCTCACTGATAGATTGAAATCTTGCCAAACTAAGGTAAGCAACTTGCAACATTGAAGATTGTGTTGTAAGCCACCTAGAGTCTTTGGCTGATATGGGGGTCCCTCCAAATTGAATGAATGAATGAACGAATTCTGAGAGCTTGTAGGGAGCAGCATGATTTGACCTTCTTCTCCCCCCAACCAATCTATGTAAACCTTGTGGTCACTTCTGCCTCTGGAATGCAGCCTCTCCTTCCTGGGAATCCAGAACTAGATTCCACCCCAGCACATAATAATCGGGGTGTCTTTGACAAACTGGATTAGATAGATGGATGATAGACAGACACATGATAGATAGATAGATAGATAGATAGATAGATAGATAGATAGATGGATGGATGGATGGATGGATGGATGGATGGATGGATGGATAGATAGATAGATAGATAGATAGATAGATAGATAGATAGATAGATAGATAGATAGATAGATAGATAGATAGATAGATAGATAGAGATAGATGATAGATGATAGATAGGTAGGTAGGTAGGTAGGTAGGTAGGTAGGTAGGTAGGTAGGTAGGTAGGTAGATAGATAGATAGATAGATAGATAGATAGATAGATAGATAGATAGATAGATAGATAGATAGATAGATAGATAGATAGATAGATAGATAGATAGATAGATCTACGCCTCTTCTGCTGGGCCTTGAAAATGCACTTATTCCGTGCAGCCGGCCTGGTGTAGTTTTTAATCGATTTTAATTGATTTTATCTGAGAATTTTACTTGGTTTTAGAACAGGCCCTAAATTTAATTGATTTTTAAAGTATTTTGTATATTGTATATTGATGTTTTGTGGTTTTATTATGCCCTGAGTCCCGCAAGGGAGAAGGGCGGTATACAAATTTAATAAATAGTAATAGTAAATGATAGATAGATAGATAGATAAATAGATAGATAGATAGATAGATAGATAGATAGATAGATAGATAGATAGATAGATAGATAGATAGATAGATAGATAGATAGATAGATAGATAGATAGATAGATTGATAGATAGATAGATAGATGATAGATAGATAGATAGATAGATAGAGTGAGTGAGTGAGTGAGTGAGTGAGTGAGATACAGAGATACAGATGACAAACAGATGATTGATTGGTAAATGTATGTATGTATATATGTATGTATGTATGGATAGATAGATAGATAGATAGATAGATAGATAGATAGATAGATAGATAGATAGATAGATAGGTGGACAGAGTGAGTGTGTGAGTGAATGAGTGAGTGAGTGAGTGAGATACAGAGATACAGATGGCAGATTGACAGATGATTGATTGGTGGATGGATGGATGGATGGATGGATGGATGGACGGACAGCCATCCAGAGTGAGTGAGTGAAATACAGATAGACAGATGATTGATTAGTAGATGGATAGATATATAGACAGAGTGAGATAAAGTGCGATAGCATGAGAGACATACAGAGAGATAGATGAGAGATAGATAGATAGATAGATAGATAGATAGATAGAGCATGAGAAAGATACAGATGACAGACAGACAGAGCAAGACAGATAGAAAGAGTGAAATATATGCAGAGATGCAGAGATACATATGACAGATAGATGAGAGAGAGAGAGAGAGAGAGAGAGAGAGAGAGAGATATGAATGGATGGACAGAGTGAGTGACTGAAATACAGAGGTAGAGATGACTGGTACATAGATAATTGATTGGTAGATAGATAGATAGATAGATAGATAGATAGATAGATAGATAGATAGATAGATAGATAGATAGATAGATAGATAGATAGATAGATAGAGTGAGTGAGAGAATGAGTGAGATACAGAGATACAGATGACAAACAGATGATTGATTGGTGTATGTATGTATGTATGTATGTATGTATGTATGTATGTATAGAGAGAGAGAGAGAGAGAGAGAGAGAGAGAGAGAGAGAGAGAGAGAGAGAGAGAGAGACAGGCAGACAGACAGACAGTGAGTGAGTGAGTGAGTGAGTGAGTGAGTGAGATACAGAGATACAGATGGCAGATTGACAGATGATTGATTGGTGGCTGGCTGGCTGGCTGGCTGGCTGGCTGGCTGGCTGGCTGGCTGGCTGGCTGGCTGGCTGGCTGGCTGGCTGGCTGGCTGGCTGGCTGGCTGGACGGACAGCCAGCCAGAGTGAGTGAGTGAGTGAAATGCAGATAGACAGATGATTAGTAGATGGATAGATATATAGACAGTGTGAGATAAAGTGAGATAGCATGAGAGACATACAGAGATATAGATGAGAGATAGATAGATAGATAGACAGACAGACAGACAGACAGACAGACAGACAGACAGACAGAGACAGAGCATGAGAGAGATACAGTTGACAGACAGACAGACAGAGCAAGACAGATAGGAAGAGTGAAATAGATGCAGAGATGCAGAGATACATATGACAGATAGATGATAGATAGATAGATAGATAGATAGATAGATAGATAGATAGATAGATAGATAGATAGATAGAGAGAGAGAGAGAGAGAGAGAGAGAGAGAGAGAGAGAGAAACAGAGAGAGAGAGAGTTACAGATGACGTGTGGGATGACAGATAGCTAGTCATACACAGATAGGCAGACAGACAGACATAGACATAGACAGACAGACAGACACAGATGCAGAGAGAGATACAGAGGATGGATGACCGATAGACGGACAGATTTAGATGGAGACACAGACAGAGATATCTCCTTTATTAGGACTAACAACCTCGATTCGGTCAGTGAATGCAGCTGATCCAATGCCCAGGTCAGGGTCCTCTCCTTTAAGTCAAAGCAGAGGGGCCTCCTTTGATTCCACAGATGCTGAGCGTGCTTTCGGTTCTGTCCCAGCGCGCATTTCAGCTGCACTGAGCATTTAATAAGCTTTGTCATCAGTGCCCTTTTGGAAATGATTGAATTATGCCTGTTTTTATGGTTCCATAAAAAGCCTTTTTATTAATTTGGGGGAGGCTGAAGCAGTTCTTCTCATCACTGGCCAATCCCCACTGAGCAATTAAATTATTCATGCTGCTTCCAATTGGCTTTGTTTATTGTGTCCGAGATGTACAGTATACGTACACACACACACGCACACACACTCATACAGAGGCCAACACACACACATACACGCCACCTATACAATCACGAAAGAAACGTGCCATTCAGAGGAGAGGGGAAAGCGCCATAACCATTACGAAGGTGCCAGATGGTGTGGTCAGTCTTAGAGAAGGTTCAGAGGTCTATTAATTTGTAGTAAGGGGTAAGGTAATGTCTTTTCCTCCTAAGCTCTCAGGTTCTGCCTGAACATAATGTCCCTCCCCACATCGTGATAGAAATCTTTTCTGCAGCTGGAATTACTCAGAACCACTATAGGTTGGTTTTTTTTTTAAATGGAAATTAACTCTTAAACTATGGTAAAGAAGGGTGAAGTTCCTCCAGAAAATTTAGAGCTACCAAAAAAGTTCAGGTTGAGTGGACTAGCATATACCTTGGCAAATACATTAGGACTTCCTTCCTTCCTTCCTTCCTTCCTTCCTTCCTTCCTTCCTTCCTTCCTTCCTTCCTTCCTTCCTTCCTTCCTTCCTCCCTCCCTCCCTCCCTTCCATCCTTCCTTCCTTCCTGGGGATGGTGGGCATTTCTTCCATCATTAATTCCTCTGTCTGTCTGTCTGTCTGTCTGTCTGTCTGTCTGTCTGTCTGTCTGTCTGTCTGTCTGTCTGTCTGTCTGTCTCTCTCTCTCTCTCTCTCTCTCTCTCTCTCTCTCTCTCTCTCTATCTATCTATCTATCTATCTATCTTCTGTCTATTTGTCATCCGTCATCTTCATCTCTGTGTGTGTGTGTGTGTGTGTTATCTGTATCTCTGTATCTTTGTGTATATCTGTGTATCTCTCTCTCTCCATCATCTATCTCTATCATCTATATAGTTTGTCTGTCTATCTGTTGATCTATCCATCCATCTATCCATTCATCCATCCATTTATACCTGTCTCCGTCCATCTGTCTGTCTTCTGCCTGCCTGCCTGCCTGCCTATCTACCGTGTTTCCTCGAAAATAAGACAGGGTCTTATTTTCTTTTGACCCCCAAAATAAGCACTTGGCCTTATTTTCAGGGAGGTCTTATCATTTTTGAGGTCCAGGAAGCAGCGAGTGTGGTCATTCATGGCTGCTGCTGTGTTGCAATATTGTTTGGTTTGAAGTTTGAAGTTGAAGTTTACTTGATTTCTATACTGCCCTTCTTCCTTTCAGGACTCAGGGTGGTGAGGGTTTATTTTCAGGGAAGGGTTTATTTTAGGGCATGCACCCAATTGGGCTTATTATTATTATTATTTTCAGGGAAACAGGGTATCTATCTATCTATCTATCTATCTATCTATCTGTCTGTCTGTCTGTCTTTCTGTCTGTCTGTCTATCTATCTATCTATCATCTATCTATCTATCTGTATATATATATATATATATATATATATATCTTCTCTCTGTCTCTCTCTGTCTGTCTGTCTGTCTCTCTGAAGAGTCTTCTCTTTTTTCATCATGCACATAATACACACAATAGAAGCAATGCAAAAACTTCCTTCAAGGTGAGGCAAGAAGCAATGGATGAAAACTAATCAAGGAGAGAAGCAACCTGGAACTAAGGAGAAGCACCCTGACAATGAGAACAATTAATCAGTGAAACAGTTTGCCTTCAGAAGTTGTGGGTGCTCTCCATCACTGGAGGTTTTTAAGAAGAGACTGAACAACCACTTGTCTGAAATGGTATAGGACCTCCCTCTTGAACAGCGGGTTGGACTACAAGACCTCCAAAGACTCCCTCAGTTCCATTTCGATTGAATGATTTGCACAGGGAATCTATTCTCCATTCTAAAAGGGAACAAAAATGGATAGTCCTGTTAGTTCAAGTATGTGGAACACCAGTGTAAGAATTGTGAAAGATTCACAGCAAGATGGGAACCATAATTTTATGCTTTGTTGGTCAGCAGAGAGGATGAAGACCAAAATTTCATCAAGTTATCTCGGAGAACACAGCCAGGTTTACCAGCCAATAGTGCTGGAAAGTCCTGAGCAAGAGGTATTCATGCAGGACATATTAAGGGTTGGGGCAAGCTGGAATGATCCCCAAGGATCCATTCAACAGTAGATTTCCAAAGAATTTGATTTTTAGTGGATGGGTCTTGGGACACGGCTAATGGGCGGTGGTCACCTGAGGCTGTTGTAGTAAGAATGACCCTTGAAGAAGATGAAGATGAAGGAGTATGAGTAAGAAGAGTAAAAGTAATGAGAAGGAGGAGGAGGGAATAGAGGAAAATGGAGGAAGAGGAAAAAAGAAGTGGTAGTAGTAGTAGTAGTAGTAGTAGTAGTAGTAGAAGAAGAAGAAGAAGAAGAAGAAGAAGAAGAAGAAGAAGAAGAAGAAGAAGAAGAAGAAGAAGAAGAAGAAGAAGAAGGAAGGGAGGAAGGAAGGAAAGGAGGCGGAGGAAGAGGAGGGGGGAAGGGAAGGAAGGAAGGGAGTAGTAGTAGTAGTAGTAGTAGTAGTAGTAGTAGTAGTAAAGCTATTTCGGAAAAACCTGTGCAGCCTTCATCTATTACATCTAGCATGCCAACTTGGTTACTTTTAACCTTGATTAGCTTTTGTGTGCTAGTGTAGCTTCGCAAGTTGTCCCTGTTCAGTTAAGATTATGATTCAGTGAACTGTGCAATCCCAGGAAATGAGTTATTCAGGAAGCAAATTAAACATGTGTGAATTTAGCCCAAGGGAGTCTAGTACCTCAATAAGAACTCTTGACACGCAAATGATTACTGAATCAAATGCCACCAAAGACAACCGAGAGATGGTGACGAGATCAGCTTGTATAGCAAGAATGTTTATTAACCTTGTGCTAACCCATGTTTACATTTGGATTGAAATTACTCTTGGTTTTTTTTTGCAAAGGTTTAAGTGTCTTCACTTCCTGCCACTTTTTCCTTGTTGTTGTTGTTGTTGTTGTTGCAAAAATGATCACTCATTTCCCATCATTTCCATTTCCCATCATTTTCTTTTCCATCACCTGTTTATTTTTAATCCGATCCCCGTGTAGCCACTTCTGATCAGCGATCTATTCCCTCTCTGATCCCTGATTAGTTTACCCAGAATCAATTACCTCTGTGATTAATCCAGAGGTCTTCTGCGCTCCTCCTCGCTGTCATTGATTTCATCTTTCATTTAAATTAATTAATTACATTGATTTATTTACGGCCATTAATTCATTTAATTAAATTGGGGTTCTTAGGCCTGCAGTCATCTTGCATAGGTTGGGTCCAATCTGGAGTGCAAAGGTGGTCAGGTTCAAGGAATGACATCCTCCGAATTCTTCGAAGGAAAGATTCAACCTAGAAATTAAGGGGGGGGGGAATTCTGATAGTGAGAACAATCAATCAGTAGACCAGCTTTGCCTCCAGAGGTTGTGAGAGCTCCATCACTGGAGGCTTTCAAGAAGAGACTGGATAGCCACTTGTCAGAAATGGTTTAGAGTCTTCTGCTTGAGCAGGGGGTTGGATTAGAAGACCTACAAAAGGGGTGTCAAACTCAAGGCTCAGGGGTTGGATCCGGCCCATGGGGTGCTTAGATCTGGCCCAATGGGGCCACCCTGGAAACAGCAAAGGATTGGAGCATGGTGCCTCTTCCAAGAAAAAAGAAGAAGAAGAAGAAGAAGAAGAAGAAGAAGAAGAAGAAGAAGAAGAAGAAGAAGAAGAAGAAGAAGAAGAAGAAGAAGAAGAAGAAGAAGAAGAAGAAGAAGACAGCATTATCAGTTGCATATATGGGAAATTATTTTAATGTCTTCCATCACAACTTAAAAAACGAAATATCCACCTGCCTTCCAAACTATCACTTGGTTGATATCAATTTCCTTTTTTAAAAAATAATTCCACCAATGCTGTAGAAGAATTATTCCACTACGTACCTACATATGTATGTATTCTACAAACATTTCACCTGGACAGGTCTACTTCCTCATGTCCCCCACATAGTTTTGAAAAGATGGATTTGACAGCTTGTCTGCTGGATCCCGTTCCTGCTTTCAGCACAGTTTCCTTCTGTCTTTGGGAAGGACCCAGAGCCCTAGAAAATATATCTGTGCGTCTTAAAATATACATCAAAAGGAGAAGGAGAAGAAGAACAGATACGAAAATGTCAAATATATCCAAAGAAGGAAAGACGGGGTCTTAAAGTGTGACCAGCCCCCCCGCCTTCTAATTATGGGGGAAATGTCTTTTCTTCTTGTCCGATATGCAGACTTTGTCATTTCACTCTACCAGCACAAACGGCATAAAACAGCTGGACCAACCGTTTTCAGATGCTTTCGCATTAAAATTGAACTGATGTGCTATTTTGCCGAGAGACTTCCGTCAACCCAGCGCGCCTTGCATGAAATGAGCTTGCCTGCATGAGGTAGGAAGCCAACGAATTCTAATAGCGTGGCGTGGGTTCCCCCCCCCCAGCCCTCTAAAAATGTTCCACCATAATGGAGCTGTTTGAGGTGCTTCTCGCTCAGCTGTTAAAATCCGGGCTCCTGTGACTCTTCATCTGTCAGGAGAAGTTGCCACGGAACTTTTCTCCCTCCACCAGATTTGAAAGCCCCTCCAGCTACCCGAGCGACATCATGTTGCAATCATGTCATGCCAGCAATGCTGGGTTCTGCTTCTGCGGACGCAGCGGCTTTCCTGCAGACATGGGGCTGCAGGTCTGTTGCCGTCCAGATGTCAACCTCCTGCACTGGGGTTCATCCCGGGATGCAGCAATATTGGTTGAGCTGGGCAGAAGGCTCAGGAAAATGCTTGCAAACAGATCGCGATGCAAACTGGTAGGCAAGCGAAAGGAAATAACAATCACCCGAAAGAAAAGCTGAGAAGAATCTTTGGGTGGGTGGGTGGGTGGGTGGAAGGTTGGATGGATAGTTTCGGTGGAGCCATGGTTTGGGTGGATGGATGGATAGGTGGGTAGATGGATGGATGGACAGATGGATGGACGTGTGTGGATGTGCGTGTGTGTGGATGGATGGATGAGTGGGTGGGTGGAAGGTTGGATGGATGAGTGGATGGGTGGGTGTGTAGATAGATGGTTGGGTGGGTGGGTGGGTGGGTGGGTGGATGGATGGATTGATGGGATGGGATGGGATGGATGGGTGGGTGGGTGGATGTGTTGGGTGGATGGATGGATGGATGGATGGATGAGTGGGTGAGTTGATGGGTTGGGTGGATAGTTGGGTGGATGTGTTGGGAAGATGGATGGATGTGTGGGTGGATGGCTTGATGGCTGGATTGGGTAGATGGATGTGTTGGATGGATGGATGGATGGATGGATGAGTGGGTGAGTTGATGGGTTGGGTGGATAGTTGGGTGGATGTGTTGGGAAGATGGATGGATGTGTGGGTGGATGGCTTGATGGCTGGATTGGGTAGATGGATGTGTTGGATGGATGGATGGATGGATGGGTGGGTGAGTTGATGGGTTGGGTGGATAGTTGGGTGGATGTGTTGGGAAGATGGATGGGTGGGTGAGGGGTGGGTGGTTGGTTGGTTGAATGGATGGGTTGGGTGGATGGATGGGTGGATAGATGGATTGGGTGAATGGATGTGTGGGTGGATGGCTGGATGGCTGGATTGGGTAGATGGATGGGTTGGGTGGGTGAGTGGATGGATGGATGGATGGGGGAATTTTTAAATGAGAAAGTTTGTTTTAAAAACACGGAATGGAAAGGAAGCATAAAATGAAACTTTCGGTTCCAAATACATCCAGATACTTTATTTATTTTATTTTATTTTAATCACATTTATATCCCACCCTTCTCCACGAAGGATCCAGGGCGGCGCACAGGAATTTAAAAAACATACAAAAGAATAAATACATAATTTAAAACATATTAAATTATTTATAGTCCTATGCTAAAACCAATTTTAAAATCCCCAATTTAAAACTATCTAAAATAGTCTCAACGGGAGGTTAGGCTAGGCAAGCTTGCTGAAAAAGATGTGTCTTAAGACACTGGTGGAAGAGGCGGAGGTCCGAGATGGTACGCAATTCAGGGGGGAGGTCGTTCCAAAGGGCAGGGCCCGCCACAGAGAAGGCTCTTCCCCTGGGTGTCGCCAGACGGCATTGCCTGGCCGACGGAACCCTGAGAAGGCCCTCTCTGTGGGAGTGGATTGGCCGAAGGGATGTATGGGGCAGGAGGCGGTCTCGCATATAACTAGGCCCCGAGCCATGGAGCGCTTTAAAGATGGTTGTCAAAACCTTGAAGCGCACCCGAAAGGCCACAGGAAGCCAGTGCAGCTCGCGCAGGATCGGTGTTATATGGGAGTGCCTCGAAGCTCCCGTGATCACCCACGCGGCTGCATTCTGGACTAACTGTAGCTTTCGAGTGCACCTCAAGGGAAGCTGTTAAGTAGCAAGGCTGCAACAGAATTTTGCCTGGAAATCTAGAATTAAGGAGAAATCTCCTGACAATCTGAGCCCTCATTTTACCAACCTCTAAAGGATGGAAGGGCGAGTCAACCTTGAGCCGGTCAGGATCGAACTGTTGGCAGTGAGCAGAATCAGAAGGCTGCAACGCTGTATTGTAACCACGGTGCCACCACAAAAGCCATAGAAGTTATAACAACAGACCTCCGTCCAACCTGTGTGTTTTCCAAATGCAGCTGAGTGACCACCTTAGAAATTTGGATCCAGGATGGAGAATTAAGGCAGTATAAACTTTTTTTTAAAAAACAACCTTAATTGCAGCATGAGTGAATGAGACTGTGAAGTTTACGAGTAGCCGGCTTTGGCATCCTCCCCAAACGAGGTCCAAGAGCAAACGAGGAGTACCCATCGCACTCTATGAATATGCAAGTATGTCATTATGAGAGCTACTCTCCTGAACGCGGCAGCCGAGCCACGGAGAGCTTTGGTGGATGGTTTCCTGCCATCTGCCGCTTGTTCCTGAAGGATAACGGTTGGCTGGTGCAGGGCAAAGCTTATTCTAAATGCGAGTGTGCTGCCTTACTTTCTTAAATTATGCAGCTGCGATGAGGGCATATTTTGCTTTATTTCAATTGATACCAGATGCAAGGAGCCACCATCAGCTTCCCACTCTCACAAGGCAAATCTGGGCAAACTCATGCCCACCCCCCACCCCCCACCCCCAACCCCCCCAAAACAAAACCCTGCTGAATTTTGCTGCATGCTATTCGGGCAAGCAAAAAGCCATCCGTAGCTTTTTGATTTCCACTTCTAGCCAGAGGTGGGCTTGCTACCGGTTTGCACTGGTTCAGGTGATCCGATAGTTAAGATTCTGCACAGTTTGATGAACCAGCAAATCCCACCACAAGATGGCCCTGCCCCTGCTCAATTTTTGGCCTGTTTTCCAGGCAGTTTTGCAGTCATTATGGGCAGTTTTTCAGGCTGTTTTTGGCCCCCCAATGCCTTGAAAACAGCCTGAAAAATGGCCAAAAATGGCCCCCAAACAACCCAAACACCGGCCTGAAAATGCCCCCCAGATGCCCTTGAAAACATCCCAAAAGTGATCTGAAAATGGTCCCAAAAGCAGCCTGGAAAACAGCCCCAAAACTGCCTGAAAACAACCCAAGAAATCTGTGGGGCGGGGCCAGCCAGTGGTAGGATTATCCCCAACCAGCTGAATCCTACCTCTGCCTTTGAGGCGAGTGACCAGAAGGTGTGGCTGAGTGTGATAAGTGATGTCACCCACCCAGTCACATGACCCTTATCATCCTGCTTGTTTATTTATTTATTTATTTTTTGTTTAATTAGACGTTTATACCGCCCCCTCTCTGGGTAGGACTCGGGGTGGTGCACAACAGATAAAAATACAAATAATACATACACCTGAATAAATACATTCATACCACTAAAACCAAATTAAATTAAGAACTGTGCTAAAAATTTAAGACACTACAACCCTATAAAATTAATTACTAAAATCGAAAAAAGTACTAAAATTACTTGCTCTTTTCAATGCTCTTTCGAAGATCTCAGCATCTATCTAGAGCCTCAACATCTTGTGTGGACCAGTGAAATGCTTTACCCAATGCGGTTGAACTTTTTCTAGTAGAGTTTGACACTAATGGCTTTTTCAATTCTCCACCTAGTCTCTTACTTTATTAGTGATATAGACTCTACTGCTAGAAGAAGACCAACTAAGTTGCAAAGAAGAGATGGTTAACGGCCTGGAGACAAAGACATATTTGAAGAATGGTTGCAGGATTTGGGTTTGGCTAGTCTAGAGAAAAGAAGGATTGGGTGGGGGGAGAGACATGATAGCAGTATTCCAGTATTTGAGAGGTTGCCACAAAGAAGAGGAGGTCAAATTATTCTGCAAAGCACCAGAAGACAAGCCAAGAAACAACAGATGGAAACTAATCAAGGAGAGAATCAACCTGGAATTAAGAAGAAACTTCCTAATAGTGAGGATAATTAACCAGTGGAAGTTGAAGTCTTCAGACGTTGTGGGTGCTTCATCACTGGACTGTCACTTGTCTGAAATGGCATATACGGTCTCCTGCTTGATCAGGGGGTTGGACTAGCAAATCTTGAAGATACCTTCTAGGTCTATTCTGATTCAGTCCCTAGTAAAGAAGACCCTCCGATGTTTGTAATGGAAGTATAAGGAATTAGAAGGGGTCAAAGAGGCCATGTCAAAATTGAACAGCCCTCCCACAACAGAGGGGGAGGGATATGACATCGTTTATCTCCAGTCTACAACACAGTCCTTTCAGTAGTTCCAAGAAGGCTCCACCCCAATTTAAAATGCACAGGTGACCCCGAGGACAAAGAGAAACCACCAAGTGGCCTCGACGGCTTTCTAAAGCAATGCAAATGGCCAACTGTCTGCAAAAAGTAAAAATCCTTCCATTCCC
The DNA here is from genome assembly GCA_039707465.1 of Rhabdophis nuchalis. Taxonomy (NCBI): domain Eukaryota; kingdom Metazoa; phylum Chordata; class Lepidosauria; order Squamata; family Natricidae; genus Rhabdophis; species Rhabdophis nuchalis. The sequence continues at coordinate 244,915,878 of CM077644.1, forward strand.
CTCCATCCAGGCAGAGCTTAAGAAGCTTCATGGATGAGAAGGGAAACGTCTTCAAAAGAAAAACAAGGAAGTCCAGTTGCTTTTGAAGAAGCAACATTTGGGATTCCAAATGTCCAAATATCTTCTGAATGTTCTTGCAATGTCTTTTTCAAAGGAGCACAATTGACCCCATAGTCAAGTCAAGCTATTTAACAGAGTAACAGAGTTGGAAGGGACCTTGGAGGTCATCTAGTCCAACCCCTTGCCCAAGCAGAAGACCTTACATGTGCCTCTACCTAGGATCGAACTCACAACCTCCTGCTTGTGAGGCAAGAGCTCTACCGCTAAGCCACAGCAGCTTCTTCTAAGTAAAGGTAAAAGTTTCCCGTGCACATATGGGCTAGTCGTTCCCGACTCTAGGGGGAGGTGCTCATCTCCATTTCAAAGCCGAAGAGCCAGCGCTGTCCGAAGACGTCTCCGTGGTCATGTGGCTGGCATGACTCGATGCTGAAGGCATACGGAACATGGTTACTTTCCCACCAAAAATGGTTCCTATTTTTCTACTTGCATTTTTACATGCTTTGGAACTGCTAGGTCGGCAGAAGCTGGAACAAGTCACGGGAGCTCACTCCAATACGTGGTGCTGGGGATTCGAACCGCCGAACTGCTGACCTTTCTGATCAACAAGCTGAGCGTCTCAGCCACTAAGCCACCTTTGAGAGTTATTTCTATAGCTGGGCAATTGATTTTATTTTGTCCTATCCAGGTACAACATTTTGTTTTATTTCTCTACTTTTTCAATTTTATTCTTTAAGGTATTACATTTCTTTTCTTCTTTTTTGCTTTTTTCTAACTCTTGCTCCAGTTTCCTTTTTAAAAAACAAAACAAAACCACAACCTGTCTTTGTGCCCTTAGCAACTTTCTCAGTACCCTAAGAATGTCAGTAATTGGATAAATTAGAAATGCAATAAATACGCAGTCATGTCATCGGGTATTCTGCAAGGTTATGCATTTGGTTGGCACGGAGAGAAAGAGACAGTAGATTGGACCACAGCATAAATAAGAAATAGAGGTTTCTAAAATGCATCCAACACACCATGGCGTCTCACTTCATGCAATGCTAAGCAGAGAAAGTTCATAAAAAGTTTGTTGGGAATCTCCCCAGTGGGTTGGTAACTCCTTGTTTGTGCATTTCTACTTTCTCACTTGGCTTTGCAAGAATTTTGCCCATCGTTACAATCCCCAGGAATACGGTTCCCAATAAAATAAAAGCATGCATAATTCCTTTGTTAAAAAATCACACACACACACCAAAGTGAAGTCAGTTCTGAACTGGAGGTAACAGAAAGTGCAATGGAAATGAAAGACGGGAAATCTGAATGGAATGGAATGGAATGGAATGGAATGGAATGGAATAGAATAGAATAGAATAGAATAGAATAGAATAGAATAGAATAGAATAGAATTCTTTATTTGCCAGGTGTGATTGGATACACAAGGAATTTGTATTTGATGCAGATGCTCTCAGTGTACATAAAAAGACAAAATACATTCTATAGACTAGACTAGACTAGAATAGAATAGAATAGAGTAGAACAGAATAGAATAGAATTCTTTATTGGCCAAGGGTGATTGGATACACAAGGAATTACTAATCAAGGAGAGAAGCAACTTAGAACTAAGGAGAAATTTCCTGACAGTCAGAACAATTAACCTCTGGAGCAGCTTGCCTCCAGAAGTTGTGAATGCCCCAACCCTGGAAGTCTTTAAGAAGATGTTAGATAGCCATTTGTCTGAAATGGTATAAGGTTCCTGCCCACGCAGGGGGTTGGACTAGAAGACCTACAACTCTGCTATTGTATTGTATTGTATTGTATTGTATTGTATTGTATTGTATTGTATTGTATTGTATTGTATTGTATTGTATCTATGTGAGCGAATCGGCCGAAGGGATGTATGGGGCAGGATACGATCCCGCATATAACTAGGTCCTGTGCCATGGAGCACTTTAAAGATGATAATCAACACCTTGAAACGCACCCGAAAGGCCACAGGCAGCCAGTGCAGCTCGCGCAGGAGTGGTGTTACATGGGAGTTCTGGACCAGCTGTAGCCTCCGAGTGTATCTCAAGGGGAGCCCCATGCAGAGAGCATTGCAGTAGTCCAGACGAGACGTCACAAGCGCATGAGTGAGTGGTTTGCCCGAGATGGCAGTAAAAAATGCTTTTAAAAAGATTAAAAAGAGCTCCAATGATCAGCTGTACAACAATCAGCTGTGCCACATGACTTAAATTAGAAAGCAGGAAAGCTGCTTTCTATTTCCCATGAAGTGTACCAGTAGCAGGCTTCAGAGAATTTCACCCCTGACGAGGGGCTTTAGGGGTGCCTTACCCCTAAACATGTTGTTTTATGACATACTGTTTCCCTTACTGTCCGCTAGAGACCATTTGGATGGTCTCTAGCGATGAGCCGATGGGCAGTAAGGGAAACAGTATGTCTCCTCCCTTTAATTGGGGCCTAATAATAACAGATTGTTGTGAAACAATTACCTATACTAATATACCCTGTCTAAGCTGATGTAATAGGGGAACTGGTTTGGCTTAAGTGTGAGGTTCCTCGCCTTGCATGCAACATAGCCCCGGTTCGAATCCCAGTAAGGGGTATGGCCAGCTGATGAGAGCTAATAAGCTCGAAATAGATCTATCCTGGTCTCTTCTAATTTAATTTATTGATCAGCTCATAAAACTAACATATATATATATATATATATATATATATATATATATATATATATATATATATATATATATGCTGGCATTGCTTGCTTCGCGTATTTCCCCATGTATAAGGCATGGAAATGTTATTACAACGTTTCGACAAGATCTCACTTGTCATCGTCAGGCTTTGGTCTGTGACTGTGACTGCGAAGGCATAGCCCTTTTTTAAATCTTGGTGGGTGGTGGTGGTGGTGATTTAATTGTTTCACAACAACCTGTTATTATTAGGCCCCAATTAAGGTAATCCCAGTAAGGGGTATGGCCAGCTGATGAGAGCTAATAAGCTCGAAATAGATCTATCCTGGTCTAAATAGATCTATCGCGGTTGTTTGTATGTAGGTCTTTGGTTGTTCGGGTTTTCTCCCGCGTAGAATTGGAAGTATCTTCACGACGTTTCGATGAAGTCTCATTCATCTCATTCATCATCTTCAGGTTGGTGCTTCCGGCTTGGTGCTTGGTATGTATGTATATATATTTGCACATACATACATACATACATACATACATACATACATACATACATACATACATACATACATACATATACTCTGAAGTTCCCAAATTCTGAAAGTGAGTGAACCACAGATCATTCTGTTCATTCTGTCTTGGAAAAACTAGCATTTGTTTATCTGACACTCTTACAAGTGTAAACAGCTGCACCTTCCAGGGTCTACAAGATGTTACAAGCGTAGAAACAGCCGCTGTGCATAATATCTATACTGGTGGTCTACAGGTGCTCCAGCAATATTTCCCCCCTGTTGACTCTGAAAGCAGGTGAATAGAAGCCTAGATTGTGTGCAGGGGAATGGGAGGCAGGTTCTTGCAAATTGAAAGCCCCCGGAGTTTGCTTCCTTGATGGTTGCAACGTTCAGCTCCCTCAGCGTTGGGGTTGGGTGGGTTGCGTTGGGTTGCTTTGCTTTTGAGTTGCTTGCTGTAGGGGAAGGGGAAAGGACAGCAGGAGGAGGAGGAGGAGGAGGAGGAGGAGGAGGAGGAGGAGGAGGAGGAGGAGGAGGAGGAGGAGGAGGAGGCAAATCAAAGAGTTTTACATGCACACATACACAAATGTACACAAAAAAATTGCAATATCACAATCCTTCCTTCCTTCCTTCCTTCCCTTTCATTTTTCACTACTTCATTTTTTCATTCTTTCCTTTTTCATTCCTTCCCTCCATCTTTCCCTCCATTTCATTTCCTTCCTTCCCTCCCTCCCTCCCTTTCATTTATCACTACTTCATTCTTTCTTTTTCATTTTTCATTCCTTCCCTCCATCTTTCCCTCCATTTCATTTTCTTCCCTCCATCCTTCCCTTTCACCTTCCTTTCTTCCCTCCTTCTACCCTTCTTTCCTCCATTCCTTGTCATTTTTAATTCCTTTTCTTTCATTTTTATTCCTTCTCTCCCTCCCTTTCATTTTCCTCTCTCTCTCCTCCCTTTCATCTTCCTTCCTTCCTTCCCTCCCTCCCTCCCTCCCTCCTTCCTTCCTTTTTCCTTCCTTCTATCCTTCCCTTTCATTTTTCATTCCTTCCCACTCTCCCTTTCATTTTCTTCCCTCCCTCTCTTTCATCTTCCTTCCTTCCCTCCCTCCCTCCTTTCTTCTTTCCTTACCTTTCCTTTTTCATTCTTTCCCTCTCTCTTTTTCATTTTCCTCCCTCCCTTCCTTTCATCTATGGGAGATAAACTTCACAGCCTTCTCTCTCTCTCCAGATTCCTTCCTTCCTTCCTTCCTTCCTTCCTTCCTTCCTTCCTTCCTTCCTTCCTTCCTTCCTGAACAATCTTATTTTTATCTTTCCCAGGCCTCCTTCCCTCTCCTGCAAAACAAAGCTTGCAAATCATCCCATATCTAATAATAGAAATTTAATAACGCCTCCAGATCCTGAACTTTTCTCCAACTCTTCAGACCTTTTAAGTTTTATGGAGGCCTAATATCTTGTTAAGAACGCCTCTTTTTTTAAAAAAAGTTATTAATTTTGCAGTGACAGAGAGCTGATTAGCTTCTAAATTGTTCTGTTCCTATTTTTAGCATGCAATGCCCCTATCCTTCACACATACTTTCATTCCCAGGTATTGATTTGTCTCCACCTAACCCTGATTTGTCTTTCTTTGGTTGTTCTACATTTTATGTCGTTGTTTTAAGAACACCCAGCTTTCTCTTTCCTTTTTATTATACAATACAATACAATAGGAGAGTTGGAAGGGACCTTGTTGGTCTTCTAGTCCAACCCCCTGCGTGGGCAGGAACCTTATACCATTTCAGACAAATGGCTATCTAACATCTTTTTAAAGACTTCCAGGGTTGGGGCATTCACAACTGCTAGAGGCAAGCTGTTCCAGAGGTTAATTGTTCTAACTGTCAGGAAATTTCTCCTTAGTTCTAAGTTGCTTCTCTCCTTGATTAGTTTCCACTCATTGCTTCTTGTCCTGCCCCCAGGTGCCTTGGAGAATAGTTTGACTCCCTCTTCTTTGTGGCACCCTCTGAGATATCGGAACACTGCTATCATGTCTCCCCTGGTCCTTCTCTTCATCAAACTAGACATACCCAGTTCCTGCAACTGTTCTTCATATGTTTTAGTCTCCAGTCCCCTAATCATCTTGGTTGCTCTTCTCTGCACTCTTTCCAGAGTCTCCACGTCTTTTCTACATCGTGGCAACCAAAACTGTATGCAGTATTCCAAGTGTGGCCTTACCAAGGCACTATACAGTGGCATTAACACTTCACGTGATCTTGATTCTATCCCTCTGTTTATGCAGCCTAGAACTGTGTTGGCTTTTTTGGCAGCTGCTGCACAGTGCTGGCTCATATTTAAATGGTTGTACACTAAGATTCCTAGATCCCTCTCACAGTTGCTACTATTGAGCAAGGTACCACCTATACTGTACTATTCTCTGCCCCTCTTCTCCTTCTGCAGCTTCCTTCATTAACCGTTCATGATGGAATTGTTTTATGGCCAGCTTTATTTGTCAACGATTCCTGGTTAAGTTTTTAGGAATCTCCTGATCATGTCATAAGATCTGTACACTGCCCAGAGTCACTGTCGTGTGAGATGGGTGGCCACTGGAAAATGATGATAAATAAAATAGGATCATTAAAAAAAAATAGATTTCAATCTCTAACTTCATTTTTACAGGCTGAAAACAAAGGGAATACTTTGCAGCTATCTTTTTTTTTCTTTTCTTTTTTTTAAACTCTATAATCCCTTGCTTCAGAGTGGGATTGTGGTGGGGGTGGGATTCACTTACCTTCCCTACCTGTTCACAGATGTGAGCGTGCACACATTTCACATAGACTCGTGAAATAATAGAATCATGAAATCATAGAATCAATCAAAGAATCATGAAATCATAGAATCAAAGAAACATGGAATCATGAATTCAATCATAGAATCAAAAGAATCATAGAATCATGGAATCACAGAATCATGGACTCACAGAATCATGGACTCACAGAATCATGGAATCATGGAATCACAGAATCAATTACAGAATTAAAAAAAACATAGTCATGAAATCATGAAATCATGGAATCACAGTCATGGATTCATGAAATCATGAAAGCAATCATAGAATCATGAAATCATGGAATCATATAACCATGGAATCATGGAATCATGATATCATGAAATCATGGAATCATGAAATCATGGAATCAATTATAGAATCACAGAATCACAGAATCACAGACTATGTAATAGAACCATAGGGTTGGAAGGGACTTTAGTAGTCTTCTAGTCCAACTTCCTGCTCATAGTATGGGACAGACACAAATGTCTGTCCACTCTCTTAAATCCAGTCGTGGAGCATCCACAGCTTCTGAAGGCAAGCCATTCAATTGGTTAATTCTTCTCATTGACAGGAAGTTTCTTCTCAGTTCCAGATTGCTTCTCTCCTTGATTAGTTTCCACCCATTGCTTCTTCTCCTGCCCTCAGTTGCTTTGGAGAATAGTTTGACTCCCTCTTCTTTTTGGCAACCCCTGAGGTATCAGAAGATTGCTATCATGTCATCCCTACTCCTTCTCTCCATTAGACTAGACACACCAAGATTGTCCATATATTTTAGCTTCCATCCCTCTAATCATCTCTGTTGCTCTGCTCTGTGTGACCGTCATAGATTCGATGACAGCTGAGTATCCCTTTTCAAGAACGCACTCAAAACATTGGTGAGAGTTTGTTTTATTCGATTCCTCTTTGGCGGACTTCGCACGGGGTACAATGTTAATTTTAATTGTCTCGCTAATGGACCGAGGGACCCTTCCCTTGGCTTTCTTATCTTCCTCGGCCCATCCTCAGCCTTGGAGGGAAGCGAGGCTATCCGTGGTAGCGAGCGAATGATTAATTCTGGCATTCGGAGCGAGCATCTACGGAGGCTGCTTCCCAAAGGTATCGCTGAGCAAATTCCATCAAAAGTTCCTTTGCCAAACCGAAAGGGGGGGAAAAAAACCCCAGAAAGGATGAGCCGCCTGTTGTAGTACTTTGATAATCAAAATCGTTAGTTTTGCAGCCTTGAGGGGAAGCGTGGTGCAGCAGAATTCAACATATAGTTTAATTTCCTTATCTGATTGTTCCCTGCACATGAATGGGCTCCCATTTCCTGCTCTGTTTCAAATATCCTCACACAATTCAAACGGTAGGGCAGCGTTCCTGGGATTGACGGATTTGATATCTCAGCGATGAAGAGTGTCGCTTATTCTCATTTTACACCTCAGCATGTATTTCTAAGAGTTGATTCATCCGTGGATTGTAGTCTCGACCTCCTCACACATTTTGGGGTTTTCTTTTCAACCCCTTCCTTTTTCTGATTTCAGTCTTTGGGCTACTCCTAGAATTAACCTTAAACATGTCCTATTTCATCACCGCCTCCTCCTCTTCCTCTTCCATCACCTCCTTTATCACCATCTCCTCCTCCTCCTCCTCCTCCTCCTCCACCACCACCATTACCTTCTCCTGATCTTCCTCCTCCTCCAGAAGAAATCTTGATTGATCACCAGATTCTCTGCAACAACAATGAATGAAGAAATGGAGTTGACATGGGCAATGGTGACCCACAACTAATCAGAACTGTTTTCTAAGTTATTCAGCCCTGGTTACAAGCAGGAAAGGACCCCAAGATTTTGGCAGCTACTGGGGAAAGTTTGCTGAAGTTTTTGTCTGTACGCTCCTTACATGGGACTTCCCTTGAGATGCACCCGGAAGCTCCAGTTAGTTCAGAATGCGGCCACGCGGGGGATTTTGGGAGCATCTAGACGCTCCCATGTGACACCTCTCCTGCGTGAGCTGCACTGGCTGCCTGTGGCTTTCCGGGTGCGCTTCAAGATACTGGCGACCACCTTCAAAGCGCTCCATGGCGAGGGACCTGGTTATCTGCAAGACCGCCTCCTGCTGCCAAATACCTCCCATCGACTAGTTCGCTCCCACAGAGAGGGCCTCCTCAGGGTGCCGTCGGCCAGACAATGTCAGCTGGCAACCCCCGGGGGAGAGCCTTCTCTGTGGCAGCCCCCGCCCTCTGGAATGACCTCCCCCCTGAATTACGCACGATCGCACACCTACGTCTCTTCCGTCGGGCCCTGAAGACACATCTATTTCGTGCAGCCGGCCCGTCATAGTCTTTTAATTGGGTTTTTAGTATTGGGTTTTATAACAATAGGCCAAATTAATTAATACTTACTAATTTGTTATTTTAACTTTTGTATTTCCTCTTTTTATTGTGGCTGTTCACCGCCCTGAGTCCCGAGAGGGAGAAGGGCGGTATACAAATTAAATAAATGAAATGAATGAATGAATGAATGTAAACATGTGGATGCTTTCAGTCATCCTCCTTGATGAGACCACATGGATGTAGGCCTCTCCCAGTAAGGTTTCCAATACATCCATTGCAAGCAGTGGTGGGTTCCTGCCAGTTCAGACCAGTTCAGCCAAACCTGTAGTGCCGCCATCTTGTTTTTCAATACTGTGCATGCGCATAATGATTTTAATTGCACTCTGCACACACATGCAGCATGCAGTACGCAAGTGAACCAAAACCGACCCCTGATTTCAAGGTACCAACTTCTGTGAGCTGTGTAATAGCACAGGTAGTTGTCAACTTACAACTGTTCATTGAGTGACCATTCAAATTTACAAAGGCTCTGAAAAAAAGGGACTTATGACCATTTTTCACACTCACGACCATTTCAGCATCCCCGTGGTCACGCGATCAGAGCCTTGGCAACTGGCGTGTACTTATGACGGTTGCAGTGTCCCGGCGTCACACGATCTCACGTCGGCGACCTTCTGATGAGCAAGGAGAATGTGGAAGCCAGATTCATTTAATAACCGCGTTAAGGTAATAACGATTTAATAGCTGGCCAGCTGCTGTAAGGCTGTAAACGGAGATGATGAAATAAGAACGAGTCAGCAGGGTTACTGCCTCTTTAAGAAGCTGTCTATATAAGGGAGTCCATGTGTGGGCATTTCTCTCTCTCTCTCTTTGTGTTCTATCTCTATTGTAGATTTCTGTGTGGGCTTCCATGTTAGAGTTGAACATTGATTGATTGCCTGTATTGCCTGGTGCATGTATGTATGTGTATATGTGTGTGTATATATATGTATGTATGTATGTTTTCTGAGGTTTTCGCGGTTGTTGGTATGTAGGTCTTTTGTTGTTTGGGTTTTCTTCCGCGTAGAATTGGAAGTATCTTCACGACGTTTTGATGAAGTCTCATTCATCATCTTCAGGCTGGTGCTTCCGGCTTGGTGCTTCCAGGAGCAATGATGTATGTATATGTATATATGCATGTGTGTGTGTATGTATGTATATATGTTTTTATGTCTTTAAACCATTAAAAAAATACCTGCTTGTGTATAAAGGTTGGTATCTCTTTAATGGTTTTTTCACTCTGACGATGTTAGGAGTGGCTAACAAAAGGTACACACACACACACACACACACACACACACACACACAGAGTATATCATTGATGGTTTCCTAACCAATTTACTATCGGTTTGCTGAGAGGGCGTTTCGTGTGTGCACTGCTCGCTTCACTTGTGTGCCCACCATGCATTGTTGTGCATGCACAGTTGACTGAAAACTGTTCGGCACATAGATAGAAAAATGCTGCCAATGGCAGAAGAGATTGGGGAACCAGTTCCGGGGCATAACAGGTCTGGGTCGCTGCCAGTTCCAGCAATCCAGACTGCCATACCACTATCAGCTTGGCTGAACTGGTCTGAACTGGTAGGAACCCACCACTGCAGTATATGCCTTGTAGAGAAACCACTGTTTGACAGAAAGAAAAAAACCTCTGTGTACTGTATTTTGCTCCTGCGTTGTCTCCAAATAGTAGCCACACTGTGCACACTCCGACAAACCGCATTACTAACTTAACAACTGCACAGATTCATTGAATGTGTGCAGCAGTGTGCAGCAGCTGCCAAAAAGCCAACACAGTTCTAGGCTGCATAAACAGAGGGATAGAATCTAGATCACGTGAAGTGTTAATGCCACTGTATAGTGCCTTGGTAAGGCCACACTTTGAATACTGCATACAGTTTTGGTCGCCACGATGTAGAAAAGACGTGGAGACTCTGGAAAGAGTGCAGAGAAGAGCAACCAAGATGATTAGGGGACTGGAGACTAAAACATATGAAGAACGGTTGCAGGAACTGGGTATGTCTAGTTTGATGAAGAGAAGGACCAGGGGAGACATGATAGCAGTGTTCCGATATCTCAGAGGGTGCCACAAAGAAGAGGGAGTCAAACTATTCTCCAAGGCACCTGGGGGCAGGACAAGAAGCAATGGGTGGAAACTAATCAAGGAGAGAAGCAACTTAGAACTAAGGAGAAATTTCCTGACAGTTAGAACAATTAACCTCTGGAACAGCTTGCCTACAGAAGTTGTGAATGCCCCAACCCTGGAAGTCTTTAAAAAGATGTTAGATAGCCATTTGTCTGAAATGGTTTAAGGTTCCTGTCCACGCAGGGGGTTGGACTAGAAGACCTACAAGGTCCCTTCCAACTCTGCTATTGTATTGTGTTGAATAACAGCGGCAAGACAAGTCATAAAAGGAGACACAATTCACTTCACAACTGACTCACTTAGCAACAGGGACGTTAGGCTCCATCCTGGACTAAACACACATGTGGCAAGAAAAGTCATAAAATGGAGCAAAACTCACTTAAGCCAGGTCTCACTCAGCAGCATCCATTCTCAAGTGCAGTCATAAGTTGAGGACTACCTGCGCAAGGCTCTATATTTCCTTATTGTGAAGAGTTAAAAGAGATTGTATGAAATCGGGAGCTGTTGGAGGCTAAATGCTGAAGCTTTGGATCCGGTTAATGTGATCGTGATCTATGTTTTGATCTAGGCTTCCTGAGAAGGCATAAATCACAATCTTAGTCCCCAAAACCCTCTTTTGTTTAAACGGCTGTGAATTATGGCCCTTCACAACCGGTAATGATTCACAAACAGCCTGTGAAGAGTCGGACAGATGTCTGCTCAAGTTGCCACAGTGTTTCAGGGTAATGATTTAATTTAATTTAATTTAATATTAGACTTATAAACCGCCCCCTCTTCCCGAAGGGACTCGGGGCAGTGTACAGGGAAAAAAATTAAAAACCATAAAAACATACAATATATAACAAAGCTAAAAATGAATTAAATTACCTGTACTAAAATTTAAAAACATTAAAATAGGAACCCTCCTAAGCTAAAATTCCCTAAATCTAAAATCCATATATGTCCTTGACAGAAGTTATGTTATAAGAATCAATACCATTTACGCAAGACCAGCCTGTTGAAATAAATATGTTTTAAGTGAGCGGCGGAAGAGGGGAAGGTCCGTGATAGTGCGAAGTTCGGGGGATAGATCGTTCCAGAGGGCCGGCCCAGCCACAAAGAAGGCCCTACCCCTGGGCACCGCTAGCTGGCATTGCCCGGCGGTTGGTACCCTCAGTAGGCCCACTCTGTGGGAGCGGATCGGACGTAGGGAGGTATGTGGCAGGAGACGGTCCCGTAAGTAACTAGGCCCCAAGCCATGTAGCGATTTGAAGATGGTAACAAGCACCTTGAAGCGCACCCGGAAGGCCACCAGTAGCCAGTGCAGCTCGCGCAGGAGAGGTGTTACGTGGGAGTAGCGAGAAGCTCCCAGAATCCCCTGCGCGGCCACATTCTGAACCAACTGGAGCCTCCGGGTGCACCTCAAGGGGAGCCCCATGTAGAGAGCGTTGCAATGATGATAAGCACCCACCTTAATCTCCCTTGAGACGCTGCCAGAGATCTCATTGCCCATTAGTTTGGCAAAAGCCAAATGCAGCACAGAGTCAAACAGGATTTCTGAGAGCTTGAACCGACAAGATGAATGAATTGCTTCCTGCAAAAGCTCATTTTTGTTTGCTCCTCTTTTATGTTTGATGGGAGGGGCCAATCACCTCCAAGTCTTATGTCTTATGGGAGGGGCCAATCACCTCCAAGCCTTATGTCTTATGGGAGGGGCCAATCACCTCCAAGCCTTACTCCTGAGTCACCCTTTTTGTCTTAACTGTTCTTGCCTTCTGGCAGCTCTGCGCATGCACACACTGGGAACAGGCCCCCACTGTTCTTCTTCCTCAGTGATGTCAGACTCCAGAGGCAGCACATAACTACCAGATGGCCCTGGGCCCCCTCTCTGTCTCCAATGAGCCCTCGTCAGACTCCAGGACTGGCCCATCTTCCTCCCCAACCTCCTCACTGTCTGACTCTTCTGCCAGCTCCACAGAACCACAACAATCTAATCTAAATCTTCATCTATTCTAGCCTAATGCTCCATTTCCAAGTTCCGGATGTAGCGAGTTCTTCAGATAAAAGAACGTTGCCAGATAAAAGGAACGGAGGGGGAAAACATAGAGAGAGTGAGTGAAGAGCATCTGTTTCTTCCCACCATTTCTTAATCAAATGGAGTTTGCCATATTGACAGGACAAGCTGCAAAGAGAGGAAGAGCGGATGGAATAAATTCGGGAAAACGAGTCTCTCAAAACTGGTTGCACCTTTAAAAAAACTGACATTATGCCCAGGAACCGTAGACGGCACCTTGTCAAAAAATGGAAGACCCAGAATCAGCCCGCTTGTCATATCTGACAGAGCGATGCAATGAGCTCAAGAATACTGAAACTGTTAAAAAGTTTTTTCCCCTCCCCATTACTTCTGGGTGATGACAGGTGTGTGTGTGTGTGTGTGTGTGTGTGTGTGTGTGTGTGTGTTTATACAAATATACAAACCTGCACAAACACACAAAAACATACATAATGCATACATGCATGCATGCATACACACACAAACAATATACATAGATGATATAGATGATAGAAGATAGATGATGATGATGATGATGATGATGGAGAGAGAGAGAGAGAGAGAGAGAGAGAGAGAGAGAGAGAGAGAGAGAGAGAGAGCTGTAAATAAATAGATAAGATAGATAAAGATATTTATTTATTTTTATTTATTTATTTATTTGGATTTATTGACCGCCCCCTCTCTCTGAAGAGACTCGCGGCGGTGTACAAGAATTTAAGAGCATATACATATATAACAATTATAAATAATAAAACTAAATTAAATGTTTTACCCTGTGTTAAAATATCTCGTTTAAATTTATAACGTAAAAACCCAATTAGGTAATATTTACTACAACTAGGCTGGTATGGTAGATTAGGTTAGGCCAGGCCAGCCTGCTGGAAAAGATGGGTCTTTAATTGTTGACGGAAGGAGCGGAGGTCCGTAGTAGATCTAAGCTCGGGGGGTAGGTCATTCCAGAGGGTTGGGCCCGCCACAGAGAAGGACCTTCCCCTGGGAGCCGCCTGTTGGCATTGCCGGGAGGATGGCACCCGGAGAAGTGCCTCTCTGTGTGAGCGAATCGGTCAAAGGGATGTGTGGGGTAGGATACGATCACGCAGATAGGAGAATAGAATAGAATAGAATAGAATAGAATAGAATAGAATAGACGAATGAGAGAGAGGAGAGATGATGGGCAGATGATGGATGGATGGATGGATGGATGGATGGATGGATGGATGGATGGATACCACTTTATATTGCCATGGTAAGACCACACTTGGAATAATGCATCCAGTTTTGGTCACCACCATCTTTTCTATTCGATCTTTGGCCTTCTGCACTTTCTATTATTCTACTATGCATTTTCTATGGTGGGAAAATGGGAGAGGGGCGGGGATTGTATGGAGTTAGATGATGATATGTAGCTGTAACAACATTCTTTCTAGAAAGCCAAGGTCATCCTTTGTCTCTGCACCTCTGCACCTGTACCTGAATTGGATGGGTGGAAGCTGCCAGCATGGCAGTGGGAGATTGGACCATGAGATGGACTGGTGGGTGGGGGGGGGGCAAGATCTTGAACTTTCAACTCGGTGGGGAAAACTGGGAAGCTTTCAGATTTGGATTTTCCCAGATGTCCCAACATGGCTCTCTTAATAAATTGGAACTTTGAGCAATACTTTGCTCGGACTCTGATTTACTCAGAACTAAGAAGGAATTTTCTGATCAGTGAGAACAATTACCATATTTTTCAGAGTATAAGACACACCTTTCCCCCCACAAAAAAAATGTGGCTGAAAATTTAGGTGTGTCTTATAGACTGAATTTGAGCATTTCTGGCCTCCTACACCTTCCATGTGTCATGTTTTTGCCCTCCCTGGTCCCCAGAATCGCTCTGCAGTACTCCACATGTCCTGTTTTTGCCAAAAACAGGCCTGTTTTGGGGCTTCCAAGCCCTCCGTGCATCACACTTTCCCCCTTCCAGGCTCTGCAGGCCAAAAATGGGCAGAGTTTTGGTGAAAACAGGCCATGCAGAGTGCTTCTGGTGGCCAGGGAGGGTGAAACCCCATCGCACGGAGGTCAAAAACTATTTTTCCTTGTTTTCCTCCTGTAAAAGTAGGTTCATCTTATGATCAGTGAAATTGCTTGCCTTCAGAAGTTGGAGTTGATCCATCATTGAATTTTAAAAAAAAATAGAAGGAGAAAGAAAGAGAAGGATGGGGAGGGGAAAAAGAAGAGAAGGAGAAGGATGGGGGAGTGGAGGAAAGGAAGAAGAAGGATGCAAGGGAAAGGGGGAGAAGGAAAAGGAGAGAGGAGGGAGGAGAAGGAAAAGGATGGAAGGGAGAAACAGAAAAAGAAGGGAGAACCGGAAGGATGAAAAGGAAAGGAGAAGGGGAGAAAGAAAAGGGGGTAAAGAGAGAAAGAGAAAAAGGAAGGGAGGAGAAAGAGACAGAGAATAATAAAAAAATAATTTGTCAGAAAGAAGGAGCAAGATTGACAGTACACAAACTCACCAATATCAACTTCACATGAGCCCATTGTCCATCCCTCTATGGCAGCCATTTTGCGTGAGGGCCCACGAGATATTCTCAGCCCAGGGACCCACAAGAACCTGGTGCCTCCCACTTTAAAAAAAGAAAGCACGGCTTTATTTAACGCTTCTCCAGCTGAGTTGTTCCCCATTTCCCAAAAGGCACAACCACAATCACACACACCACTGGCCCTATTGGGCTCGAACCAGTGGTGGGTTCCCGCTCCTGTCACAACCGGTACACTGTGCACGGAGCCGGGTGTCCTTGTTGGGCATGCACGCCACTGCCCTGCGACACCCAGCTGCTTGGTGGAGGTCGCACAAGCGCCACTTGCTGTGCGCATTTGCGCAATTGACCTGGTTGTTCAAAAACAGGTAAGGAACGCGGGCAGGCACGTGGGTCAAATCAGCCACCATATTAGTATGGTGCATGGTGGGTTTAAAAAAATTTTAGAACCTCTTCTGTAGGTGTGTCCTGATTTGTGGGAGTGGCTTGCCGGCCATGTGACCGGGTGGGTGTGGCTTTTCAGCCAAGTGACTGGGTGGGCATGGCCAACTTGTAAAATGTGGTGAAACTCACTTAACAACGCTCTTGCTTAGCAACCAAAATGTTGGCTCAGGAACTCTGGCATTTGAAGTACGCAAGTCTTAAAACTGTCAAGTTACAAGATACTTGCACACTTAACCCTTTAGAAAAAAAAATCCAGGGGTGTTCAAACTTGACAGCTTGTATTTAGTCCCTTCGGGGAGAGGATGCGGTCTAGAAATTAAATATATTATTATTAAA
The DNA here is from genome assembly GCA_039707465.1 of Rhabdophis nuchalis. Classification (NCBI taxonomy): domain Eukaryota; kingdom Metazoa; phylum Chordata; class Lepidosauria; order Squamata; family Natricidae; genus Rhabdophis; species Rhabdophis nuchalis. Next base: position 244,931,733 of record CM077644.1, read on the forward strand.
TATATTATTATTTTATTTATTTATTTTTCAAATTTATACCCCGCACCTTCTCCAAAAAGGACCCAGGGCGGCACACAGGAAACAATACAAATATAAACAATATTTAAAACAATACAAATATAACAAAAATACAAATTTTTAAAAAGCTATTAAACCCATGCCCTGTGCTAAAATAGTGTAAAATCCCCCTAATTAAAATCTATCTAAAAACAGTCAAGAACAGGAGGTTATGCTAGGCCGGCTTGTTGGAAAAGGTGCGTTTTAAGACGCTCGCGGAAGAGGCGGAGGTCTGAGATGGTGCGCAGTTCGGGGGGCCGGTCGTTCCAGAGGGTAGGGCCTGCCACAGAGAAGGCCCTTCCCCTGGGTGTTGCCAACCGGCATTGCCCGGCCGACGGCACCCTGAGAAGGCCCTCTCTGTGGGAGCGGATCGGTCGAAGGAATGTATGGGGCAGAAGACGGTCTCGCATATAACTAGGCCCCGAGTCATGGAGCGCTTTGAAGATGGTCGTCAACACCTTGAAGCGCACCCGAAAGGCCAAGTTGTGAACTTCAACTCCCAGAATTCCTCCTCTCACTCTTCCTCTTGATGATGGGCGGACAGGCGGACAGAGGGAGCTGGAACCGGTTCTAAACGGCCCTGTAGATTTGTGGAACCTCTTCTATAGAAGAGCTTAGAACTGGCAGGAACCCATCCCTGGTATGGTGGTTGCTGCTCCCGGCTCATAACGGTATGGCTGTACCCAGCAGTACTGGCCAGAACCCACCACTGGCTCAAAGGGATAATTTCTTCCTTCCATTGAAGTTGGGTTTCCAGATCTTGCCTTGAGTCAGAGCACACTTTCCTTAATTAGCATATTTCCCCAGGTCTTTGTGTCTTGGGTTAAGTAATGGATAGTTTTCCTCTTTCTGGAGATGAGGCTAATCCGGTGAATAATAGCAAAAATAAAATCTCGCTTCCTCCCACTTTAAGAGAAATACGCTCCCAGACCCACATTCACACAAGCACACACAGAGGGAGAAAAATCACTTAATGTTCGTGACTAATTAAATTCTCACTCCAGTCATGATTAATGTAACAAATAATTACAGTTTAGATCTAATATAGATACAACTAATTGTTCTGTCCACAGCACATCCTGACTAACAATTAAGCCGAGCTTCTCAAGTGACAGAAGAAGGTTCCACCTCGTCTTGGGTTTTGCCTTGCATGGTGGGGGGGGGGGGGGGGAAGGCAGCATCCATTGGCCTTCTTTTCAAAATATCAAATTATTGCACAGGCGGGAGGCGTACAAGAGGAGGAGAGGGAAGGAGGGAAGGGAATAGGAGGAGAGAGGAGAGGAGAGAAGGGAAGGGAATAGGAGAGGAGGAGGGAAGGGAATAGGAGAGAAGGGAAGGGGAGAGGAGGGAAGAGAGGAGGGTAGGGAATAGGAGAGGGGAGGAGAGAAGGGAAGGGAATAGGAGAGGAGAGGAGGGGTGGGAGGGGAGGAGAGGGGAGAGGAGAGGAGGAGGGTAGGGAATAGGAGAGGAGAGAAGAGAAGGGAATAGGAAAGGAGAGGAGAGGAGAGAAGGGGAGGAGAGGGGAGAGGAGGAGGAGGGAAGGGAATAGGAAAGGAGAGGAGAGGAGGGAAGGGAATAGGAGAGGAGAGAAGAGAAGGGAATAGGAAAGGAGAGGAGAGGAGAGGAGGGAAGGGAACGGAAAGGGGGAGGAGGGGAGAGAAGGGAAGAAGGGAAGGGAAGGTAAAGTAAGGGAAAGGAAGAGGAGAGGAGAGGAGAGGAGAGGAAAGGAGAGGAGGAAATGGGAGGGGAGAGGAGGGAAGGGAATGGAAGGGGAGAGGAGAGGAGAGGAAAGGGAAGAAGGGAAGGGAACAGAAGGGAAGTGAAGAGACCATGAAGCGGAGCGGAGCAGAATGGAATGAAACAAAATGGAAAGCGACAGAACAGAATAGAACAAACTAGAAATATGGAGTGAAGTGGAATGGAATAGAACAGAATAGAAAATGTGGAATGGAATAGAATGGAACAGAGTGGAGACGACTGGAATGGAACAGAACAGAATAATAAAATTGAAAGGGACCTTGGATGTCTTCTAGTCTGCTCAAGCAGAAGACCTTATGGTCTTTCAGACAAATGACACTCCAATCTCTTCTTAAAACCCCCCAATGATGGAGCACCCACAACTTCTGGATGAATTGTTCTCAGCATCTCAGCATCTCATTATGAAGAAATTTCTCCTGAGCTCTAGGTGGCTTGTCTCCTTGACTAGCCTCCATTGCTTCTTGACCTGCCATCAGATGCTTTGGAGAATAGCTTGACTCCCTCTTCTTTGGGGCAACCACTGAGATATCTGCTATCATGCTATTATTACCACTTTATACTGCCTTGGGAAGGCCACACTTGGAATACTGCATTCAGTTTTGGTCACCACGATGTAGAAAAGATGCGGAGACTCTGGAAAGAGTGCAGAGAAGAGCAACCAAGATGATTAGGGGACTGGAGGCTAAAACATATGAAGAACGGTTGCAGGAACTAGATTCCGTATTCCAAGTGTGGCCTTCCCAAGGCCTTGTAAAGTGATATTAGCACTTCTCGTGATCTTGATTCTCTCCCTCTGATTATTGTCTATTTTAGGGGGTACCAGGGAGGGGGGAGGGTACAGAAAGGTAGAGACGGAGAAAGAAAGAAAGGGCCGGACCAGCAGCCAGCAGAGGGCAGCGGAAGGTCCCGACGGGAGGGGGGAAATAAGAGTCGTCCCGGTGGAGGGCATACCCATCAACAGGGTCGTGGGGAGAGGCAGGTCTGAGGGGAGACAAGTTTCATTCTCCCGGTTGGGGGCACGTGGCCGTTGGTTGCAAACAGTCAGGTGCCACAACCCCCGCAGGCTAGGTGGTCAGGGAGTACAGAGCCAGGGCCCGCGGCTGATGTTTTGCAACGCCAGGTCCGTGGTGAACAAAGCACCCCTCATCCATAACCTTGTGTCAGAGGGGGAGCCGGACCTGGCAGGAATTGCGGAGACCTGGTTGGGCCACGAGGGGGGATTTCCCCTCGTTGAAATGTGCCCACCAGGTTACCGTGCTTTTCATCAGCCCCGAGCCCTAGGCAGGGGTGGTGGGGTGGCGGTCATAGTAAAGGAAGGTCTTGAGCCGAGAGAGACCGTTGTGTCACAGATCACCGGTTGTGAGTCCCTCTGCGTGAAGTGGGGCCTAGGGAGGCAGTTGGGCTTGCTGGTTGTATACCTGGCTCCCCGCTATGTAGCAGCAGCCCTGCCCGAGCTCCTGGAGGTGATCGCTACGGTGGCAGTTGAGACCCCAGACTTTTAGTCATGGGGGACTTTAATCTGCCATCGGTGGGCGAATCATCCGTGGTAGCTCGGGAGTTCATGGCTTCCATGACAGCCATGGACCTGACCCAATTAATTCAAGGCCCCACCCACGAGGGTGGACATGCACCGGATCTCATCTTTGTCTCTGGCCAATGGAAGAGTGATCTGGGTATAGGGGATATAGCCATCACGCCCTTGTCATGGTCAGACCACTCACTTCTCCGGCTCGACTTTCCGACCGCTACTCCCCTCCGCGGGGAGGCGGAACCTGAATCACCAATCTGGTTCCGCCCCAGGCGCTTGATGGACCCTGATGGGTTCCAGGCGGCGCTTGGGCCACTTCCTGTGCCCCTGACCCGCGCCCCGATGGAGGACCTCGTGGCCGCATGGAATACTGCGACCACGGGAGCCTTGGATCGCGTCGCGCCCTTGCGGCCTCTCTTGCGGCGCCGAGCCACCCTGGCTCCTAGGTTCACCGAGGAGCTGAGGGTGATGAAACGCCACAAGAGACGCCTAGAGAGAAGATTTATTTTTTATTTTTTTATTTTATTAAATTTATACCCCGCCCTTCTCCTTGTTAGGACCCAGGGCGGCGCACAGGCATTATATAAAACCATAAATACAATATACATCAATTAAAAAATATATTAAATTAATTCACCCGTGCTAAAACCCGTTATTAAAACCGAAACCAAATTATAATTTATATTTAAAAGTCAGACGCGGGGGGCTATCCTAGGCCGGCTTGTTGGAATAAGTACGTCTTAAGACGTTGGCGGAAGAGGCGGAGGTCCGAGGTAGTGCGAAGGTCGGGGGGTAGGTCGTTCCAGAGGGCCGGGCCCGCCACAGAGAAGGCTCTTCCCCTGGGTGTCGCCAGCCAGCATTGCCCGGCCGACGGCACCCGGAGTAGGCCCACTCTGTGGGAGCGGACCGGACGAAGGGATGTATGGGGCAGGAGGCGGTCTCGTATATAGCTAGGCCCCGAGCCATGGAGCGATTTAAAGATGGTGGTCAACACCTTGAAGCGCACTCGAAAGGCCACAGGCAGCCAGTGCAGCTCGCGCAGGAGAGGTGTTACGTGGGCTTGCCTTGAGGCACCCATAACCACCCGCGTGGCCGCATTCTGCACTAATTGCAGCTTTCGAGTGCACCTCAAGGGGAGCCCCATGTAGAGAGCGTTACAGTAATCCAGCCGAGATGTCACGAGCGCTTGAGTGACTGTGCGAAGGGCCCCCCGGTCTAGTAAGGGGCGCAACTGGCGTATCAGGCGAACCTGATAGAACGCCCCCTGGCCACGGCCGCCACATGGTCCTCCATGGACAGCCGGGAATCCAGAAGGACGCCCAAGTTGCGCGCCCTCTCCACGGGGGCAAGATGTTCGCCCCCAATGGCCAGTGTTGGATTTATCTGGCTAAACCGGGGTGCCGGAAACCACAGCCACTCGGTCTTGGACGGGTTGAGTCTGAGTTTGTTACTACCCATCCAGATCCGTACGGCCTCCAGACACCGGGACAGCACCTCGACGGCATCGTTGGGGTGGTTTGGGGTGGATATGTACAGCTGAGTATCATCAGCGTACAGATGGTACTCCACCCCAAAACCACGGATGATCTCGCCCAGTGGCTTCATGTAGGTGTTGAACAGAAGTGGCGAGAGGACCGACCCCTGAGGAACCCTACATGTGAGGGGCCTCGGGGCCGACCTCTGCCCTCCTGCCAACACCCATTGCGACCGACCAGAGAGGTAGGATGAGAACCACCGTAAAACGGTGCCTCTCAGCCCCAACCCCCCCAATCGGTGCAATAAGATACCATGGTCGATGGTATCGAAAGCCGCGGAGAGGTCTAACAGGACCAGGATAGAGGAACAACCTCTATCCCGAGCCCTCCAGAGATCATCCACCAACGCGACCAATGCCGTCTCGGTACTGTGACCGGGCCGGAAGCCGGATTGGCGTGGGTCTAGATAATCAACTTCCTCCAGATGTCGAGGGAACTGTTGAGCCACCACACTCTCAACAACCTTCACTAAAAAGTGAAGGTTGGAGACGGGACGATAGTTCTCTAATAAAGCCGGGTCCAGGGATGGCTTCTTGAGGAGGGGCCTCACCACCGCCTCTTTCAAGACGGTAGGCAAGAACCCCTCACTCAGAGATGAATTCACAATACCCTGGAGCCAGCCTCGTGTCACCTCCCAGGATGCCAGTACAAGCCAGGAGGGGCACAGGTCCAATAAACATGTGGTGGCTCTAAGGTTCCTCCGCAACCTGTCCATATCCTCGGTAGTAACAAAGTCGAACTCCTCCCAAGGTGTTATCTCAAGACCAGCACTGGGCACCTCGACCAGACCACTAGTGGAGGGCAGCTCGTTCCGAATCTGAGTGATTTTGTCCTGCAGGAAAACTCCAAATTCCTCTGCTCGACCCTGCAAAGGGGCTTCCCACGGCCTCAGATGAAGGAGGGAGCGGGTCACCCCAAACAGGGCGGCAGGGCGGTTTTCCGCGGACGCGATAAGGGTGGCACAATATTCACGTTTGGCCACTCTTAGCGCCACTAAGTAAGTCCTAATATGGTCTCTCACTAGTGTTCGGTCAGCTTCGGATCGAGAAGATCTCCACCTACTCTCTAGGCATCGCTTGCGGCGTTTCATCTCCCGAAGCTCCTCGGTAAACCAAGGAGCCTGGGTGACTCGATGCCGCATGAGAGGCTGCAAGGGCGCGACTCAGTCCAAGGCCCCCGTGGCCGCACTATACCATGCGGCCACTAGGTCCTCAGTCGAGCCGCGGGGCAGGGATACAGGTACTGGCCCAAGCTCCCTCTGGAACCTTTCCGGGTCTATCAGGCGCCTGGGGCGGAACCAACTTGGTGTTTCCGGTTCCGCCTCCCCGCGGTGGGGTGTGACGGTTGGAAAGTCTATCCGAAGGAGAGAGTGATCTGTCCATGACAAGGGTAAGATGACTAAATCCCCTGTTCCGAGATCACTAATCCAGTGTCCAGAGACAAAAATCAGATCCAGCGTGTGTCCTCCCTCGTGAGTGGGGCCCTGAACTACTTGGGTCAGGTCCATGGCCGTCATGGAAGCCATGAACTCCCGAGCCGCCTCGGATGTTTCGCCCGCCGATGGCAGGTTAAAGTCCCCCATGACTATAAGTCTGGGGGTCTCCACCGCCATCGCGGCGATCACCTCGAGTAGCTCGGGCAGGGCTGCTGTTACATAGCGGGGAGCCTGGTATACAATCAGGAAGCCCAACTGCCTCCCTAGGCCCCACTTCACGAAGAGGGACTCACAGCCGGTCGTCTGAGGCACAGTGGTCTCCTTCGGCTCCAGACTTTCCTTAACAATAACCACCACCACCCCACCCCTGCCAAGGGCCCTAGGCTGATGAAATGCACGGTAGCCTGGTGGGCACATTTCCACGAGGGGTAAACCCCCCTCGAGGCCCAACCAGGTTTCCGTGATTCCCACCAGGTCCGGGTCCCCCTGTGACACAAGGTCATTAATGAGGGGGGCTTTGTTCACCGCGGACCTGGCGTTGCAGAACATCAGCCTAGGGCCCCGGCTCTGTAGTCCCTGACCGCCTAGCCTACGAGTGGAGCACAGGGGGTTGGGGCAGGCGACCGCTTTTAACCAGCGACCGCGCGTCCCCAACCCACGATGGACATCCTGTCTCCCACCGCCCCTGCCCCTCCCCAAGACCAGTCGAATGGGACGGCCCTCAACAGAGACGACCCCCAGTCCCCCTTCCCTAGTGGACTCCTCCTTTAACCTTCTTCCGCCGGCCGGCCCTATATCTTAACCCCCCCCTGACTGACCCCCCACCCCCCACCCCCCTGACTGACAACCCACCCCCCACCCCAGAACCCCTTAAAAGCCTAATTAAAAATTTATTTAAAAACCCCTTGAGCTTGCGTTTTTTCCACCTCTCTGGATTAATTAACCCATCCTTGAGGTGGGCCCGAGATAAACTAAGGGGCCAAACCTGCGAGAGGGGGGACTCTCGTAGGTCGAGGAGGTCAGACCTTGAATAAAAAACCATCCCGTGGCTCCATTGCTGGCTTTAAAGGGAGGAAACGCCTAGATAAAGTGCAAGTGTAAGTCAAGTCAACAGGGAAAATAGGTCATAAGAGTCAGTCAGTTCTTCCTCGGGTAGAGGCTCTCCACGGGGTGGCTGGAGCTGTTTTTCCTTTGGGCTGGCCTTGCTTCACTCTCGCCCCCCTCCGTAGATGTTTTATCGGGAAGTCCTGGGGGGGGGAGGAGAATTCCCTCCACTGTTCTACCAGGCCTCCACAGGGCCTCACCGTGTCGCAGGCTCGCCACTCCACACCAGGGCCTCAGCCAGGGCCTCCACCACTCCAACAGGCCTCTGCTGGGGCCTCCGGCGTTCCATCGGTCCGCCGCGTCTCCCGTCCCTCTGCGGCCGCCAACCTCACCAGCCATCCCCTGTGAAGGCCTTCACCCGGCCTCGCTGCTCCACGGGGGCCTCCGCCGGGTTTAAGATGGTCCGCGCAGCTCCGCCACTGCTCCGCCGCCGCTCCGCCTTTCCTACCACCAACTATCCGGCGTTCCGGCACTCCCTCCAGTGCTCCGCTGCCGCTCCGCCCCTCCGCCGGGGGCCGCCAGCCTCCGCCAACCTCCGCTGGGGCCTCCGGCCTTTTGGCGCTCTCCGCCGACGCTCCGCCGGGGCCTCCGGCCTCCACCGGCCTCCGCCAGGGCTTCAGGATCTTCCGGCGCTCTCCGCCGCTGCTCCACCATTCCATCTGAGGCCTCCGGCCTCCACCGGCTTCTGCCAGGGCCTCCGGCCTTCCGGCGCTCCCTCTGCCGCCGCTCTATCAGTCCACCAGAGCCTCCAGCCTTTGCTTGGCCTCTGCTAGGGCCTCCGGCATTCCGGCCTGCCGGCGTTTATTTTCCGGCGTTTTCCTCCGGGCTCCCCCCGCGCCTCCCGTCTCAGCCGTCACACTCACCGGCGTTGGAAAGGCCTCAGTGTGACGGCTGGGTCTTCAACTTGCTGGGCCGGCCCTTACCGATCACCCCAAAGGGGCCGGCCGCGTCCTCCGAAGCCAAATGGGCCTCCGGTCAGCATCGCCTCAAAGCTCCGCCGCCATTTCTTCGCGCATGCTCAGTATATATAAGATGGAGGTCTAGCCGATCTGAATCTGACCGGACACAGGTAAGAGCCCATTTACGGACTTACATTGTGGCGCTGAGAGTGGCCAAACACCACCATTGTGCCACACTCATAGCATCCGCAGATAACCGCCCTGCTGCCCTGTTTAGGGTGACCCGCTCCCTCCTTCAACAGAGGGTGCGGGAAGCCCCCTTACAGGGCAGAGCAGAGGAATTTGTGTCTTATCTGCAGGAGAAAATCGCTCAGATACAGAACGAGCTAGCCCCCATTAATGGCCCAGTGGAATGCCACGAGGCGGATCTTGTTTGGGAGGAGTTTGACTCCGTTACTTCCGATGATATGGACAGGCTTCGTGGGCGACTGCGAGCCACCACATGTTTACTGGACCCGTGTCCCTCCTGGCTTGTACTGGCATCCTGGGAGGTGACACGAGGCTGGCTCCAAAAGGTTGTCAACGCATCCTTGAGTGAGGGTTCCTTGCCTGCTTCCCTAAAAGAGGCCATGGTGAGACCCCTCCTCAAGAAGCCCTCTTTGGATCCAGCTTTATTATCTAACTATCGTCCTGTCTCCAACCTTCCCTTTTTGGCGAAGGTTGTTGAGAGTGTGGTGGCACAACAGTTTCCCCGTCACCTGGAGGAAGTTGATTATCTAGACCCGCGCCAGTCCGGCTTTCGGCCCGGGCATAGCACCGAGACGGCATTGGTCGCGTTGGTGGATGATCTCTGGAGGGCCAGAGATGGGGGCTGTTCCTCTATCCTGGTTCTATTAGACCTCTCGGCGGCTTTCGATACCATCGACCATGGTATCTTATTGCATCGGCTGGGGTGGTTGGGGGTGGGAGGCACCGTTTCACGGTGGTTCTCCTCCTACCTCTCTGGCCGATCGCAATTTGTGTTGACGGGAGAGCAGAGGTCGACCTCGAGACCCCTCACATGTGGGGTGCCTCAGGGGTCGGTCCTCTCGCCTCTCCTGTTCAACACATATATGAAGCCACTCGGCGAGATCATCCGTGGTTTTGGGGTAGAGTATCATCTCTACGCTGATGATACTCAGCTGTATATATCTACCCCAAACCACCCCAACGATGCCGTAGCGGTGATGTGCCAGTGCCTGGAAGCCGTGCGGATCTGGATGGGAAGTAACGGACTCAGGCTCAACCCGACCAAGACCGAGTGGCTGTGGTTTCCGGCTGCCCGATTCAACCAGTTGATGCCATCTCTGGCCATAGGGGGCGAACATCTTGCCCCTGTGGATGGGGCGCACAACTTGGGTGTCCTCCTGGATACCCGGCTGTCCATGGAAGATCAAGTGACAGCCGTGGCCAGGAGGGCGTTTTACCAGGTTCGCCTGGTACGCCAGTTGCGCCCCTTATTGGATCGGGATGCCCTTTGCATAGTCACTCATGTTCTCGTGACATCCCGACTGGACTATTGTAACTCTCTCTACATGGGGCTCCCCTTGAGGTGCACCCGGAGGCTTCAGTTGGTCCAGAACGCAGCCGCGCGAGCAATAATGGGAACCTCTAGGTTTACCCACGTAACACCGCTCTTGCGCGAGCTGCACTGGCTACCTGTCGTCTTTCGGGTGCGCTTCAAGGTATTAGTCATCATCATCAAAGCGCTCCATGGCTCGGGACCTAGCTATCTGCGGGATCGGATCCTGCCCCATACATCCTCACGGCCGATTCGCTCCCACAGAGAGGGACTTCTCCGGGTGCCGTCCACTAGACTTTGTCAGCGGGCAACGCCCAGGGGAAGGGCCTTCTCTGTGGCGGGCCCAGCCCTCTGGAACGACCTTCCCCCCGATATTAGGACAACTACGGACCTCCGCTCCTTCCGTTTAAAATTAAAGACACGTCTTTTTCGCCTGGCCGGCCTTGGGTAGTCTCTTCTAAGGTTAGGGGTTTTAGGGGTAGTTTTAGTTTAGTTTATGGGTTTTTAGCGCAGGACTAATTTAATTCATTTTTAATTTTGTATTCTGTCTGTGGTTTTATCTGTATTTTTAAGTGCCTGTGCCCTGCCTCGAGTCCCTTTGGGGAGAGAGAGCGGGATATAAAATTAAAATTATTATTATTATTATTATTATTATTATTATTATTATTATTATTCTTTGTGGCAAATCCCTGAGAATCTGAGAAGCTACCAAATTAATGGTCTTCAAATTCAACAGATTTCTTTGGCTTATGGAAACATGTTGCCAAAATGTGATTTTTCACCCTCTACTTACTCACCACAAATTCGTTTCTCTTTGTTGTGATTTGGGCATGGACTGCATGACTTCACATTCACAAGAGGACTGCCTACAAGCAACTTCCACCATTCCAGTAGAGCATGGACAATGAAAAACTTGGCATCAGGGAGAAGAGATGTAGCTTAGCTTCTCCCCAACAAGTTGGTTTTTAATCAGCGAGGCTGTGTTCCATTTTCTATTTTCAGGGGGGATACTCATGAGCCCCATCTTCAAATGGAAGAGGAAATGTCAAAGGCAGGTCACAGAGGTAGGTCAAACCTGAAGCTTGAAACTTCCAGCTTACTAGCTGAGGAGGTTTTGAAGAAGATATTGCCCTTGTGTCTACACAAATGCTACTAGGATCAATTCCTTTTCATGTTGTTTTTCTTTTTCCTCCTCCAGGCATTTTACTTTTCAGGTGAGGGCAGAAACCAGTAGATAAGTTTAAGGTAGAGGTTCCCCTTGCACATATGTGCTAGTTGTTCCCGACTCTAGGGGACGTGGCTCATCTCTGTTCCAAAGCCGAAGAGCCAGCGCTGTTTGAAGGCATCTCCGTGGTCATGTGGCCAGCAGGACTAAACACCGAAGGCACATGGAATGCTGTTACCTTCCCACCGAAGGTGGTTCCTATTTTTCTACTTGCATTTTTACGTGCTTTCGAACGGCTAGGTTGGTAGAAGCTGAGACAAGTCACGGGAGCTCACTCCATTATGGGGACACTAGGGATTTGAACTGCCGAACTGCTGACCGTTCTGAGCGAAAAGCTCAACGTATTAGTCACTGAGCCACTGTGTCCCTTCAGATAACTTTATCCTTGCCTAAAAAAATGTTTCCGGTATTGTTATATAAAAGGATCGGTCGTGATACAACACTTTGCACTTACAGCTGAGTAAAGTCTAGGCTGCTTGGTAAGAACATCTGACGTAGTGATGTTATGCATTCTGCTATAATTCAGTGATTCAGTCTGGGGGGGAAAAAAGGAGTTGCATTTTATGGGATCAAGAGATCCTAGGGCAATGATGAGCTTAGAGATTTTTTTTCAAGCCTTAGTAGCAGACCGTACATAATGCTATTGATCTAAAGTTCAGAATATGGATTGGTTAAGAATAGAACCGAGCGATGGCTCTTAGCTGATCTTGAAAAGCTAAGCAAGGATAGATTTGAGATAGGAAGAAAGGAAGGATGGGTGGAAGGGCGGGAGGGAGGGAAGGAGGGAGGGAGGAAAGGGAAGATGGGAGGGAGGGAAGGAGGAAGGAAAGAAGGAAGGGTGGGAGGGAAGGAGGGAGAGAGGGAGGGAGGGAGGAAAGGGAAACAAGGAAGGAGAGAGGAAAGCAAAGGGGCGAGAGGAAGGGAGGAAAGAAGGAAGGAAAGAACAGGGGGAGGGAGGGAGAGAAGGAGGAAGAAGGAAGGGAGGGAGGGAAGGAGGGAGAGAGGGAGGGAAGGAGGGAGAGAGGGAGGGAGGGAGGAAAGGGAAACAGGGAAGGAGGGAGGAAAGGAAAGGGGGCGAGAGGAAGGGAGGAAAGAAGGAAGGAAAGAACAGGGGGAGGGAGGGAGGGAAGGAGGGAGGAAAGAAGGGAGGGAGGGAGGGAAGGAGGGAGAGAGGGAGGGAGGAAAGGGAAACGGAAGGAGGGAGGAAAGGAAAGGGGGTGAGAGGGAGGGAGGGAGGAAAGAAGGAAGGAAAGAACAGGGGGAGGGAGGGGGAGAGGGAGGGAGAGAAGGAGGGCGAGAGAAAGGAAAGAAGGGAGAAAAGAAGGAAAGAAGGAGAGAGATTTAGATTTAGATTTTATTCCATTTCTATTCCGCTCCTATCTCCCCAATGGGACTCAGGGCGGTGCACAGGAAAATTTAAAACATACAACAAAAAAAACTGTAATAAATACAAACAGAACGCTAAAATATAATTAAATTAGATATAGCCTGTGCTAAAATATAATTAAAACTGATAAAAATTAAAATCCACTAACTAAGTCTGTAAAAATTACCTCAGGATCTAGGCTAGAGAGAGAAGGCCATGAAGGTTATCTCTCATATTCTTGCCAAGAAGACTACATGGTGGTCCCTATGAAATCTCAAGAAATTGACCTCAATTTCAAGGAGACTTTAATGAATTAAGGTAATTGATAAAAAAAACCCTCTTCCCTTTAACCTCTGCCTAAAACCAAACCCAGATAGCTTAAACTCCTCTTATAGTAGCCACTTTGGTGTCTGGGGAAAAAAATATCCTGGTATAATCATATTGTTGCATTAAAGAGAAAGGGTAGGAGTTATAAGCTACCAAAGAAAGAAGAGAAACCAGAGAAATTTAGATTTCTTTTTCATATTTATTTTATATTTTATCAAATTTATATACCGCTCTATCTCCCCGAGGGGACTCAGGGCGGTGCACAGAAATATAAAAACATATACAAAACAATGCAATATATAACAGTTTAAAATGGAATTAAATTAGAGTCTGTGCTGAGGATTTAAATTAGAAAAAGTTAAAACCAATTAAAAACTTTACCCAGTAAAATTAAGCCAGGCCGGCTTCTTGAAATTGATGTGTCTTTAATGCCCGGTGGAAGAGGCGTAGGTCTGTGATGGTACGAAGGTTGGGGGGTAGGTCATTCCAGAGGGCAGGGCCTGCCACAGAGAAGGCTCTCCCCCTGGGGGCCACCCGTGGGCATTGTCCGGCGGATAGCCCCCTGAGGAGGCCCACCCTGTGGGAGCAGACAGGTCTAAGGGAGGTATGTGGTAGGAGGCGGTCCCGCAAGTAGCCAGGTTCCGTGCCATGGAGCGCTTTAAAGATGGTCACTAGCACCTTGAAGCGCACCCGGAAGGCCACCGGCAGCCAGTGCAGCTTGCGCAGGAGAGGTGTTATGTGGGAGTATTGAGAAACTCCCAGAATCCCCCGTGCGGCCGCATTCTGGACTAGCTGGAGTCTTCGGGTGCACCTCAAGGGGAGCCCCATGTAGAGAGTGTTGCAGTAGTCCAAGCGGGAGGTGACGAGCACTTGAGTGACTGTGTGTAAGGCGTTCAACAGTAAGCAGTTCAACGGTTCGATTCTCACTGATTCAAGTTTGACTCAGCCTTCTGTCCTTCCGAGGGAGGTAAAATGAGGACTCAGATTGTTGGGGGCAAGAGGCTGACTCTGTAAACCACTTAGAGAGGGCTGTAAAGCATTGTGCAGTAGTATATAAATCTAAATGCTATTGCTATTCCTTCCTTCCTTCCTTCCTTCCTTACTTACTTCCTTACTTACTTCCTTACTTACTTACTTACTTACTTACTTACTTACTTACTTACTTACTTACTTACTTACTTACTTAATTATTTACTTACTGTTAGGGATAAAAAGACCCCTGTTGGAAAATAAACAGGCGGAATAGTGCAATACACCGGACAACAAAAGACACATTGCTTAAACCACACAAAAACTCTACAACACTGATAGTAGAAAAAATAAATAGTCTTTACTCTTGTAGTAACTAAAATACGTCTTCCAAACAGTGATACTAACTCCTCTAACAATAAACAGTCCTTCACCAGAACACAGTTATCTTACAGTAGGTCAAAACAATGATACTTCTTCCGTCTTCATGTTCAGCTTCTTCCTCAATGGTAATCAGGAAGCAAAGAAAAGCAAAAGGGATGAACTGTGTTTCCAGCTGCCTTTTTATGATTGAGCTGGGAAGCACAGCCAATCAGATTCCACAAAGCCTTTAAATTTACATATACATTTTATTAATCCTGGCTTATATATATTGTTAACCCAACATCAAGATAATTATACTAACACTTACTTACTTACTTACTTACTTACTTACTTACTTACTTACTTACTTACTTACTTACTTACTTACTTACCATGATGGTGCAGTGGTTAGATTGCTGTACTACAGGGCAACTCTGCCCACTATCTAGAGTTGGATCCTGACTAGCTGAAGGTTGACTCAGCCTTCCATCCTTCTGAGGTGGGTCAAATGAGGATCCGGATTGTTGGGGGCAAGAGGCTGACTCTGTAACCCACTTAGAGAGGGATGTGAAGAACTGTGGAGGGGTATATAAATCTAAGAGCTATTGCTAGTGCTGCTGTAAAAAGAGGATGGGTGAATTATTTTGCAAGGTAACACTGGATCAACTTCTTTTTTGCAATTCTCCTAGGGGTTATTTTAATGGGGGTGACCTTCCTCCAATTGTCCCTATGGATTTTCTCCAGTGGCTCCAAAAATCAAAGCTACCCATGGTTCTTGTATTATAATTCCCCTTAGGGTTGAATGAATGCCTTCCAAATGAATTCACATTCTTGGAAACTTAAGGGAAATTAAGTATAATGAACATGATTAGCTTTGGAAATAGCACAATATTATTGGATTCTGTCTGCTTCTTGGTGTGTCTTGGGTGAGTTTTCTAGCATAGATATGAGTGACATTCGTCTAGCAGTGTCATGGCAGCAAGTCAAATTATAACACAGACCAGGGCAGCTGAAGTACTAGAATAGAATAAGAGAGTTGGAAAGGACCTTGGAGGTCTTCTAGTCCAACCCCGTGCCTAGGCAGGAAACCCTATACCATTTCAGACAAATGACTATCTAACATCTTCTTAAAGATTTCCAGTGTTGGGGAATTCACAACTTCTGGAGGCAAGCTGTTCCACTGATTCATTGTTCTAACTATCAGGAAATTTCTCCTCAGTTCTAAGTTGCTTCTCTCCTTGATTAGCTTCCACCCATTGCTTCTTGTTCTGCCCTCAGGTGCTTTGGAGAATAGTTTGACTCCCTCTTCTTTGTGGCAGCCTCTAAGATATTGAAAGACTGCTATCATGTCTCCCCTAGTCCTTCTTTTCATTAAACTAGACATACCCAGTTCCTGCAACCGTTCTTCATATATTTTAGTCTCCAGTCCCCTAATCATCTTTGTTGCTCTTCTTTGCACCCTTTCTAGAGTCTCCACATCTTTTTAACATCGTGGTGAGCAAAACTGAATGCAGGATTCCAAGTGTGGCCTTACCAAGGTCTTATAAAATGGTATTAACACTTCGTGTGATTTTGATTCTATCCCTCTGTTGATGCAGCCTAGAACTGTGTTGGCTTTTTTGGCAGCTGCTGCACACATCTGGCTCCTATTTAAATGGTTGTCCACTAGGACTCCAAGATCCCTCTCACAGTTGCTACTATTGAGCAAGGTACCACCTATACTGTACCTGTGCATTTTGTTTTTCTTGCCTAAATGTAGAACCGAACTTTTTTCACTATTGAATTTCATTTTATTAGATAGTGCCCAATGTTCAAGTTTGTCAAGATCCCTCTGTATCTTAAGCCTATCTTCTGGAGTGTTGGCTGTTCCTGCCAGCTTGGTGTTGTCTGCAAATTTGATGAGTTCCCCATTTATTCCCTAGTCTAGTCTACCTGCTCATGCAAGAAGCCCTATACTGCATCAGACAAGTGGCTGTCCAGTCTCTTCTTGAAAGCCTCCAGTGTTGGAGCACCCACAACTTCTGGAGGCAAGCTGTTCCACCAATTAATTGTTCTAACTGTCAGGAAATTTCATCTCTAGGTTCTAGGTTGCTTCTCTCTTTGGTTAGTTGGACACTGGATGAGTTAGTAGAACCATCTGTCTTCAAATGATCTTTGTTATCATCCAGATCAACATCATTATCATCAATCATCAGCATCAATCATCATCATCTCTACCAGTGGTGGGTTTCAAATTTTTTAGAACCTACTCTGTAGGTGTGGCCTATTTTGTGGACGTGGCTTTGCAGTCATGTGACAGGGTGGGAGTGGCCACTTTTTAAAATGTGGTGAAACTCATTTAACAACACTCTTACTTAGCAACCAAAATTTTGGACTCAATTGTGATGATAAATTCTTTCTTTCTTTCTTTCTTTCTTTCTTTCTTTCTTTCTTTCTTTCTTTCTTTCTTTCTTTCTTTCTTTCTTCCTTCCTTCCTTCCTTCCTTCCTTTCTTTCTTTCTTTCTTTCTTTCTTTCTTTCTTTCCTTTCTTCTTTCCTTTCCTTTCCTTTCCTTCCCATTGGGTCACTGGCAGCGGCGGGCCAGATTTACTTCCAGGTACACCGGTGGAACCCCCTCTCACCAGTTCTCTAAATTTCACCAACCGGCTCTCGCGAGTAGGTGCGAACCTGCAGAAACCCACCACTGCTCCTCCCCCTCTTCTTCCTCCTCCCCCACCCCACCTTATTTTAAACCCAATTTATAAATCAGTCTAGATTGATTAGGCCTTGGGAATAGAAACTTGAAATAAAGGATTGTAGGAAGTTAACACTCACCCCTCTCCTAGGAAAATGAGATGTTTTAGGAAATATTAAAAGGGCAGAATATTTCCCTTAAAAGGAAGTCAGAAACACAGCCCCCTCCCACCTTTGTCAATGGGCCATTAAGGCCTGAGCCAGTCTGTTCTACATAACAAAGATCTGGCCCCTTGAGTTCCAGGGTGATGGGATTAAGACATGGCTCTCAGGACATGGTAGGATTAGCCCTTTCACCCACCTAGCAACAGAACTCACCACATGGGTACTTGGGGAGACTACATCACCCAGCAAGATTCAACCATGCCTGGGACACAGACAGCCTACAAAGTTAGCTAAGACCCCTGCCCCCTGGGAGTCTGACCACCAATCAGAATACATTTCTTACACAGCAACGGAAAGCTCCAAGGCGGGGCCCAAGAGAGGGCATACAACCCAGGGAATCTCAGCATCTCTGCTCTTTTTTCTTCTTCAAGATCTTCAAGGCATGTGATCCACCTTTTCGCCAGGACCACAAACCACGTGGTCCTGTCCACCATTAAGAGCCATCTTTCCATAGCCTGTTTGGAAAGATGGCTCTTAATGGTGGACAGGACCACGTGGTTTGTGGTCCTGGCGAAAAGGTGGATCACATGCCTTGAAGATCTTGAAGAAGAAAAAAGAGCAGAGATGCAAAGCATGTTCCCTGCTTTGGATTAAAAGTTTCCAGTGTCTTTCTTCCCACTTGGAACTGAACCCAGATGGACATTTCTGAATCCAGATGGACATTTCTGAACCCAGATGGACATTCCTGAACCCAGATGGGCATTCCTGAACCCAGATGGACATTCCTGAACCCAGAAGGACATTCCTGAACCCAGATGCGTGGGCATTTCTGAACCCAGATGGACATTCCTGAACCCAGATGGATATTTCTGAACCCAGATGAAAATTTCTGAATCCAGATGGACATTTCTGAATCCAGATGGACACTTCTGAATCCAGAAGGACATTTCTGAACCCAGATAGACATTCCTGAACCCAGATGGACATTCCTGAACCCAGAAGGACATTCCTGAACCCAGATGGAAATTTCTGAACCCAGATGGACATTCCTGAACCCAGATGGACATTCCTGAACCCAGATGGGTGGGCATTTCTGAACTCAGATGGACATTTCTGAACCCAGATGGACATTCCTGAACCCAGAAGGACATTCCTGAACCCAGATGGACATTTCTGAACCCAGATAGACATTCCTGAACCCAGATGGACATTTCTGAACCCAGATGGTTTATGGTTTATTATGGTTTATTAAATTTATATACCGCACCCTTTCCCAAAAGGGACTCGGGGCGATGGACATTCCTGAATCCAGAAGGACATTCTTGAACCCAGAAGGACATTTCTTTCAATAGGATTAAAAGCACTTTTCAAATCCTGGTTTCAGGATGGTGCCCATGTCAGCCTTTTAATTAATTTGGACTAACAGCTCCGATTTTAATTTGTTTCTCTCGTCGCAAGAGTGTCAAAACTCCGACAGGCTGAATTTGCCCATAATACTGGCAAAAAAAAAGGAAAGAAAAAAAAAGAAAAAAAAGTTTTCAGCAAGACTTTGATTCAAGACTATCTAAATTCTTTTGGTTCGCAGCCAGGAACATAAGTATGCAGAGGCAGAGAAGAAGAAGGGGAAAGCTTAAAAATATCAACTTGGCTTGTACATTTACCAAGGAGAACAGATGTTGAGAATATGTTGTGTTCCAATCATTTCCAGGATCTCTTGATCTATGTGCAAAGGGGAAAGAGAAAACTTTGGATTTCTGAAAACTTGGTGGGGGGAAAAAAAATCAGAGAATTTCTATTTTACCTTAGCTTGTCTTTCCGAGACCTCGGTTGGCAACCAGCCGCAATTCCCTTGACTTCTGGCAGTGTTGTGACTTGCGAGCTTTTTATTTTTAACACCTGAAAGGAATCTCTCCGACGTTGCGAGGCGTCAATCTGATAAACTCGGCATTCGGGAATGCGAGGTCTGCTCACCGTGCGCCCCAGGGACCTCTGGCACA
Organism: Rhabdophis nuchalis; assembly: GCA_039707465.1. Lineage (NCBI taxonomy): Eukaryota > Metazoa > Chordata > Lepidosauria > Squamata > Natricidae > Rhabdophis > Rhabdophis nuchalis. Next base: position 244,950,694 of record CM077644.1, read on the forward strand.
TCAAAATACTCATGAATATGTAGACGATGGAGATGATTTCGAAATGATCTATTCCGGCCAAGATGGGGCATGTTCCCTGCTTTGGATTAATATTTACGTTTTGCCAGAGGTCTGTATAAAAAGGTGGGGTTTTTTTTTTAATGCATTCACACGAAGAGGGGAAAAAACAAAGGATAGGCTCAGAGATCTGAAGACAGAGGGAAAAGACAAGGTAGGTATAAGAAGGAAGGAGGAGGGAGAGATGGAAGGAAGGAAGGAGGCAGGGTTATTTCTCAAACTGGTCAACTAAGATGCGTGGACTTCAACTCCCTGCACGGATGAGTCCCTGATGGGAATTGAAGTCTGCATGTATTTTGAAGCTAATAAGATTGGGAAACCTTGATGTAAACTGAGAATGTGGGTCTCACACTCACTCACACATGCTCAATCTATATGTCTGTCTGTCTGTCTGTCTATCCGTCCATCCGTCCATCTGTCCACCCACCCACCCACCCACCCACCCATCTCTATCTATCTATCTATCTATCTATCTATCTATCTATCTATCTATCTATCTATCTATCTATCTATCTATCTATCTATCTATCTATCTATTTATCTATCATTAAATAATATTGTCTGTCTGTCTTTATCTCCCTCTCTCTCATATCAAATGATTTTGCCATCTGTTTCTCTCTGTCTTTATCAATCGATCGATCGATCGACCCATCCATCCATCTATCTATCTATCCATCCATCCTTCCTTCTATCCTTCCATCCACCCATTTGTCTGTCTCTCTCTCATTGGACTAGAAGATCTCCAAGGTCCCTTCCAATCCTATAATTCTCTGATTTTATTTATTGTAGGTAGACAGCCTCCAAGCAGGAGATGGGTGGTTTCAAAATATGATAAACAAACAATATTTATTTGCCTTTATTATGTCCATCTCTTGACCGCCCTCCTACAAAGCATGGAAATGACAACATGATTTCTGTGTTTTTCTCTCCCTCTCCCTCATTTACTCCCCCTCTCTCTGTCTCTCTCATTCTTTCTCTGCCTCTCTCTCCCTCCTCTCCCGCTTCCTCCTTCCTTCCCTCCCTCTCTGTCTCCATCGTTCTCTGTCTCTGTCTCTCTCTTTCTGTCTTGCTTTGTCTTTCTCTTTCTCTGTCTCCCTCTCCCTCATTCCTTCCCCCTCTCTGTCTCTCTCATTCTTTCTCTGTCTTTCTCTCTCCCCCTCCCCCCTTCCCTCCCTCCCCCCTCTCTGTCTCCATCTTTCTGTCTCTCTCTGTCTCTGTCTCTCTTTGTATGTGTGTCTCTGTGTGTCACTGTCTCTGTGTCTCCCTCTCTGTCTCTGTGTGTTGCTATGTCTCTGTGTGTTGCTGTGTGTGTGTGTGTGTGTGTGTGTGTCTGTGTGTCTCTGTCTCTCTCAGACTCTGTCTCTCTGTCTCTCTGTATGTGTCTGAGATCTGCCTCTTTCTTCACTAAGGTCATCAGGCAATATTCTGTTTCTTTTTGCTGGCTCCTGCTTCTGGACTTGACAGAACCACTTACCACAATCATGGATTTAAGGCACGGAGGTGAGCTTGCTCCCACACCTTATATCCCCTCTTCCACAGGCCAAATGCTCTGCTTACAAGGAATAGAAGCCCTCTCCTTTCCATAGGACATCAAGGCCTCTGTGCTCCTGAACCATGAAAGGAGCTGCTATTTTCAGCGATATTTTAAACAACATGATTGACAGAGGTCAGGTGAAGCAGAGTGATGTGTGAAGGGGGCCGTCCCTTGAAAGCAGTCAGTGGGACGAAATGGGGCAGACATATTTGCGGTTGCTGTAGGCACCCCTTGCTTGCCTTTGGAATGGGTATTGTCCTGTCAGCATATGGGAATCATCTATATAAATAAAAATGTAAAATAGTTTGTACGAATCCATTAATCTCAAAAACTACTGGATCGATTTACCTCAAGTTTTCACACAATGTTCACAAGGACTTCGGATAATAGAATACCAACTCATTTTGTGCCTAGCACACGTGTGTCATGTACACAGTACACAAATGTAAAATGTACCACTGAAAAAATTTTCACCTCCCTGTAACTCCTCCCACCTGGCATTTCCAACAGTCAGTTCCTCAAAAAGAATGTACAGAGGCCTCTTAGGGCCAAAAAGGCACTGAGATAGCAAACTCCCAGGTGGCCCATAGAGAGAGAGAGAGGAAGAAATGCAGTTTTACAAAAAGGACTAAGGGTAACATGATAGCAATCTTCCAATATCTCAGAAGCTGCCACAAAGAAGAGGAAGTCAAGCTATTCTCTAAAGCACCTGAGGGCAGAACAAGAAGCAATGGGTGGAAACTAATCAAGGAGAGAAGCAACTTAGAATGAGGGGAAATTTCCTGACAAGTCAGAACAATTAATCAGTGGAACAGAAATTGCCTCCAGAAGTTGTGAATGCCCCAACACTGCAAGTCTTGAAGAAGATGTTGGAGACCCATTTGTCTGAAACGGTATAGGGTTTCCTGCCTAGGCAGGGGGTTGGACTAGATGACCTCCAAGGTCCCTTCCAACTTTGCTATTGTATTATTGTATTACAGTAGGTAGGTAGATAGGGGAATAGAGAGAGAGGGGGAAATACAGTTTAATTTATTTTTATTATTATTTACACTTATATACTGCCCTATCTCCCAAAGGACTCTAATAAAAGAGGGACTAGGTGAGAAAGGATAGCAGCCTTCCAATATCTCAGGGGTTGCCACAAAGAAGAGGGAGTCAAGCTATTCTCCAAAGCACCTGAGGGCAGAACAAGAAGCAATGGGTGGAAACTAATCAAGGAGAGAAGCAACTTAGAACTGAGGAGAAATTTCCTGACGGTTAGAACAATGTGGCCAGGGCACACATACTCACTGAAGCTGACAGGGCAATGCCTCGCGTGGCCTAAGAAATGGTTCCGTGTGCCATCTGTGGCACCCGTGCCATAGGTTTGCCATCATGGGTATAGGGCTTTCTGCCTAGGCAGGGAGTTGGACTAGATGACCTCCAAGGTCCCTTCCAACTCTGCTATTGTATTATTGTATTACAGAAGGTAGGTAGATAGAGGGATAGATAGAGAGGGAGAAATAAGGTAGGTAGATAGGTGGGTGGGTGGGTGGGTGGGTGGGTGGATGGATGGATGGATGGATGGATGGATGGATGGATGGATGGATAGATAGATAGATAGATAGATAGATAGATAGATAGATAGATAGATAGATAGATAGATAGATAGATAGATACACAGTAGGTAGGTAGGTAGGTAGGTAGGTAGGTAGAGGGATAGATAGGGAGAAATACAGTAGGTAGGTAGGTAGGTAGAGGGAGAAAGGAAGAAATATAGTAGGTAGGTAAGTAGGGGGATAGATAGGGAGAAATACAGTAGGTAGGTAAGTAGGTAGGTAGGTAGGTAGGTAGGTAGGGGGATAGATAAATAGGGAGAAATACAGTAGGTAGGTAGGTAGAGGGATAGACAGAGAGGGAGAAATACAGTAGGTAGGCAGGTAGGTAGATAGGGGGATAGATAGAGAGGGAGAAATACAGTAGGTAGGAAGAGGGAGAAAGCAAGAAATACAATAGGTAGGTAAGTAGAGGAATAGACAGAGAGGGAGAAATACCGTAGGTAGGTAGGCAGGTAGGTAGGTAGGTAGGTAGGTGTATAGATAGATAGCGAGAAATACAGTAGGTAGGTAGGTAGGTAGGTAGGTAGTAAGGTAGGTAGAGGAATAGAGAAAGAGGTAGAAATACAGTAAGTAGGTAGGTAGGTAGAGGGATAGAGAGGGGGAAATACAGTAGGTAGGTAGGTTGGGGGTTATATGGTGGTTGTGTGTATGTGTGCAGGTGTAGATCTACACACAGTTTGGTTGGCCATTTAACCAGACTGGGCCACAGCAACGCGTGGCCGGGTGTAGCTAGCGAAGCGCAGGTTGAGGGGGTTTTTAGGGAGGTTTTTAATTAGGCTTTTAGGGGGTTCCAGGGAGGAGGGGAAAAATAGTCCAGGGAGGGGACAGCAAATGAGGCCGGCGGGCGGAAGTAGGGAAACGGAGGAAGGGAGGGGGGGGTCATTTCCACGGTAGCTCTTTCCATCGATTCGGTCTGGGGGAGGGGCAGGGGCGGAGGGAGACGAAATGGGTACCATCAGTTGGAAGACCGTGGCCGCTGGATCCAGGCGGTCACGTGCTCCAACTCTCCGTTCTCCCATCGCAGACTAGGTGGGCAGGAATCACAGGCCCAGGGCCCGAAGCTGATGTTATGCAACACCAGGTCCGTGGTTCAAAAATCCCCCCTCATTCGTGACCTTGTGTCAGAGGGGGACCCGGACCTGGTGGGTATAACGGAAACCTGGTTGGGCCACGAGGGGGGTATGCCCTTCGTGGACATGTGCCCACCAGGTTACCGTGCTTTTCATCAGCCTAGGGCCCTAGGGAGGGGTGGGGGGGTGGCGATTATCGTAAAGGAAGGTCTTGAGCCAAAGGAGACCTCTGTCCCCCAGACAACCGGGTGTGAATCTCTCTATGTGAGATGGGGCCTAGGTAGGCAGTTGGGCATGTTAGTTGTATACCTGGCTCCTCGCTATGCAACAACAGCCCTGCCCGAGCTCCTAGAGGTGATAGCCGAGGCGGCAGTTGAGACCCCCAGACTGGTAGTCATGGGGGACTTTAACTTGCCGTCGGCAGGCGAAGCCTCTGGAGCAGCTCGGGAGTTCATGGCTTCCATGACGGCCATGGACCTGACCCAAGTAGTTTTAGGCCCCACTCACGAGGGGGGGAACACACTGGATCTCATCTTTGTCTCGGGACAGTGGAGCCGTGATCTTGGAATAGGGGATCTAGTCATTACTCCCTTGTCATGGACGGATCACGCTCTCCTTCGGCTGGACTTTCCAATCGCTGCACCCCACCGCGGGGAGGCGGAACCGGACACTCCTAGATGGTTCCGCCCCAGGCTTCTAATGGACCCGGAAAGGTTCCAGAGGGAGCTTGGGCCAATTCCTGTGACCCTGCCCCGCGACTCGACTGAGGACCTAGTGGCCGCATGGTTAAGTGCGGCCACGGGGGCCTTGGACCGAGTTGCGCCCTTGCGGCCTCTCTTGCGGCGATGAATCACCCGGGCTCCTTGGTTCACTGAGGAGCTCCGGGGGATGAAACGCCACAAGAGATGCCTAGAGAGTAGATGGAGATCCTCTCGCTCCGAAGCCGACCGAACACTAGTGAGAACCCATATTAGGGCTTATTTAGTGGCGATAAGAGTGGCCAAACGGGAGTATTGTGCCACCCTTATTGCATCCGCAGATAACCGCCCTGCCGCCCTGTTTGGGGTGACCCGCTCCCTCCTTCACCAGAGGCCGCGGGAAGCCCCTCTGCAAGGGCGAGCAGAGGAATTTGGGATTTATCTGCAGGAGAAAATCACTCGGATTCGGAATGAGCTACCCTCCATCGACAGTGGTCCTGTGGGACTGTCCGAGGCTAGTCTTGAGGCTCCTTCTTGGGAGGAGTTTGACTTTGTTACCACCGAGGATATGGACAGGTTGTCAAGGAAACTTAGGGCGACCACATGTTTATTGGACCCGTGTCCCTCCTGGCTTGTACTGGCATCCTGGGAGACGACACGAGGCTGGCTCCAGGGCATTGTCAACGCATCTTTGAGTGAGGGGTCCTTACCTGCCTTCTTGAAAGAGGCGGTAGTGAGGCCCCTCCTCAAGAAGCCGTCCCTGGACCCAGCTTTACTAGAGAACTATCGTCCGGTCTCCAACCTTCACTTTTTAGTGAAGGTTGTCGAGAGTGTGGTGGCCCAACAGTTTCCGCGACACCTGGAGGAAGTTGATTATCTAGACTCGCGCCAGTCCGGCTTCCGGCCCGGTCACAGTACTGAGACGGCATTGGTCGCGTTGGTTGATGATCTCTGGAGGGTGCGGGATAGAGGGTATTCCTCTATCCTAGTCCTATTAGACCTCTCGGCGGCTTTTGATACCATCGACCATGGTATCCTATTGCACCGACTGGGGGGGTTGGGGCTGGGAGGCACCGTTCTGCGGTGGTTCTCGTCCTACCTCTCTGGTCGGTCGCAATATGTGTTGACGGGAGGGCAGAGGTCGACCTCGAGGCCTCTCCTATGTGGGGTTCCTCAGGGGTCGGTCCTCTCGCCCCTCCTTTTCAACACATATATGAAGCCGCTGGGTGAGATCATCCGTGGTTTTGGGGTGGAATACCATCTGTACGCTGATGACACTCAGTTGTACATATCCACCCCAAACCACCCCAACGATGCCGCCGAAGTGCTGTCCCGGTGTCTGGAAGCCGTACGGATCTGGATGGGTGGTAACAAACTCAAACTCAACCCTGCCAAGACTGAGTGGCTGTGGTTTCCGGCACCCCGATTCAGCCAGATCACTCCAACTCTGGCCATTGGGGGCGAAACACTGGCCCCCGTGGAGAGGGCGCGCAATTTGGGTGTCCTCCTGGATTCCCGGCTGTCCATGGAGGACCATGTGGCAGCCGTGGCCAGGGGGGCGTTCCATCAGGTTCGCCTGATGCGCCAACTGCGCCCCTTACTGGACCGGGCTGCCCTACGCACAGTCACTCAAGCACTCGTGACGTCCCGACTCGACTACTGTAATACTCTCTACATGGGGCTTCCCTTGAGGTGCACTCGAAAGCTACAGCTAGTCCAAAACGCAGCCGCGCGGGTGATTATGGGAGCCACTAGATGCTCCCACATAACACCGATCCTGCGCGAGCTGCATTGGCTTCCTGTGGCCTTTCGAGTGCGCTTCAAGGTTTTGACTACCATCTTTAAAGCGCTCCATGGCTCGGGACCTAGTTATATGCGAGACCGCCTCCTGCCCCATACATCCCTCAGACCAATCCGCTCCCACAGAGAGGGCCTCCTCAGGGTACCGTCGGCCGGACAATGCCGACTGGCGACACCCAGGGGAAGAGCCTTCTCTGTGGCGGGGCCAGCCCTTTGGAATGACCTACCCCCTGAATTACGTACCATCACCGACCTCTGCCTCTTCCGCCAATGTCTTAAGACATATCTGTTTCAACAAGCCGGCCTAGCCTAACCTCCCTTGGGGACTTAAGATAGTTTTAAATTGGGTTTTAAAATTTGGTTTTAGCGCAGGATGGGGTTATTTAATAGTTTTTTAAATTATATTTATTGTATTTTTGTATGTTTTTTAAATTTCCTGTGCGCCGCCCTGGGTCCTCTGTGGAGAAGGGCGGGGTATAAATTTAAATAAATAAAATAAATAAATAAATAGTTTACAATACAATACAATAGCAGAGTTGGAAGGGACCTTGGAGGTCTTCCAGTCCAACCCCCTGCGTGGGCAGGAACCTTATACCAGTTCAGACAAATGGCTATCTAACATCTTCTTAAAGACTTCCAGGGTTGGGGCATTCACAACGTCTGGAGGCAAGCTGTTCCAGAGGTTAATTGTTCTAATTGTCAGGAAATTTCTCCTTAGTTCTAAGTTGCTTCTCTCCTTGATTAGTTTCCACCCATTGCTTCTTGTCCTGCCCCCAGGTGCCTTGGAGAATAGTTTGACTCCCTCTTCTTTGTGGCAGCCTCTGAGATATCGGAACACTGCTATCATGTCTCCCCTGGTCCTTCTTATCATTATCCTACCTCATACATTCCTCCGTCCGATTCGCTCCCATAGAGAGGGACTTCTCCGGGTGCCGTCCACCGGGCAATGCCGGCTGGCGACGCCCAGGGGAAGGGCCTTCTCTGTGATGGGCCCAACCCGCTGGAACGACCTACCACCCGAATGTAGGACTATCATGGACCTCTGCTCCTTCCGCCAACATTTGAAGACACATCTCTTCCATCTTGCCGGCCTGGCCTAATCCTCACAACCATGTTTGTAGACTGAATTTTAAATTGTTTTAATTAGATTTTAAATGGGTTAATAGTATTAGGGAATTTTAGCACAGGGCATCTTGTATTTAATTGGATTTTAGCCTTAAATTATATTTACTATTGCTATGTTTTGTATTGCCTGTTTTAATTTCCTGTGCACCGCCCTGAGTCCCTCTGGGGAGATAGGCGCGGTTATATAAATAAAATAAAATAAAATAATAAAATAATAAAATAATAAAATAAAATAAATAAAATAAATAAAATAAAATAAAATAAAATAAAATAAAATAAAATAAAATAAAATAAAATAAAATAATAAAATAAAATAAAATAAAATAAAATAAAATAAAATAAAATAAAATAAAATAAAATAATAAAATAAAATAAAATAAAATAAAATAAAATAAAATAAAATAAAATAAAATAAAATAAAATAAAATAAAATAAAATAAAATAAAATAAAATAAAATAAAATAAAATAAAATAAAATAAAATAAAATAAAATAAAATAATAAAATAATAAAATAAAATAAAATAAAGTAATAAAATAAAATAAAATAAAATAAAATAAAATAAATAAATAAAATAAAATAATAAAATAAAATAAATAAACTAGACATACCCAGCTCCTGCAGCCGTTCTTCATATGTTTTAGCCTCCAGTCCCCTAATCATCTTGGTTGCTCTTCTCTGCACTCTTTCCAGAGTCTCCAGAGTCTTCTCGGAATGGATGCGCAAACGAGGGATACCCGCTACAAGGAGAAGCTTCCTTCTCCTCGAAGAGCCAGAGATGAAAAGAAGAGCAGGCGTGGCTCCCAAATAGGATTTCAACGCCTTTGAAGTTCCAATATTTCACTCTAAAGCAACAGCATCAACGAGCAAACGGAAGTGAGCTTTTGCAGAAAGCAGTTAGTTCATATTGTCGGTTCAAGCTCTGAGAAATACCACTGCAACCAGAATAGCATACGCACAGTTTTGGAAAGGGAAAGAACTACCATCAGACCAGCTAATCATCAACAAAATCTTCTGGTGTGCTGAATGCGACAGACTAACATATATTCTCAAAGACAGACAGGTAGCAATATTCTACCAAAGTTGGGACAGATGGCATGACTGGATGGAGGTAAAGAGATTAAGGGATGAGAGATAGGGAAGGATATACAATGTAGATATATAGATAGTAAATAAAATGAATGTATCGAGCAGTGGTAGCTATGGGGAATTGATAAATATAAGATATAGACAAATAGAAACAGCTGGAATATCTAAGAATGTAGTAAGTTGGTATACGATGTTATTTGGTAACTGGGTACATATAGGGGGTGGGTTACTCCCAGTTGTATCTGTGTAGTTTTGCTTTGTCTTGTCAATGTCTTATTTATATTCTTTTTTCTGTTATTAAAAAAAATTAAAAAATTAAAAATTTTAAAAAAACGAGCGATAGGTGCAAATGATGGAAGAAATCCCCACTGCCCCCAGGAAAGGAGGGAGGGAGGGAGGGGGGAAGGAAGGAAGGCAGGAAGGAAGGCAGGAAGGCAGGACAGAAGGAGGAGGTCTTTTCATTTCCTTTTTAGCATTTTGTCTATCTCTTTCAAATGGTATGTAGATGTTCCTTATCTCTCTGTGCCTATCGATGGCTAATTTGTCTGCATGCCAGGCTTCCAGGAATTCTCTGGCAAATTTGGACTTCGTACCTTCTGGACCTAGGAACCTTTGGTCCTTCTAAATATTTTTTTTAAGGCAAATCTTTCTTTCTGTCCACCATGAAAGGGGTCAAATATTTTTGCTGAATTCTCCCTTTCAACTGAGGGATAGAATCAAGATCACGTGAAGGGTAAATACCACTTGATAAGGCCTTGGGAAGGCCACACTTGGAATACTGCATACAGTTTTGGTCGCCACAATGTAGAAAAGACGTGGAGACTCTGGAAAGAGTGCAGAGAAGAGCAACAAAGAGGATGAGGGGACTGGAGGCTAAAACATATGAAGAACGGTTGCAGGAACTGGGTAGGTCTACTTTAATGAAAAGGAGGACTAGGGGAGACATGATAGCAGTCTTTCAATATCTCAGAGGCTGCCACCATGAAAGGGGTCAAATATTTTTGCTGAATTCTCCCTTTCAACTGAAATGTGGTTCTTTGATTTGGTGATTGTTTACTGCTTGATTGCTGGTTTAGCATTGAAGTATTTTTGGGAGTATAAGACGCTCCAGAGTGCAAGATGCACCAAGGTTTTGAAGAGGCAAATTTACAAAAAAAAAAAAAAGGTTTTTGCACTCTGCAAACCTCCCAAAAATGGCCTCCTTTTTGTGAAAATGGGCTCGTTTTTTTTAAACAAAAAAACCCTAGCATGTATAGCCTTTAGGGGGCTTGCAGAGTGCTCCGGGGCGTGGGGGGTCAAAAACTAGCAAAAAAACAGCCCATTTTCCACTCATTTCTGCCCTCCCCAGCCCACAGAAGCTCTCTGAAAGCCTCCTACAGGCTCTGCACGGCCATTTTGGTGAAGGGGGTTGGGTTTCGTGATGCCAAAAATGCTGTATTCAGTGTATAAGACGCACCCCGATTTTAACCCTTTTTTTTGAGGGAAAAGGGTGCGCCTTATACTCTGAAAAATACGGTATCTTTGCTATTAACCTTTGCTTTTGAAGGTGTTGATGACTGGCAGGGAGATGTTTTGGTCTTTTTGTTTCCTTTTTAGGATTTTGATTGTCTCTTTTAAATGGTATGTAGAAGTTTTATTTTATCGAATTTTTGAATTTATACCCCGCCCTTCTCCTTGTTAGGACCCAGGGCGGCGCACAGGCATTATTAAAACCACAATAAAACAATATACATCGTTAAAACATATTAAATTATTAAACCCGTGCTAAAAAACCCATTTAAAACCCTGCCTAATTACAATTTATACATAAAAAGTCAGAAACGGGGGGCTATGCTAGGCTGGCCTGTTGGAATAGAAATGTCTTAAGACGTTGGCGGAAGAGGCGGAGGTCCGAGATGGGGCAGGAGGCGGTCTCGTATATAGCTAGGCCCCGAGCCATGGAGCGATTTGAAGATGGTCGTCAACACCTTGAAGCGCACTCCAAAGGCCACAGCCAGTGCAGCTCGCGCAGGAGAGGTGTTATGTGGGCTTGCCTTGGGGCACCCATAATCACCCGTGCGGCTGCATGTTCTATATCTCTATGTGCCTACTGATGGTTAATTTGTCTGTATGCCTGGCTTCTAGGAATTATCTGGCAAATTTGGACTTTGTACCTTGTGGACCTCAGAACCTTTGACCTTCTAAGTATTTTTTTAGACAGATCCTTATTTCTGTTCTTCATGAAAGGGGTCAAGTATTTTTGCTGAATTCTTCCTTTCGACTGATGTGTTTCAAGAGGTTGTCATCGATGACAGAAATCTCTTTGATAAATATAACCTTTCTAGTCTTCCACCATGTTCCACCAGAAGCTTTAATGCTTAAAAAAAGCTTGGACTCCAAAGCCAAGGTCAAGGGAAGGTTTCTTTCATCTGTACCGACATTGTAAGTGAGAACACATGTTGAGATGAGAGAATGAACCGCGTCACGGGTGGGCTGCTGCTGGCATTACTGTTGGATGGGTGCACAAAAAAACCTAGGTGCACATTTGCACCTAGAAAGGTCTATGCATGCACACAATGTTAGAAAAGGGGGGAAATTACCCTCAGGTGCTTTGGAGAATAGTTTGACTCCCTCTTCTTTGTGGCAGCCTCTGAGATATTGAAAGATTGCTATCATGTCTCCCCTAGTCCTTCTTTTCATTCAACTGGACATACCTAGTTCCTGCAACCGTTCCTCATATGTTTTAGCCTCCAGCCATCTAATCATCTTGGTTGTTCTTCTCTGCACTCTTTCTAGAGTCTCCACATCTTTTCTACATCTTGGCAACCAAAACTGAATGCGTATTCCAAGCGTGGTTTTACTAAGGCCTTATAAAGTGGTATTAACACTTCACATGATCTTGATTCTCTCCCTCTGTTTATGCAGCCTAGAACTGTGTTGGCTTTTCTGGCAGCTGCTGCCCACGGCTGGCTCCTATTTAAATGGTTGTCCACTAGGACTCCAAGATCCCTTTCACAGTTGCTACTATTGAGCAAGGTACCCCCTATACTCCATGAGCAGAACTGAAAATCAAGATGGTGGCAACAAGGATAGAACTGTTTCAGGTGCGTGTCCAGCCTAGTTACTACCTATTCGTCTGAACCATCTGAACTGGTAGGAACCCACCTCTGATCTACATAATTCCAGGCATTGTAAGACATTTCCTCATTGCACTGGGCCAATACTAATGTCATGTTGTAAAGCCGTGATGGTGAACCAGTGGCACGCGTGCCACAGGTGGCATGCACAGCCCTCTCTGCAGGCCCACGAGCTGTCACTCCAGCTCAGCTCCACTGTGCATGCCGTGCGCCTCCCGCCAGCCAGCTGGTTTCCAGGTCTCTGCTACTCATGCACTGAGCCCATGCAGGAGACACATACACATGTGTGAGGGTGCACATGCATGTGTAGGGGTGCATTCAGGGTGACCATGAGCACATGCATTGGGGCACATGGGGGGCATGTGTATGCATGGAGGCGCATGCTGGGGATCTTGCGTGCATGTTCAAAGGGGTGCGGCACATGGGGGGGTGTCATACACAGATTGCATCATGCGTTCTGGCACTCAGCGACAAAATGCTAGTTCACGGCATTACAATACAATACAATACAATAGCAGAGTTGGAAGGGACCTTGTAGGTCTTCTAGTCCAACCCCCTGCGTGGGCAGGAACCTTATACCATTTCAGACAAATGGCTATCTGACATCTTCTTAAAGACTTCCAGGGTTGGGGCATTCACAACTTCTGGAGGCAAGCTGTTCCAGAGGTAAATTGTTCTAACTGTCAGGAAATTTCTCCTTAGTTCTAAGTTGCTTCTCTCCTTGATTAGTTTCCACCCATTGCTTCTTGTCCTGCCCCCAGGTGCCTTGGAGAATAGTTTGGCTCCCTCTTCTTTGTGGCACCCTCTGAGATATCGGAACACTGCTATGATGTCTCCCCTGGTCCTTCTTTTCATCAAACTAGACATACCCAGCTCCTGCAGCCGTTCTTCATATGTTTTAGTCTCCAGTCCCCTAATCATCTTGGTTGCTCTTCTCTTCACTCTTTCCAGAGTCTCCACGTCTTTTCTACATCGTGGCGACCAAAACTGTATGAAGTATTCCAAGTGTGGCCTTACCAAGGCACTATACAGTGGCATTAACACTTCACGTGAGCATTGCTTGGTGATTGTCAAACCTGCTGATGTGCTTTCAGAATTATGCATATATTCGCCTGAATTTGAGTGATCGTTTTTTTAACCTTTCAATTTAAATCGCAAAGTTTCCTCAAATAGTGAATTGGGGGGGGGGGGTTATGATTGGAAGCTTTTCACCAGCCTGATATTATTTTCCTTTGTAGAGAATACTTTTTCCTCCCTTTTTCCTTTGTGGGCACTGCCTATAGTTTTATACGTTTCTCATATTTTTGGCTGAATGCTTCATTTCTTCTGCCTTTTGGACTCTAGCAAGATCAAGATTCTTAGGATCTTATATGTCTGCAAACTGTGCTCTAATAAAGTCAGATCGTTGGAGTCTGGTGCTAGAGAAGATTCCTGCATTGAGTCCCTTGGACTGCAAGGCCATCCAACCGGTCAGTCCTAGAGGAGATCAACCCTTTAGAAGGCCAGATCCTGAAGAGGAAACTCAAAAGACTTTGGCCACCTGAGGAGAAGGAAGAAGGACTCCCTGGAGAAGAGCCTCATGCTGGGAACGATGGAGGGCAGAAGAAGAAGAAGGGGACGGCAGAGAAAGAGGGGGCTGGATGGAATCACCGAAGCAGCCGGTGTGAGCTTAAATGGACTCCAGAGGATGGTAGAGGACAGGAAGGCCTGGAGGAACGTGGTCCATGGGGTTGAGATGGGTCGGACAAGACTTTGCAACTAACAACAACAGTCCGTCTGTCCGTCTGTTTGTCTGTCTGTCTGTCTGTCTGTCTATCTATCTATCCCTCTATCCCTCTATCTATCTCAACTACTTTGGCCACCTGATGAGAAGGAAGAAGGACTCCCTGGAGAAGAGCCTCATGCTGGGAAGGATGGAGGGCAAAAGAAGAAGAAAGGGACAGCAGAGCATGGGGTGGCTGGATGGAGTCACCGAAGCAGCCGGCGTGAGCTTAAATGGACTCCAGAAGATGGGAGAGGACAGGAAGGCCTGGAGGAACGTGGTCCATGGGGTTGTGATGGATTGGACACAACTTCGCAACTAACAACAACAATAAAAGTCAGATCAGAAGTGGTTCCCATCATCCATGTCACCCAGTGGGAAAAATAAAATAAAATAAAATACAATTACATTGTTTTGTTTTTTAAAAAAAAAACTTTGAGACGTTAGAAGCCACCAAGGGAACAAGCTCATAAAATGCCATAAAATGAAATATCTCGATGTTCCTTCCCAAATCCGTGCCTTCATTTCATTTCCTGCTTGCCCGTGGTTCGCTTGCTGGTGTTTTGAAGATCGTATCTATTTAAAAAGCAGACATCAAATCCAAAATATAATTGAATGACTGGAAGTAGAGGAGGGTTTTTTTTTAAATTATTATTATTATTATTTTATTACAAATCCTGAATGATTCAGTTCCAACTGCCGGTACATCACAGATATGCATTCACTTTTCATTCAATTGAATGACATGTGCTTATTTAATTTTCTGCCAGCAGAGACTATGTTTTCCTCGCCTTCTTCTTCTTCTCCAGCTATGCCTTTCTGCTATTGATGTTTTGCCGGAGAATGGGGTGTGTGTGTGTGTGTCAAATTATTGCTATTGATCTGGTTTGGTTCCTTTATGTATCCTTGTTTTCATCGCATTAATAACTCATCTGATTATGACAGCGAAAGGAACAAGGCGAAGGCCAAAAGCTTTGGGAACAGAAGCTTCCCTTCCTCTCTGCTTTGGAGATGGCATTTCTTTGAGAGTGATGATTATTACAGATGAAAATACAAGGGGTCCGTCTTCTCAATTCAGGAGTTTAATTGTATGCAGGGGAAAGCAGGGCTGAGTCAAAAGGGAGACCAGCCTAGGATCCCTATGTAGTCACTGTTAGAATATTCATGACTGGGAGAAACATGGTAACAAGGTCAGCCAATGAATAGGCATAGCAACTAAGCCAGCCAAACAGATCTGAGTTTGGGCTGAGAATCAAAACTGAAACTACTCTGTCTGCTCTGACCTCTGAGATGAAACTGTTCTCTTCTACTTGTGTTTGCTTGTAACTTCTACCATGTTGAAAGAATCTACTATTGGTATTGTACATGTATTCATCTGTTATTATGTATATAAAGAAGTTAATGAGTCCAGCTGAATCACTTCCCTTTGTGTGCTTTCTGGATTTGATGTTTTTCTGGAACAAACTCTGGCAGTCACAACTGAATTAAGTCCAGCTTCCCTTGAATTCTGTTGATGCTTATCAACATTGACCCTTAGATTGAGTGGGAAACATTATTGAAGAGTGGGGATCAAGATGTTCTTCAAAGCACCTGCAGGAGGACAAGACACAATGGATGGAAATTAATCAAGGAGAGAGCCAACCTAGAATTTTCCTAACAATTACAACTTCAGTGTAATGGGTTGCCTGCAGATGCTGTGATTGCTCCTAGACTAGAGGTTTTCAAGAAGAGATTGGACAACTATTGCCCAATCTGGAATAATATAGGGTTTCCTGCTTGAGCAGGGGGTTGGACTAGAAGACCTCCAAGGTCCCTTCCACTTTGCTTCAATATTTTGATTCCCCAGATATTCAAAAAAAATATTGGAGATTCTTGTGACATTAGAGAAAGTTTCATATTGATCAGAAACACTGTTATAGCAGCAGTGATGTCATGGGGGGGATAGATAGAGGAGAGAGATGAGAGATTGATCAGAGAGAGATGAGAGGGATAGATGATAGGTGATAGATAGACGAGATAGATAGATGATAGATAGATAGATAGATAGATAGATAGATAGATAGATAGATAGATAGATAGATAGATAGATGGGTAGAGGGGTAGAGGGGTAGAGGGGTAGAGGGGTAGAGAGATAGATGAGAGGATAGATGATAGATAGATAGATAGATAGATAGATAGATAGATAGATAGATAGATAGATAGATAGATAGATAGATAGATATGAGAGATTGATGAGAGATGAGAGAGGTAGGTGATAGCTGATAGGAGAGAGAGAGAGAGAGAGAGAGAGAGAGAGAGAGAGAGAAAGAGAGAGAGAGAGAGAGAGAGAGAGAGAGACCAGGCTCAAAATTTTGGGTTAGACAACTTAGAACTACGCAACCTTTGGTCTGACCTAAAGCATAGTGCACACAATTGTCTGCTACAACGTCCTACCTGTCAACGACCACTTCAGCTTCAACTGCAATAATACACGGGCAAACAATAGGTACAAACTCAAGGTCAACTTGATTGCAGAAAATACGACTTCGGCAACAGAGGGGTCAACGCCTGGAAGGCTCCACCTGACTCCGTTGTTACATCCTCAAACCCTCAAACAGCTTCAACCTCAAACTGTCTACCGTGGACCTCACCCCATTCCTAAGAGGTCCGTAAAAGGGACGTGCATAAGTGCACCGGCGTGCCTTCCATCCCTGTCCTACTCTCCCCATTTATTTGCACTCACAGCCTTTGTTCATGCCTATATTTATACTTAAACCTGTTCTCTTGTACATGTTTGACAAACTAAATAAATAAATAAATGACCTGGATGACTGAGAATCTCCATAGACCGATAACATTGAAATATGACCCATCCAAAAATTGTGAAGAACAAGAGCTGTTAAAATACAAAGCAGCAACCCAACGTCACCTTGACAGAAAGCATTTGAGAACTATTGATAAAAGCAGGGAGAGAAATTGAAGGTCGTCAACACTTTATGCTTCCCACTTTAAAATAATAACAATAATAACGAGAAGAAGAACACCTTCTACTGGCTCTCCGTCCATCTCAGTTGAAATAAATGCTTCAAGAGAGCAAAACTTCAAAGGATGGAGCAAGACACCCTATTAATCCTAGCAGTAGGTCTGGCTAGCAGTTTGATTGGCCTTCCAAGGGGTCCCTTAAGCTTGAGGTTGGATCCTTTACTGGATTTTGGCTTTGGAAGTGAAAACCTTCGAAAGAACGGTGTAAATATTTCGAAAGCCCCATGCAGCTGAAGCCCTGGAACCAGCCGTGGTGGAGGGCTGCCTTGTATTTTTACAAGTACAAGACAGAAAATCCATGTAATTACCTCTGAAGCAGAAGATGCTATGAAGCTTAATAGAACAGCGTGTGTAGGAAGCGCTCTGTCATTTCTCTGCTGACTAATTCCCTACCAGCACTACCGCGATGTACTGATCTCCATACACCAACATCAATACTGTTTCAGCTTAACCTCCAGAATGCTGCTCTTCCTCAATTCAGTCTTCTACATCTCCTCCTCCTCCTCCTCCTCCTCCTCCTCCTCCTCCTCATCATCATCATCATCATCATCATCATCATCATCATCAATACTTTTTCAGGTTCTTCCAATCAGTCTTCTTCTTCTTCTTCTTCTTCTTCTTCTTCTTCTTCTTCTTCTTCTTCTTCTTCTTCTTCTTCTTCTTCTTCTTCTTCTTCTTCTTCTTCTTCTTCTTCTTCTTCTTCTTCTTCTTCTTCTTCCTCCTCCTCCTCCTCCTCCTCCTCTTTATAAATACTTTTCATGTTCTTCTAATCAGTTGCCTTCTTCTTCTTCTTCTACTTCTTCTCTTCCTCCTCCTCATCTTCCTCCAACTCCTCTTCCTCATCCTCCTCCATCTCTTTATAAATACTTTTCATGTTCTTCTAATCAGTTGTCTTCTTCTTCTTCTTCTTCTTCTTCTTCTTCTTCTTCTTCTTCTTCTTCTTCTTCTTCTTCTTCTTCTTCTTCTTCTTTTTCTCTTCCTCCTCCTCCTCCTGGCAACTGGTTTTTCTGGTTTTTCTTTGAAGACATTTCACTTTTCATCCAATAAATTCTTCTGCTCTGAATGAAGAACTTCCCTCCTTTCAGAATGAATGAAGCTTCTTGGATGAGAAGTGAAATGTTTTCAAAGGAAAACCAGAAAATCCAGTTGCCTCTTGGGGAAAAAAAAAGAACACCTTTGGGACACTTGATCTCGAGAGTCATTGAGGCCACTTGGAGGTTTATCTGTCCTTTCAGGGTCCCCTGAATAGCGCAAGGCATATAAATCCTTCCATTCTCCACCATTCAGTCAGAACTGAAGAAGCGTCTTGGATGGGAAGTGAAATCTCTTCAAGCAAAACAAAGAAAGCCCCGTTGCCTTGTGAAAGAAGCACTTTTGGGACAACCCTGGGTTGGTTGACTGAGAATCTCCATAGATTCTCTTTCTTTTTCTCATAGTTCTGATATTTTTCTTTCATTTTAGAGAACAGCCAAAAACTATCTTTGCATTCTCTGAAACCGGAGTGGCTCTTTTAAAGTTGCCTTGAAATATTTTTATTTGCAACTAGCTGTACCCGCCACATGTTGCTGTGGCCAAGTTTGGTTAAATGAAAAAGTTTCCCCTCATAGACCCTCTCAGCGACCACCTTCCTTCTCTGCCTCGGTTTCCCCTCCCTCCCTCTCCCTCCCCTCCCTCTCTTACTCTACCTACCTACCAACCTACTGTATTTCTCCCTCCCTCTCTGTCTCTCCCTCTCCCTACCTACCTACCTACCTACCTACCTACCTACCTACTAAATGTATTCCTCTCTCTATCTATGTCTTTGAATTCCTGTAATTACCTAACTACTATATTTCTATCTGTCTATATCCTTCTACCTACCTACCTACCATATTTCTCCCTCTCTCTATCCCTTTACCTACCTACCTACTGTATTTCTCCCTCTCCCCCTCTATCCCTCTACCTACCTACCTACCTACTGTATTTCTCCCTCCCTCTCTCTCTCTCCCTCTACCAACCTATCTACCTACTTAATGCATTCCTCCCTCTATCTATGCCTTTGAATTCCTGTAATTACCTACCTACTCTATTTCTATCTGTCTATATCCCTCTACCTACCTACCTACCTACATATCTACCTGCCTACCTACCTACCTACTGTATTTTTCCCTCTTTCTCTCTCTCTCCCCTACCTACCAACCTACCTACCTAATGCATTCCTCCCAAGAATTTCTGTCTTTGAATTCCTGTAATTACCTACCTACTATATTTCTCTCTATCTATATCCTACCTACCTACCTACCTACCTACCTACCTACCTACCTACCTACCTACCTATCATATTTCTCCCTCTCCCTCGCTATCCCTTTACCTACCTACCTACTGTATTTCTCCCTCTCCCTCTCTATCCCTCTATCTACCTACCTACTGTATTTCTCCCTCCCTCTCTCTCTCTCCCTCTACCAACCTACCTATCTACCTACTTAATGCATTCCTCCCTCTATTTATATAAGGTTCCTGCCCACGCAAGGGGTTGGACTAGAAGACCTACAAGGTCCCTTCCAACTCTGCTATTGTATTGTATGTCTTTGAATTCCTGTAATTACCTACTTACTATATTTCTAATTGTCTATATCCCTCTACCTACCTACTTACCTACCGTATTTCTCCCTCTCTCTATCCCTTTACCTACCTACCTACCTACCTACCTACTGTATTTTTCTCTCTCTCTCTCTCTCTCTCTCTCCCCCTATCTACCTATTCCTCCCAAGAATTTCTGTCTTTGAATTCCTGTAATTACCTACCTACTATATTTCTATCTGTCTATATCCCTCTACCTACTTACCTACCTACACATCTACCTGCCTACCTACCTACCTACTGTATTTTCCCTCTTTCTCTCTCTCTCCCCTACCTACCTACCAACCTACCTACCTAATGCATTCCTCCCAAGAATTTCTGTCTTTGAATTCCTGTAATTACCTACCTACTATATTTCTCTCTGTCTATATCCCTCTACCTACCTAAATAACTACTCCTTTTGTATGTCTCCCTGTACCTAAGTACCTACCTATCTAATGAAATACCTATATCAGTGTAAATACCTTTAAGTTAACAGTAGATCTTGGGGGGGGGAAGAGAGCAGCTGCAGTGGCGGGAGGGGGGAATGTTGATCAGAAGGCAGTGGAAGTGGCAAGGTGGGAGGGGCGGAAGGAGGTGGGGGGGCGAGTGAACAAGTGAGGAAAACACACAGAAGAGCTTCAGTTTTACATTTGTGTGGCATGTACCTGGCACCAGTGTGCCATATCCACACAATCGGTACGTGTCATTGGTGCTGCGCTTGTAAGGAACGTTGCGTGAAAATTTGGTGGCGATCGGTGCAGTAGTTTTGGAGATTAGCGGTTTTGAGCAAACTCATAGTTACCTTTTTATTTATATAGATTTCGAAACATATTTTATGTAATTCTTCTATGTAGGTTCTTTTCATAAGTGCAATTCTTATACTTATGAACGCTGCCACGATTAGGAGACTCAAAACCTAAATCAATGAAGACCTTCTTAAAGGCTTAGGTCAAATTGCTGATGCACAACTGTGCTTTTCATAATTTTGGCAGCTTTTGCACAATCTGGCTGTGCCATTATATTCGTTGCAACACCTTCAACCTATTGACCAGCTGCTTGTAAGATGGAGACCTATCAAACACTCGTTACAGCCCGCTCGTTATGATAACTGAAACCTGCCAGCGATGATACTTGCTAGATTGATTATCAATGAAAACAAACGAAAGGGGGGGGAAAGCTTCAATTCCCCCCCCACCCCAATATTAAGGGAAATAATTAATTGCCAATGAAACAGCTGCTGGGAATTATTTCGAGAGAGAGAGAGAGAAAGAGAAATTGGGAAGGAGAGAGATACACACAAATTCAGAAGCGCAGTGACAAACACACATTAATATTGTCTCTTTCCCATTAAAATGAATAATTTTACCAAGGTGCCATTGGGAATTAAAAGTGTAAATATACACGTGAGGTTAGAGGCACCGAATATGCTGTAATCCTTGGCCGAGAATTCTTCCTGCAAACTGAACTCTGTCCAGACATAATTCTTATTCAGCTGACATTAAAAATATTTGTTTTTTTTTATTTCAAGTGACCAAACTTACTTATTTACTTCCTCTCCCCTTATTTTCTTTCTTTCTTTCTTTCTTTCTTTCTTTCTTTCTTTCTTTCTTTCTTTCTTTCTTTCTTTCTTTCTTTCTTTCTTCCTTCCTTCCTTCCTTCCTTCCTTCCCTCCTTCCCTCCCTCCCTCCCTCCCTCCCTCCCTCCTCCATCTCATTTAACACACACACACAAACAAACACACGGTAATATGAGCAGAAACAATTGCTGGTTTTATATTAAAATGATCTATGTGACATAGTCCAGTGTTTTTCAACCTTTTTTGTGCAAAGGCACACTTTTTTCATTAGAAAATGTTAAAAAAAATTAACTCTGTGCCTATATTGACTATATATAAAGTAATTCTCTTGAATAGGAATCAAATAAACACAAAGAAATTATTTTATAATTACTTTATTATGAAATAATAAAGTATTTTATAATTGTTCATATTTCTGTTTACTTACTCAGTGCGAAACCTGGGCCTGTTTGGCTGAACACAAAGCTGATATTCTGGCAGGAATTTTTCCCACGGCACACCAGACAATATCTCACAGCACACTAGTGTGCCACGGCACAGTGGTTGAAAAACGCTGACATAGTCCATGCTTTTGGTGAAACCAATGTGCGGATTGGACTTTACAGCCCAATCTTATATAGGTCTATTGAGAAGCAAGTAACACTGAGGTCAATTGTTATACAAAGCACACATTTTGCATTTTTCCTACCCTGTTTCCCCAAAAATAAGACCCCCCAGATAATAAGCCCAATTGGGCTTTTGAGCGCATGTGCTAAAATAAGACATCCCCTCCCCAAATAAGCCCTCCCTGAAAATATTGCAACACTGCAGCAGCCATGAGGTGACCATTCTCTCTGCCTCCTGCACCCCAAAAATAATGAGACTCCCCAAAAGTAAGGCCAAGCAGTTATTTTGGGGGTCAAAACAAAATAAGTCTTATTTTCTTATTTTTGGGGAAACACGGTATCTGTTTTTGAGTAACGTATTTGAACCCAGTGGCAGAACACATAATTCAAACAAAAAGGAAATAGATTCACCCCCAAAATGGCATCAAAATCTGAGAGAAAAGATTTTTAGTCCTGGATAGTTTAAAAGTATGTATGTATGTATGTATGTATGTATGTATGTATGTATGTATGTATGTATGTATGCATGCATGCATGCATGTATATATGTGGGTGGATGGATGGATTTAAACATGAGATAAATGGACATTTTATGCACATAGATTAATGTATGTATGTATGTATGTATGTATGTATGTATATATGTGGGTGGATGGATGGATGTAATTAAACATGAGATAAATGCACATTTTATGCACATAGATTAATGTATACAATAATACAATAATACAATAGCAGAGTTGGAAGGGACCTTGTAGGTCTTCTAGTCCAACCCCCTGCATGGGCAGGAACCTTATACCATTTCAGACAAATGGCTGTCTAACATCTTTTTAAAGACTTCCAGGGTTGGGGCATTCACAACTGCTGGAGGCAAGCTATTCCAGAGGTTAATTGTTCTTACTGTTAGGAAATTTCTCCTTAGTTCTAAGTTGCTTCTCTCCTTGGTTAGTTTCCACCCATTGCTCCTTGTCCTGCCCCCAGGTGCCTTGGAGAAAAGTTTGACTCCCTCTTCTTTGTGGCACCCTCTGAGATATCGGAACACTGCTATCATGTCTCCCCTGGTCCTTCTCTTCATCAAACTAGACATACCCAGCTCCTGCAGCCGTTCTTCATATGTCTTAGTCTCCAGTCCTCTAATCATCTTGGTTGCTCTTCTTTGCACTCTTTCCAGAGTCTCCACGTCTTTTCTACATCGTGGCGACCAAAACTGTATGCAGTATTCCAAGTGTGGCCTTACCAAGGCACTATACAGTGGCATTAACACTTCACGCGATCTAGATTCTATCCCTCTGTTGATGCAGCCTAGAACTGTGTTGGCTTTTTTGGCAGCTGCTGCACACTGCTGGCTCATATTTAAATGGTTGTCCACTAGGATTCCGAGATCCCTCTCACAGTTGCTACTATTGAGCAAGGTACCACCTATACTGTACTTGTGCATTTGGTTTTTCTTGCCTATATGTAGGACCTTACTTTTTTCACAATTGAATTTCATTTTATTAGACATTGCCCAATGTTCAAGTTTGTCTAGATCCTTCTGTATCTTAAGCCTATCTTCTGGAGTGTTGGCTATTCCTGCCAGCTTGGTGTCGTCTGCGAATTTGATGAGTTCCCCATTTATCCCCTCATCCAAATCGTTGATGAAGATGTTAAAGAGTACTGGGCCTAAAACAGAGCCTTGGGGGACTCCACTGCATACTTCCTTCCATGTAGATGCAGTTCCATTGAGGACTACACGTTGAGTGCGGTTGGTCAGCCAGTTACGAATCCATTTGGTGGTGCTGCTGTCTAACCCACAATTTTCTACTTTATCTAATAGTAGGTTATGGTCTACTTTATCAAATGCCTTACTGAAGTCCAGGTAAATTATATCAACAGCATTCCTCTGGTCCACTGATTTTGTTACTTTGTCAAAGAATGCAATTAGATTCGTCTGGCATGATCTGTTTTTGACAAACCCATGTTGGCTTTTGGCTATTACTTTGTTTGCTTCTAGGTGTTCACTTATTTGTTGTTTAATTATCTTTTCCAGAATCTTTCCTGGTATTGAGGTCAGGCTGATGGGTCTATAGTTTCCTGGATCTGTTTTTTTTCCTTTTTTGAAGATGGGAACCACATCTGCTCTTTTCCAGTCTTCTGGCAGTTCCCCGGTGCTCCAGGATCTCTGAAAGATATAGTTCAGTGGTTCTGAGATCTCGTCTGCCAGTTCCTTCAGAACCCTGGGGTGTAATCCATCCGGTCCTGGTGATTTGAACTCGTCCAGGGCAGACAGGTGCTCACTTACCATTTTCTTCCCTATTTCAACTTGGGTTCCTAATCTGATATTTGTGGTGCTGTTTTTGATTGATTGGACTGTTTTATCCCTTTGTGTAAAGACAGATGCAAAAAAAGAGTTAAATAGTTCTGCTTTCTCCCTGTTGCTTATCATCTTCTTGCCATTTTCTCCCAGCAGTGGACCAATTGTTTCCTTAACTTTTTTCTTATTTTTAACATGTTGGAAGAAGCTTTTTTTGTTATTTTTTACTTTTTTGGCAAGCCTTTCTTCATTGTGAGCCTTAGCTTTCCTCACTTCATCTTTACAGGCTCGGGCTATTTGCTGATATTTTGCCTTGGTTATGTCCCCCTTTTTCCACTTTTTATATTTATCCTTTTTGTCTTTCAATTTGTCAGAGAGTTCTTTATGCAGCCATGCTGGTTTCTTTTGGGAACTGTTATTTTTCTTCTTCATTGGTATTGCGCTGGACTGGGCTTTTATAATCTCATTTTTCAAAATTTCCCAAGCTTCTTGAGTTGTTTTCCCCTTGAGGATTCTCATCCATGGAATCCTTCCCAAGCTCTCTCTGAGTTTATTGAAATTAGCTCTCTTGAAGTCTAAGACTCTAGTTTGACTTTGTTCAACTACTTTTGTTTGCATAATGTTGAATTCCAGTATTTCATGATCGCTTGCCCCCAAAGTTCCTGTAGCTTCTACACCTTCTATCATTTCCTCTCTGTTAGTGAGAATTAAGTCCAATATTGCTGATCCCCTTGTTCCCTTCTCTACCTTTTGGGAAACAAAGTTGTCTGCTAGGTTTGTTAGGAACCTGTTGGATCTTCCACTTGGTGCAGAGTTTGTTTCCCAATTGATGTCAGGGTAGTTAAAATCTCCCATTACTATTGCAGTGTGCTTCCTACATACCTTAGTTAGCTGGTTAGCAAAAAGTACATCCACTTCCTCTGCTTGGTTGGGTGGCCTGTAGTATAGACCTATGACAATATCATTCCCCCCCCAACCTTTAATATTGACCCAAATACATTCAAGATAGTTCTCATCATTGTTGTGCTCTATTTCTGTAGAGATGTAATTATTTCTTATATATAGTGCAACTCCACCTCCTCTTTTATTTGGTCTATTTCTTTTAAATAATTTAAATCCTTCTAGCTGTATGTTCCATTTGTGGGTTCATACAGCTAGAAGGATTTAAATGTATGTGTGTATGTGTGTGTGTGAGGGGGTGGATGGATGGATGTATTTAAACATGAGATAAATGCACATTTTATGCACATACATTAATGTATATATGTATGTATGTATGTGGATGGGTGAATGGATGGATGGATGTATTTAAATATGAGATAAATACACATTTTATGCACATAGATTAATGTATGTATGTATGTATGTATATATGTGGGTGGATGGATGGATGTAATTAAACATGAGATAAATGCACATTTTATGCACTTCTATCTAACGCAGACAAATGCAGGAAGTGAGCATTTTTTTGTTCATAAGCAATGGTGAAAGGACCACGGGCCATAAATAACTTGACACGTCCATCCTTACTTTTCGATATATTTTTTAAAAAGTGAAAGAAAATGGGAGGAGAGAGCAAACAGAGCTTTTGAGACAGGAGCTTGGAGGCAGCAAAGCAGATTTCATATTTTCTTTATTGTTATTGTTGAGTGTGGAGACCTAAGGCGGTTCTATCAATAGAGCTTATGGCACTCAATGGAGCCTGTCTTCAAATCTAAAGCTTTCAGACTGAGAATATATGCCCCACACATGTGTACACACTGCACTTTATATGTGGGGGTTGTGCAAAAGAGGGAGCTCAGCTGAGACACCACACATGAAAGGGTACCAAAGTGTTAGTGCCACTTTATATTGTACTGGTAGGGCTTTACTTGAAAGTTAGTGGTGGGATTCAAATAATTTAACAACCAGTTCCCTAATGACCAGCTGGGTGGGTATGGCCATGGTGGGCATGGTCAGGGCCGTGACAGGCAGCACTCGACCTCCATACAGCCTTCTGTTCCATCAGGCCGGCCTGGCCTAATCTATGTTCCTCGTCCCAGTCTGTATCTTAAATTGTTTTAATTAGGTTTTAATTGGGATACAGTTTTAATGTTTTATAAATTTTAGTACAGGGTCAATTATTTAATTCAGTTGTAATTATGTATTTATTGCAATGTTTTTAGATGCTCTTAATTTTCCTGTACACCGCCCCGAGTCCCTTCAGGGAGAGGGGGCAGTTTAGAAATTATAATAATAATAATAATAATAATAATAATAATAATAATAATAATAATAATAATAATAATAATAATAATAATAATAATAACAACAACAGCAACAACAACAACAGCAACAGCAACAGCAACAGCAGCAGCAGCAGCAGCAACAACAACAACTATTATTATTATTTTAATTATTATTATTATTATTATTAATATTTATTATTATAATTATTTTAATTATTATTATTATTATTATTATTATTATTATTATTATTATTATTATTATTATTATTATTATTATTATTATTATTATTATTATTATTATTATTATTATTATTCTGGGAGCAAAAATGGGCCACAGGGGTGGCACACTGCACTCTCCCCCTCACACCCCATATTGGGCCTAGTAGGCCTCCCCGCAGCCTCCTGGGAGCAAAGAAAGGGTGCAGGGGGACTCCTGGTAGGGGTGCGACAGGAAGGGGCGAGGCCAGTCAGCAATTTAACAACCGGTTCACTAAAACCAGCTTGATCCGGCTGAATCCCACCACTGCTCTAGAAGGTGCACAGAGAACAACAAGAACAATGAAGATGGTTAGGAAGATGGAGACTAGATATTTTTGATGGACGGTTGCAGGAACTGGCTATGTCTAGTTGAATGAAGAGAAGGACAAGGGATGACATGATAGCAATCTTCTGATATCTGAGGGGTAGCCATTAAGAAGATGAGATCAATTTATTCTCTAAAGCAAGACAAGAAGCCATGAATGGAAACTCAACAAGAAGAGAAGCAATTTAGAACTAAGGAGACATTTCTCAGCAGTGAGAACAATAGATATTTTTGATGAACGGTTGCAGGAACTGGGTAGGTCTAATTTTAATGAAAAGAAGGAATAGGGGTGGCATGATAGCATTGTTACAATATCTCAGGGGTTGCCACAAAGAAGAGGGAGTCAAGCTATTCTCCAAAGCACCTGAGGGTAGGACAAGAAGCAATGGGTAGAAACTAAGAAGCAACCTGGAATTAAGGAGAAACTTCCTAACAGGGGTTGCCACAAAGAAGAGGGAGTCAAGCTATTCTCCAAAGCACCTGAGGGTAGGACAAGAAGCAATGGGTAGAAACTAAGAAGCAACCTGGAATTAAGGAGAAACTTCCTAACAGTAAGGACAATTAATCAGTGGAACACCTTGCCTCCAGAAGTTGTGGTTTATCATTGGAAATTTTAAAGAAGAGACTGGACAGCCACCTGTCTGACATGTTATAAGAGGCTGGATTAGAAGACCTCCAAGATTCCCTCCAACTCTATACTGATTAGATTCTGATTTATTGAAATTGAGAAATAGTGAGCTAGGATAATTAGGGTGCCACCTAAAAATGGAGTAACCCAAATTTAATGGATAGTCCTCAACTTACAACAATAACAAAGGTCAGAACTTTCAGTTGCCAAGCACCATATTTTGATCACATGACTGTTTGGATTGCTAGACTAGACTAGACTAGACTAGACTAGACTAGACTAGACTAGACTAGACTAGACTAGAGAAGAGAAGAGAAGAGAAGAGAAGAGATAGACTAGACAAGACAAGACAAGACAAGTCTAGACTAGACTAGACTAGACTAGACTAGACTAGAATAGAATAGAATAGAATAGAATAGAATAGAATAGAATAGAATAGAATAGAATAGAATTCTTTATTGGCCAAGTAACACCGCTCCTGCGTGAGCTGCACTGGCTGCCTGTGACCTTCCGGGTGCGTTACAAGGTTTTGATGACCATCTTCAAGGTGCTCCATGGCACGGGGCCTAGTTACCTACGAGACCGTCTGCTGCCCCATACGTCCCTACGACCAATCCGCTCTCAGAGAGAGAGTCTGCTCCGGGTGCCATCAACCGGGCAATGCCGGTTGGCGATGCCCAGGGGAAGAGCCTTCTCTGTGATGGGCCCAACACTCTGGAACGCCCTACCTCCCGAACTCCGTGTCATCTCGGACCTCTGCCTGTTCCGCCAGCGGTTAAAAACGCACTTCTTCCAACAAGCCGGCCTGGCATGATTTTACTCGACACTGTGCTGCTTTTTAGTTGACCAAAGTTTTAATTTAGGGGTTTTAAATTGGTTTTAGCGCAGGGTGGGTTTAATTTAATTCAGTTTTAAGAATGTTTATATTCTTGTATGTATGTATATTTATGTTTTATATTCCCTGTGCGCCGCCCCGAGTCTCTTTGTGGTGAGATGGGTGCGGCTTATAATAATAATAATAATAATAATAATAATAATTTAATTTTATATCCCGCTCTCTCTCCCCAAAGGGACTCGAGGCGGGGCACAGGCAAATTAAAAACACAAATAAGACCCCAACAAAATACAAGGTTAAAAATAAATTAAATTGATCCTGCGCTAAAAACCCATAAACTAAATTAAAAACAGCCCCTAAAAATAAATACGATAAATAAATAAATAAGTGTAATTGGACACACAAGGAATTTGTCTTTGGTGCCTATGCTCTCAGTGTATAACAGTGGGAAATGCAAAATACATTGTTTAAATAAGTCCTTTGCACACCACAGTTTTTAGAACAGCAGTCCTTGAAAGCAAGCGTTTTCCCCCTTCATATTAGACGTGGAGTTGAAATAAGAAATAGAGTAGCAGAAACAATATTGAATCAGCCGCCGATGTAAATAAAGCATAATTTTGATTATGCAGTTGGTTTCTTCACTACCACAGGAAATCAGAGACCCAAACAATGATAATTTTTTTTTAAAAAAGAAAAAAAATCACAATAAACTTGTTGCACGCACAGTACACTTCCTTCTAACACTCCATGGGATGGAGGGCTCTGATTAGTGTGATGTTAAGTAGCTTGGAAAATTAATTTCCTTATAACAGAGATGTCTTAAAAACCTTGCTAGGCAGAAAATCAATTTATGTGACAGATGTAGTCCTTTATCAAGAGTTTCTTCAAGGGGAAGAAGCTGACTAGGAAAACTAACAGGCGTAACATACAGAGCTTCGATGTCTCATTTCCATTATTGAAGCTGGTGTCCTTTGTGAATGGTTTTCAACGTGACTTTCTGGGAATGCATTCTTGGGTTCTGTAGAACAGGGGTCTCCAACCTTTGCAACTTTAAGTCTGAAGGACTTCAGCTCCCAGAAAAAGTCTGGGAGCTGAAGTCCTTCAGATTTAAAGTTGCAAAGGTTGGAGACCCTTGCTTTAGAACCATAAGTTGTATGAACACCTCAGGTTCAGTAGAACATCAACATCAAGGTCTTGACGACCATTTTAAAGCGCTCCATGGCTCGGGACCTAGTTATATGCGAGACCGTCTTCTGCCCCATACATCCCTTAGACCAATACGCTCCCACAGAGAGGGCCTTCTCCGGGTGCCATCGGCCGGACAATGCCGGCTGGCGACACCCAGGGGAAGGGCCTTCTCTGTGGCGGGCCCTACCCTATGGAACGACCTACCCCCTGAACTCCGCACCATCACCGACCTCCGCCTCTTCCGCCAGTATTTAAAAACACACTTATTTCATAGCCTTCGCTGTGACTAATCTTAGATAGTTTTTAAATGGGGGATTTTAATTGGTTTTAGCGCAGGTTTTACTATTTAATAGATTTTTAAATTTATATGTTTTGTATTATTTTTGTATGTTGTTTTTAAAATCCTGTGTGCCGCCCTGGGTCCTTTTGGAGAAGGGCGGGATATAAATTGAATAAAATAAATAAAATAAATAAAAAAATAAAAAAAAATAAAAAAAATACAAGGTCCCTTCCAACTCTGCTATTGTATTATTATTGTATATGGAACTGCATCTGGAATGCATCTACATGGAAGGAAGTATGCAGTGGCTCTGTTTTAGGGAACATCTACACCAGTGATGTAGTTGAGAGGATAAATGGGGAATTCGTCAAATTTGCAGATGACACCAAGCTGACAGGAGTAGCCGACACTCCAGAAGAGAGGCTTAAGATACAGAAGGATCTTGACAAACTTGAACTTTATTTTATTTTACTTTATTAGATTTATAGACCTCTTCCTTTCCCAGAAGGGACTTGGGGCGGTACACAGGAAAATAAAAAAACATAAACATAACAATTTACAAAATTTAAAACCAGATTAAATTATTATCTCTGTGCTAAAATTTATAAAATCATTAAAACTATATCCCCTTAAAACCAATTAAAACAATTTAGGTTCAGACTATAGGCTAGGTGGGGTAAATTAGGCCAGGCCGGCCTGTTGGAAAAAGTAAGTCTTTAGTTTCTGGCGGAAGGAGCGGAGGTCCGTGGTCGTTCTGAGTTCGGGGGGTAGGTCGTTCCAGAGGGTTGGGCCCACCACAGAGAAGGCCCTTCCCCTGGGGGTCGCCAGCCAGCATTGACCGGCAGACGGCACCCTGAGGAGGCCCTCTCTGTGGGAGCGGAGAGGTCGAAGGGAGGTGTGTGGTAGGATGCGGTCTCGCAAATAACCAGGACCCGTGCCATGGAGCGCTTTAAAGATGGTAACTAACACCTTGAAGCGCACCCGGAAGACCACAGGCAGCCAGTGCAGCTCACGCAATAGAGGTGTTATACGGGAGTACCGTGAGACTCCCAGAATCCCTCGTGTGGCCGCATTCTGCACTAACTGGAGTCTCCGGGTGCATCTCAAGGGAAGCCCCATGTAGAGAGCATTGCAGTAGTCCAGGTGGGAAATAACGAGGGCTTGGGTGACCGTGCGTAGGGCGTCCCGGTCTAGAAAGGGGCGCAACTGGCGTATCAGGTAAACCTGATGAAAAGCCCCTCTGGCCACGGCTGCCACATGGTCATCCAAGGACAGCCGAGAGTCCAGGAGGACGCCCAAGTTGCGGGCCCTTTCCGCGGGGGCTAATGACTCACCCCCGATAGCCAGAGATGGAACTAACTGGCTATAATGAGACGCCGGAAACCACAGCCACTCGGTCTTGGACGGGTTGAGTTGAAGTTTGTTCCTCCCCATCCAGACCCGCATAGCCTCCAGACACCGGGACATCACTTCAACGGCAGTTGTTCCGCTGATTAATTGTTTTCACTGTTAGGAAATTTGTCCTTAGTTAGAAAAGAATAATATACTTGGAGGGGACCTTGGAGATATTCTAGTGCAAATACTATACAATTTCAGACAAATGGTTGTCCAATCTCTTCTTGAAAATCTCCAGTGTTGGAGTATTCACAACTTCTGGAGGCAAGCTGTTCCACTGGTTAATTGCTCTAATTGTCAGGAAATCCCTCCTTAATCCTAGGTTATTTATTTCCTTGGTTAGTTTCCATTCATGGCTTCTTGTTCTGTCCTCAGGTGCTTTGGAGAATAGCTTGGCTCCCTCTTCTTTGGGGCAACCCCTGAGATATTGGAAGACGGCTATCCTGTCTCCCCTGGTGCTTTTTTTCATTAAACTAGACATACCCAGTTCCTGCAACCGTTCTTCATATGTTTTAGCCTCCAGTCTCCTAATCCTCTTTGTTGCTCTTCTCTGCCCCCTTTCCAGAGTCTCAACACCTTTTTCTATATCGTGGATGCAGTATTCCAAGTATGGCCTTACCAAGGGATTACCAAGTTTAATATCAGTCTCCATCTACCTCCTATGGGCCTTGCACCTTGGTCCTAGTCATGATGTTGGCCTCAAACTCCTGGTGACAAATTCCAGATCTGCTTTCAAAACAATAATAATAATAATTTGCAATGTTTCATCTTCTATTCTGGATGTATTATTGTGGTTTTACTGCGTAGCGTGGGTGATCGCTATATGGCTATTTTTAGCTGGAAAAGGACGGCTATGAATCTTGTAAATAAATAAAACGCAGCTAGCCATGAACATTAATCTAGTAAATGAATTAAATAAATAAATAAATAATTTATTAGGAGGAGTGCAGGAGGAAGGTAGATGGATAGATAGATGATAGCGATAGATAGATAGATAGATAGATAGATAGATAGATAGATAGATAGATAGATAGATAGATAGATAGATAGATAGATAGATAGATAGATAGATATTTCAGTAGAGGGATAGATATGTAGATTGACAAATATAATAGATCGAGAGACCCATAGACTGGTGATATTGATTTATTTAGATAGATAGAATAGATAGATAGATAGATAGATAATGTGTGTGTGTTTGTGTCTCTCAGTGTATGTGTGCAACTTGCCAGTTTGAAATTGTGTTCTGCTTAAAAATCCCATCCTGCCATTTGCCAGGATGGAAATGATAGGTTAGAGAACCGGCTCTCATGCAATATGATAGAAACTAAAGTGCCTTGAAATTGGATTCATTTATAAGACTGGACACGATTAATATTGCTCCCCGCAGGATGGTAATTCATTTTTCTCTAGTTTGTATCTCTGGCAGGAAGAAACTCAAGATCCTAGACGCTGAATGAAGTCCTAATTAAGTATGCATTAAAGAATACACATTTCCTCATTTGTAGAGGGAGCATCCAGGATGTCTACAAAGAATTCAGGAGTAAAAGGATATATATATATATATATATATATTTATCATCTGAGCCCCTGGCTTCATCAGGACTTTCTTTCTAAGTCTTATTTAACAGGCGGAAGAAAAAGCAGATTCGAACGAAACGTGGTAATGTATGCACTCATTTGCTTCGACAAATAAGGGCTAATTCTTTATTTGAATCCAGGGTAGCAAAGTTGACAGAGGAAAATGAATTGTTTGGGAGGGGGAGGGGGGAGAGCTCATGGTCTCGGTCAAATGTTTGACTTTTCTCAATGCATGAAAGATGCCACCCTTCCACCATAAAAAGGCCAAGAAATCAGAGCAGGTTGTAGAGCTTCAAACTTGAATTTAATTTTAACCCAGCATCTGCATTTGCTCCAGTGTGGATTATGCCTGACCCGGCGATCTACATAATAAACACGAGGCTTTCGAGAAGGGCTTGGACGACCAGGTGTCTGACACGGGATAGAGCTTCCTGCCTGAATACAATACAATACAATACAATACAATACAATACAATACAATACAATACAATACAATACAATACAATACAATACAATACAATACAATACAATACAATACAATACAATAGCAGAGTTGGAAGGGACCATGGAGGTCATCTAGTTCAACTCCCTGCCTAGGCAGGAAGCCCTATGCTATTTCAGAGAAAAAGCTATCCAACATCTTCTTAAAGACTTCCAGTGTTTGGGCATTCACAACTTCTGGAGGCAACTTCTGTCCCACTGGTTAATTGTTCTCACTGTCAGGAAATTTCTCCTCAGTTCTAAGTTGCTTCTCTCCTTGATTAGTTTCCACCCATTGCTTCTTGTCCTGCCCTCAGGTGCTTTGGAGAATAGTTTGACTCCCTCTTCTTTGTGGCAGCCCCTGAGTAAGGGAGGGTTGGGCTAGAAGACCTCCAAGGTCCCTTCCAACTCTGTTATTCGGTTCTGTTCTGTTCTAATAGAAGATTCTTTTCTCCATGAAAACAGAACAAAACTGAATAGAAAACATGGGATGGGGTGGGATGGGATGTAACAGAATAGAGACTAAGACATATGAAGAATAGTTGCAGGAACTGGGCATCTAGTTTAATGAAAAGAAGGATCAGGGGAGACAAGATAGCAGTCTTCCAATATCTCAGAGGTTGCCACAAAGAAGAGGGAGTCCAGCTATTCTCCAAAGCACCTGAGGGCAGGACAAGAAGCAATGGGTGGAAACTAATCTAGGAGAGAAGCAAACTTAGAACTGAGGTGAAATTTCCTAACAGTTAGAACAGTGGAACTGCTTGCCTCCAGAGGTTGTGAAAGCCCCAACACTGCAAGTGTTTAAGAAGATGTTGGATAGCCATTTGAATGAACCGGTATAGGGTTTCCTGCCTAGGCAGGGGGTTGGACTAGAAGACCTCCAAGGTACCTTCCAACTTTGCTATTGTAGAGTAGAGTAGAGTACAGTAGAGTAGAGTAGAGTAGAGTAGAGTAGAGTAGAGTAGAGTAGAGTAGAGTAGAGTAGAGTAGATGAAATGGAATGGAATGGAATGGAATGGAAGGGAAAGGAAGGGAAGAGCAGAGATTAAAGAGAAGAGAACAGAATAGAACAGGATAATATATGGAATGGAGTGGAATGTTAAATTAATCCACGCCTCAATGTCTTTCTTGCTCTTCACCTCCTTTGCTCTCCTCCACTAACCTACTTCTCTTCTCTTCCTTCCCTTCCCTTCCACATCTATTTCCTTCCTCCCCTCCCCTTTCTTTTCCTTCTGTCCTCTGCCTTTTCCTTCCCTTTGTTATATGCAGGAGTAAGGCTCTAGTGTAGGCATTTATAATATTTTTGTTTCTATTGGTTCTACAGTAACTCAAGAAAGGGGCCTTTCTCTTCTCCCTTCTCATCGCTGTTGTCTAGGCAGGAGTGGAGACAACTTCAGGTTGCCCTCATAGTGCCTCAGAGCACTCAGAGTCGGTGTGAGATGGGGCCCTGAATGGTGTGACTAGTAGACATTGCTCTGCTTCAACTGATAAGGTCCAGCCTCCTATCCCAAATGGTCTTCTGGAGGAGATGCAGCCTGCTTATTCCTGTCCTGTCCTGTCCTTTCCGTCTATCTGTCTGTCTGTCTGTTTGTCTGTCTGTCGATCTATCTCTTAGACATAAAAGAGATACCCATCCATCTATCTATCTATCTATCTATCTATCTATCTATCTATCTATCTATCTATCTATCTATCTATCTATCTATCTATCTTAGACATAAAAGAGATATCCATCCATCCATCCATCCAGTGATGGGATTCAAATTTGTTTACTACTGGTTCTATGGGCGTGGCTTGGTGGGCATGGCAGGGAAAGGATACTGCAAAATCCCTATTCCCTCCCGATCAGCTGGGACTCGGGACGCTGAGAATAGATGGGGGCAGGGCCAGCTAGAGGTAGTATTTACCGGTTCTCCGAACTACTCAAAATTTCCTCTACCGGTTCTCCAGAACTGCTCAGAACCTGCTGAATCCCACCTCTGGTCCTGTCCCATCGCATTCTCGAATCCATTCTTCCACGGGGAAGGGCTTCAAGGAACTCTATTCAATCCCTCTATGGCTGGAGAAGAATGCCCCATTAGGAAACCCAGGGACAATAGATGACCTTAAGGCAAGAATGGCACCGAGAATGCCTCGCCCTTGATCTCTTCTTTTCAGGGTGGAAATCAAAAGGAAAAGGGAACGAGGGGAGGCAGCTATTCAGCATTTCTAACTAGTAGAGGTAAAAGAGGGGGGGAAAGAAGAAGAGGGGGAGGAACCCACCCTACTTCTTCTGAACCTCTGCAGAGGCTGCGGATTGAATACTGCTGAATAAAAATGAGGGCGCACACACAAACGCAGGGACGAGGAGAGACGTGGTGGAGTGTGTAGCAATAAAGGTGACTCTCTCATTCTTCTGACACACCGGCATGGAACATCATCACAATGTGAGCTCTGTAATTGAAGCAAAAGGAGCGGTGACATTTTTATTGTATGTATCGCAAGGTCCTGAATGAGATTCTCTCCATCGCCGCTACAAAAGGCAGGTACATCCCCCCAACCACCCCCCAAAAAGAGAAAGAAAAATTATTCAACGTTTGCAAGCAGGTTCAGCCCGATTCGTGGAAACTTTTAATTGCGTGAGGGTTGGTGCCGAGGAGAAGAAAAAAGTCTCTCTCTGTGTAAGTGTGTGCACGCAGACGTATGTGCGCGCATGAACAATGAGGGTGGATGGTTAAAGCACAGAGTGGCCACTCTTCCCCCCCCCCTCTTTTCATTCAAAAAATGCAGATGTTTTCACAGATGGGGGCGGAAGGTGAGATGGAAACGGATTCCAAATTATTTTTCAATCAATCCAAAAGAAATAGAATAGAATAGAGTAACGGAGTTGGAAGGGACCTTGGAGGTCTTCTAGTCCAACCCCCTGCCTGGGCAGGAAACCCTATACCAGTGGTCGGCAAACAGTGGCTCGTGAGCCACAAGCGGCTCTTTGGCCCCTTGACTTTGGCTCTTCCACCACCCTCGGCAACGGCGGGGCTCCTGGGAAAGTTGCTGCGGCAGTGCCCAGCAACCCGCTGGCCCGCTGGCCTGCCGGCCATGGTTGCTCGCTCGCTCGCTTGCTCACCCACCGGACGCCAGGTTCCTTACTCGCAAGCAAGTGAGTAAACGCAGCCAGCAGGCGGGTGGGCAGGCGGGCCGGCCAGGCTACTTCCAGGAACTGAGGAGGCTTTGGGGGGGGGGGAGACAGACAGACAGAGAGAGGCACAGACACAGAGAGAGGGAGGGAATCAGAGAGTGACAGACACACACAGAGAGACGGAGAGACAGAGAGGGAGAGAAAGATAGACAGAGACGCACAATGAGTGATTGAGTGAATGCGAGACAGACAGATACACACACACACAGAGTGACAGAGATGGGCGGACGAAGGAGAGAGAGACAGAGAGAGAGAGACAGAAAGAAAACGAGAGAAAGAAAGAAAAAGAAAGTGGGAGAGAGACAGAGAAAGAAAGAAAGAAAGAAAGAAAAAGAAAGAAAGAAAGAAAGAAAGAAAGAAAGAAAGAAAGAAAGAAAGAAAGAAAGAAAGAAAGAAAGAAAGAAAGAAAGAAAGAAAGAAAGAAAGAAAGAAAGAACTTATGACCACAATTGAGACCGAAAGTTGGGCTGCTAAGCAAGACCATTGTTAAGTGAATTTCACATTTTCCAAGTTGGCCACACCCACCCGGTCACATGACCACTGAACCACTCCCACAAAATAGGCCACACCTTCTGGGTCTCAAAAAATTTTTAAATTGTGGTATTGTTGATATTTGGCTCTTTTGACTAATGGGTTTGACCACCACTGCCCTATACCATTCCAGATAAATCTTTATCCAGAATTATCTTAAAAATATTCAATGTTGGGGCTTTCACAACTTCTGGAGGCAAGCTGTTTCACTGATTAATTGTTCTCACTGTCAGGAAATTTATCCTCAATTCTAAGTTGCTTCTCTCCATGATTAGTTTCCACCCATTGCTTCTTGTTCTACCCTCAGGTGCTTTGGAGAATAGCTTGACTGCCTGTTCTTTGTGGCAACCCATGAGATACTGGAACATTGCTATCATGTCTCCCCTAATCCTTCTTTTCATTAAACTAGACATACCCAGTTCCTGCAACCCTGCTTCATATGTTTTAGTCTCCAGTCGCCTAATCCTCTTTGTTGCTCTTCTCTGCACTCTTTCTAGAGTCTCCACATCTTTTCTACATCGTGGTGACCAAAACTGAATGCCGTATTCCAACTGTGGCCTTCCCAAGGCCTTATAAAGTGGTATCAACCCTTCACGTGATCTTGATTCTATCCCTCTGTTGATGTAGCCTAGAACTGTGTTGGCTTTTTTGGCAACTGCTGCACACGGCTGGCTTATATTTAAATGGTTGTCCCCTAGCCTGGAGGACCTAATGAAAATGCGTTTCATGGAACCATCTTGATACGTCTGTGAGCCAGTCACTTGGTAAACTCACAGAACGTCAGGCCCCCAAGAATGAAGGACACATGTACCTTCTTTTGAGTGCTTTTATTTATTGTTCTTCACTGACAGACCGAATCCTGCCAGACTAAAGCAACTATTGCATAGCTAGAGGTAGAGAATATAGAATACAGAATAACAGAGCTGGAAGGCACATTGGAGGTCTTTCTATCCAACCACTTGCTCCAGCAGGAGACTTTATTCCATGTCAGACAAGTGCCTGTCCAATCTCTTCTTAAAAACCTCCAGTGATGGAGCACCCACAACTTCTGAAGGGAGAATAACAGAGTTGTAAGGGAGTTGTAGATCGTCTAGTCCAATTCCCTACCAAAGAAAGAGACCCTACACCGTTTCTGACAGATGGCAGTCTAGTCTCTTCTTGAAAGCCTCCAGGGATGAAGCTCCCACAACTTCTAAAGGCAACTTCTGTTCCATGGGTTGATTGCTCTTAGTGTGAGAAAATTTCTCCTTACTTCAAGGTTGAACCTTTCCTTGATCAGTTTCCATCCATTATTCCTTGCCTGTCCTTCAGGTGCTTTGAAAAATAATTTGATCATCTCCTCTCTATGACAGCCCCTCAAATATTGGAAGACTGCTATCATGTCATCCCTTGATCTTTCCCCCTTCCACTAAGCTTGATATATCCCAATTCCTGCAACCGTTCTTGATATGTTTTTTCCTCTAATCCCCTAATCATCTTGGATGCTCTTCTTTACACTCTTTCTAGAGTCCCCACATATTTTTTATAGTGTGGTGACTCTTCTTCTCAACCAAGAGAAAGAAGGGTAGAACCTGGGTGTCACCCTCTGCTTCGCTTGCTTGCTATCGGTTGCCATAGAAACAGGGAGGGTGGTGGCATGGTATGTGGGATGGGAATTATATGGTGCTGGAGGGGATATGGAAGAGGGAGTTTTGTTCTCACCATCTTCTGTGCATGCTGGTGGCCAGTGTTTGAGTCTGGTCAAGGCCAACCATCTCGCATACCAGCCTTTTGAAGATGCAACCCACATGACACCTTAAGGAGTTGCAGATTGGACACTGGGTTTGGGTCGTTGGAGGGAGGGGGCTGGGTAATAATTTGATGTGTGATGTTTGTGCCTTTTTGGCTCAGACCTTGCTTTTCTTTCACTGCTATCTGTTCATAAATAGTAAAAGTATTTTAATTTCCACGAACAATGGAGTCGAGCGTTTTCTTTCTTGGTTATTGATGGAGGCACACCTGACACAGAGTCAGGAACCAAGAGCAGAATCAAACTGGAGTTATTTTTCCCAAGATTAATGTCAGGCACAAAGAATCAAGACCACAGTTTGGTTCCAGTTATGCTGATTTATTACTCATGTCTATATACAAGAATCAAGTCAACTAATGGTCACCACTAAATTTGTGCTAATCAATAGGTAGTGAATTCAAGAGCAGGTGGACTTAGAACACTTCTGGGAATGGAAGGACATCCAGGTTCTGCCTGCTGTTCTCCTATATCTCTTGCCTCTTTATCCCCCGGGATGCAGGTTGGGAATCTTGGCTACATTCTACCAACAAAATTTATACTCTCCCAAATTAAATTTAAGCTCGATTCTTGGATCTGACCAATGGGCCCATGTCTGGGATTCTGATATCAGTAAAAATTGGCAGTAGAAGTGTTGTTACAATTTAGTTTTGTCCTCCTTAGCCAGGGCAGGAGAGGGAGAGGAGGAGAAGGAGAAGGAAAAAGAAATGGGAAGAAGGAGAATGGGAGGAGGGGAAGGAGAAGGAGAAGGAGAAGGAGAAGGAAAAGGAAAAGGAAAAGGGAAGAAGAAGGAGAATGGGAGGAGGAGGAGGAGGAGGAAGAGGGGGGAGGAGGAGAAGGAAGAAGAAGAAGGAGAAGGAGAAGGAGAAGAGGAGGAGGAGGAGGAGGAGGAAGAGAAGGAGGAGGAAGAGGAACCTAAAACAGTATTGAAGAGGAGGAGGAGGAGGAGGAGGAGGAGGGGAGGAGGAGGGGAGGAGGAGGAGGAGGAGGAGCAGGAGAAGGAGCAGGAGAAGAAGAAGAAGAAGAGGAGGAGGAGGAGGAGGAGGAGGAGGAGGAGGAGGAGGAGGAGGAACGTAAAACAGTATTGAAGAGGAGGAAGAGGAAGAGGAGGAGGAGGAGGAGGAGGAGGAGGAGGAGGAGGAGAAGAAGAAGAAGAAGAAGAAGAAGAAGAAGAAGAAGAAGAAGAAGAAGAAGAAGAAGAAGAAGAAGAAGAAGAAGAAGAATGATTGGAGGAACTTGAAAGGATATTGTTGAAGAGAAGGAGATTGATTGAAAGAAGAACAGAATTCCGGAGGTTAAACTGAAATAGTATTGATTAAGAGGAGGAGGAAAAGGAGGAGGAGGAGAGCAAAGTTTAAAGGCATTTGTAATAGGATGGATGAAAACCTAAGAGTAATTGGAAAAAAAAGAGCAATTGCGAATAGGCTGGCAGCAGAAAGTGACAAAGGGAAAATAAACAAATAAATGAACTGACAGATGCAGCTGTCTGGGCGAAGGGAAAATTTCTCGAACGTTATGTTGGAGTGGAATTATTAGCCGCACAGGCCTCCCCTTTTCCTTCGCTGGAGTTATTGCTCTTATAAACACTGAACTTTAAAATTAAATATTGGTAAATCTAATTGTCTCCTTTGGAGTGGAACCTCGGCTTGCCGTATCTCGGAGCCAAAAGAGAGAGAGAGAGAGAGAGAATAAGAAGAGAAAGAAAAACAGCGACAACGAAATGGATCTTTAGCTTACAAAGGATAAATGTTTGGGGGGTTTTTCCTCCCTCTTTTCGGTAATCAGCGTCTGAAATGTTGAAATAAATTGGTGTTTTCTCCTTCCTCCCCTTTGGTGACTCGTATTTTTAAACTTGGCAGGGGAAACCAAGTTGTACGACGTTGTGACTGAGGAGGCTTATGTATGTATGATGTTACTCCTGCCTATCTCCAGGGGAATAATACAATTTAACATATATATTTACTGCTTAAGAAGAAAACCATGCTCAAGGACTGGGATAGGCAATCAACATTCCTCTGGAATTTTAATTACTTTCGATGACACCAAGGCTGAATTCCAAGCCAGGGCAAAGTTTCAAACATTTTATTAGTTTATCAAAATATTAGCGGGATACCCATGCTTCGCGATGAATGGGGTATGGAGGAGAAATTCCGTTCACAATCCGTTAGCTCTGTGGTGGTCGGTGATTGAAACACGTAAGGGAATATCGCTCCTGCCACCTTGAGTCTGGAATCAGTTCCATAGGTGGAAGGCGGAGACATTTTGGTGAGGTATCCACGTTTAGTACTGTAAGGAGCCCCAGACCGCTCCTGAGTGAAGGAGTGGAAGGTCTGCCAGTTTGAACTGAGGTAACGGAATGTGAAGCAACTAGAAGTTGGAACAGAGTTTTTTTCAGGTGGGGAGGGGGAGTAGAACTCCTTAGCATCAGAGCGTGTTAAAAAATACTGTATAAGAAATACTAATGATCTGATGGTCATTTTGAAAAATTCTTCCTTAGCAAGAATCTAGAAGCCAAGAGGAACATATGTGCCAAATTTCAAGTTTGTAGGCTCTGTGGTTCTGGAGATTTTGTGATGAGTGAGTGGTATTTGTTTTTTCTTTATATAGATAACACAGAGAAGTGCAAAGGAATGAATATATATATATACATATATATATATATATATATATATATGTGTGTGTGTGTGTGTGTGTATGTGTGTGTGTGTGTGTGTGTGTGTTTTGGTTTACATACATATATGTAAACATATCTACATACATATCTACATACCTATACCAGTGAAAATCGGTATGGTATATGAAGAATAATTATCACAGCTCCTGTTCAGCGTCCCTTTAAGGGGAGGAGACTTAACGTCATCCCTCTCTGCCCTTCGACTCAACCCAGAGATCATCCAGACAGAGAACCAAATTAGATTACTGCTGTGTGACATTTTTTAGATATGTGTTAGATTTTTAAGGGCTGAAAATAAAGAGACCAGTATGGATCCATTTCAGGCTTATTAGCCTTCTTCAGCTGGCCATACTCCTTCTACTGGGATTTGAACCAGGGCTTTCCAGCATTTGAGGCAAGCACTCTATGCCTTGAGCTATCTGGTATCCCTGATACATCAGCCAATTTACAGGATTCTTAAATGAAGAATAATTATCACAGCTCCTGTTCAGCGTCCCTTTAAGGGGAGGAGACTTAACGTCATCCCTCTCTTAACTGGTTGTTAAATTATTTGAATCCCACCACCGGGTGGCCCGAGACATAAAGCCGGGAACACCTGTTGTATAAACATCTATTTCCTCTATTTCAAACGACAGCCGAGATATTGGGCTGCACCGCACTACCGGACCAGCATTATCAATAATAGCAGTTTAATTGAAACGGTCAATGCTGATGGGAAGCGATCTTTTGCTTTATTTTATATTCCCTCCATGCCTTTTTTCCTTCTCTCTTTCTTTTTTTTTCAAAAGGGATACAGCCAGCCTGCATTAAGAGTTTGCCATAAATTTAACATGGGATTCCGGAGTGTTTCTGAAGTCCGTAGTAAATTTGAGGCCATAGATCTGGGAGAGCCCAGGGGAAAACCTGTTACTTTAGCTCCTTCTCGAAGCATAAAATTCAGCAGAAATCCAATAGCGCTGTCAAATGCCAAAGAGGCAGGTCGATACGTTGAACAGGAAGTAGCGACACACCGAGGAGGGGAGGAGAGTGAAGGGAGGATAAACTGTAGCTCAAGAAAGAGCCCGAATAACTATCAAACACTGATAGTAGAAAAAATAAATAGTCTTTACTTTTGCAGTAACTAAAATACTTCTTCCAAACAGTGATACTAACTCCTCTAACAATAAACAGTCATTCACCAAAACAGTTATCTTACAGTCAAAACAATGATACTTCTTCTGTCTTCAGGTTCAGCTCCTTCCTCAGTGGCAATCAGGAAGCAAAGGAAAGCAAAAAGGGAATGAACTGTGTTTCCAGCTGCCTTTTATGATTGAGCTGGGAAGCACAGCCAATCAGATTCCACATCGTCCTTAAAGTTACGTATACTCTTTAAGAATCCTGGCTTATATATATTGTCAACCCAACATCAGGGCGATTATCCTAACACCAGCTCAGGTAATGGGTTGGAATGGACACAGAATAATCACCTGTTGCAGTTAGATGAATGAGGAGGCAATAATCCTACCTGGGAAAGCCGAGGGAAATCATCAAAGCCATTCAAAAGAGAAAGTTAGAATATTTCGGACAGGTGAGGCGACACCTGGAAAAAATATGCTGTACTTCTCTTAATCCTCCAGGGAGAGATTGAAGGCAAACGAGGTCCAGAAGAACATCATGACTTCAGAATCTGAGGGATTGGTTTGAACAAATCTCAGCAGCACATTTTTGCAGCTGTTGATAAAAATAGGACATGATTGCCACCGTCCAATAACAGATTTGGGAGGAGGAGGAGGAGGAGGAGAAGGAGGTGGTGGTTGTGGTTGTGAGTTCAATCCTAGGTAGAGGCAGATTTGGGCAGGGGGTTGGACTAGATGACCTGCAAGGTCTCTTCCAACTCTGTTAATCTGTTATGTCAAGAAGAAGAAGAAGAAGAAGAAGAAGAAGAAGAAGAAGAAGAAGAGGGGAGGAGGAGGAGGAGAGAAGAAGAAGAGGAGGAGGAGGATGGGAGAGAAGAGGAGGAAGAGGAGGAGGAGGAAGAGAAGGAGGAGGAGGAAGAAGAAGAGGAGGAGGAAGAGGAGGAGGAGGAGGAAGAAGAAGAAGAAGAAGAAGAA
Source organism: Rhabdophis nuchalis (assembly GCA_039707465.1). Classification (NCBI taxonomy): domain Eukaryota; kingdom Metazoa; phylum Chordata; class Lepidosauria; order Squamata; family Natricidae; genus Rhabdophis; species Rhabdophis nuchalis. The sequence continues at coordinate 244,994,092 of CM077644.1, forward strand.
GAAGAAGAAGAAGAAGAAGAAGAAGAAGAAGAAGAAGAAGAAGACCACCATCTCCAGATCTTTGTTCAGAAGACCATGAATAACGACAGAGTAACAGACTCAGAAGGGACCATGGAGGTCTCTGAGTCCAACGCCCTGCTCAAGCAGGAGACCTGAACCACTTCAGAAGAAATATCCCAAAGGTGCTTTTTCAAGAGACAACTGGACTTCCTTGTTTTTTCCTTGAAGACATTTCAGTTCTCATCCAAGAAGCTTCTTCAGCTGCGAATGGAACAGTCTTCTGGTGATTAGCCAAAGTCACCCAGAGATTAGAACTAACAATCTCCTGATGATCAATCTAAAATCACCCAGGGATTAGAACTCACAATCTCCTGATCATTGACCCAAAACCATCCAGCTACAGTCATCCTACTTCTCTTTGTAGGTCTTTCTATTTTGCTATCTTCTCCAATATTTTCTCTTGTATTCTGCTTATTTATTTATTTATTTAGTTAGTCAGTTAAATTTATATCCCGCCCTTCTCCACAGAGGACCCAGGACGGCGCACAGGAAATTTAAAAGACATACAAAATACAATAAATATAATTTAAAAAACTATTAAATAATCCTATCCTGCGCTAAAACCAAATTTTAAAAACCCAATTTAAAACTACCTAAAAGTCCCCATGGGAGGTTAGGCTAGGCCGGCTTGTTGAAACAAATATGTCTTGAGACATTGGCGGAAGAGGCGGAGGTCGGTGATGGTACGTAATTCAGGGGGTAGGTCATTCCAGAGGGCTGGGCCCGCCACAGAGAAGGCTCTTCCCCTGGGTGTCGCCAGTCGGCATTGTCCGGCCGACGGCACCCTGAGAAGGCCCTCTCTGTGGGAGCGTATCGGTCTAAGGGATGCTGTTGCCCGGTATTGCCACATCTACTATCAAGACATTTCATTTTAACTTTCATAGTGAAAACAATTTTGTTTTAAAAAATATATGCTTAGGACACTTAGTTGCAACAAGCCATCAAGACATGCGAGGCCCAGGAGACACAACAACTCTTTGCAACACCCTTCCTTTCACACAACCCTGTTAAGCTTTTTATAAGGTGCTCAAACCCTGATTGTTTCATCGAGCTTGTGGGGTAAGGCGCTAGCAAACCCCATCTGTTAATGGTTCTGTTCCTAGCGCATTTATTCCCAATTACAACCTCTGGCACATCGTATATTGATTGTTGCTGAATTTTCTGTTTTAATTACTTTGAGTTGTTTTCACGTTTCCCGATTTTATATTCATTGTGAACTGCCCAGAGTCACAGTAATGAGGTGGGCAGGCATATAAATTATTTAAATTAAACATACAAACAAGGAAACGACTGCATGATTATGAGGGCGGGATTAGGATGGAGGGGGGTGGGGTGAGAGGGACGACAGAGTGCGGTGAGAGTATTTACGGACTTAGTATAAGAAGCAGCTAAACTTTGAAACCAACTCGGTAAATTAAAATCTGATGCGACAGGGAAACAATGCCATTCTGGTGAGAAGCCAAAATCAAATCAGGAGGTTTAAATCAAGAGTTGTGGTGGCGCAGTGGTTGGAATGCAGCATTGCAGGCTAATTCTGCTTCTGTCAGCAGTTCAATCATGAGCCACTCAAGGGCGAGAGAGAGACAGAGAGAGACAGAGAGAGACAGAGAGAGACAGAGAGAGACAGAGAGACAGAGACAGAGAGACAGAGACAGAGAGAGAGACAGAGACAGACAGACACAGAGAGAGAGACAGAGAGACAGAGAGAGACAGAGAGAGAGGGAGACAGAGAGAGAAACAGAGAGAGAGAGACAGAGAGAGAGACAGAGACAGACAGAGACAGACAGAGACAGACAGAGAGAGAGACAGAGAGAGACAGCGAGAGAGAGAGAGAGACAGAGAGAGAGACAGAGAGAGAGACAGACAGAGACAGACAGAGACACAGAGAGAGAGAGAGACAGACAGACACAGAGAGAGAGAGAGAGACAGAAAGAGACAGAGAGAGAGAGAGAGAGAGGGAGACAGACAGAGAGACAGAGAGAGAGACAGAGAGAGAGACAGAGACAGACAGAGACAGACAGACAGAGAGAGAGACAGAGAGAGACAGCAAGAGAGAGAGAGACAGAGAGAGAGACAGAGAGAGAGACAGAGAGTGACAGAGAGAGACAGAGACAGAGTGAGAGAGAAGTATCTTGAGCACAGGTGAGTTCCTACCAGTTCAGACCGGTTTGCCCAAGTAGCTAGTAACTCGGCCAATTCTATTGTCGTCTTTATTTTTTATCTTTATTTTTGGTTTTGCGCATGTAAAGAACAATCTCCATTGCAGAAATGTGTTGTTTTTTTCATTTTCTAACCTTCTACAGATCTTTTTAGGTGTAAATACATGGAGAGCACATTTGGCATGCGTGTGAGTGAAGCCAGCATGCATGCAAAATCTTTTGCACGTCAAACTGGCAGTAATGCTGCTTGCAACCCACCGCCATCTTGAGTGTCCCAACCTGAATATTGCATCCACTTCTGGTCTCCATAATATCAAAAAGAAGAAGGAGAAGAAGGAGAAGGAGAAGGAGAAGGAGGAGAAGAAGAAGAAGAAGAAGAAGAAGAAGAAGAAGAAGAAGAAGAAGAAGAAGAAGAAGAAGAAGAAGAAGAAGAAGAAGAAGAAGAAGAAGAAGAAGATATCAAGACGGAGAACGAGTGCAGAGAAGAGCAACGAAGATGATTAGGAGGTTGGAGAATAAATCATACAAAGAACGGTTGCAGGAATTGGGTATGTTTAATCCAGTAAATATAGCCAATTCCTGCAACTCTTCTTTATATGGTGTATTCTTCCCACCTCCTAATCATATCTTGTCTAGTTTAGTAAAAGAGGGACACGGTGGCTCAGGGGCTAAGACGCTGAGCTTGTCGATCAGAAATGTTGGCAGTTCAGTGGTTCGAATCCCTAGCACTGTCTAATGCAGTGAGCTCCCATGACTTGTCCCAGCTTCTGCCAACCTAGCAGTTCGAAAGCACATAAAAAATGCAAGTAAAAAAATAGGAGCCACCTTTGGTGGGAAGGGAACAGCGTTCCATGCACCTTTGGTGTTGAGTCATGCCGGCCACATGACCACGGAGACGTCTTCGGACAGCGCTGGCTCTTCGGCTTTGAAACGGAGATGAGCACTGCCCCCTAGAGTCAGGAACGACTAGCACCTATGTGTGAGGGGAACTTTTACCTTTAGTCCAGTAAAAGGAAGGACTAAGGGTGACATGTTAGCAGAATTCCAATATTTGGGAGGCTTCCATAAAGAAAAGGGGACTCCAAAGCACCTGAAGGCGAAGCAAGAGATGGGAACTAATCAAGGAGAGAACCAACCTAGAACTGAGCAGTTCCAACTGCTTGCTTCCAAAAACTCTGGAGATTTTTAAGGAGAGATAGGGCAACCGTTTGTCTGAAATAGTGTAAGGTCTCCTGCTTGAGCTCCAAGCTCCCTTCCAACTCTCTTAGGTCAGGAAGACCATGAGTGGATCTACACCCCGAAGAGTCCTGAACTGAGGTGAAAAGCAGTCAAATAATTGGTGTCCTTCAAGAACAGTTTCCTCAAACAGCAACTGGGCATATTTAAAGGAACGATTTTCAATTAACTTTCTGAAGATACTTCCTGCACCTTCCCAGCTTTCAAAGGGGTCTCAATGTTGGCAACTGAAACTCTATCTAGAGGTTTTTTGTGGGTTGTTTTGCACTAATCGCTGCCTGCTTGAAAGGAAATATGAAGAACATTTTAATTCCACAAGACAATTTTTAATCATATATTTGCACATTTTAAGTGATAATGTATTTGCATAAGGGTACAGTCATCTGCCTTTTCTGTTCTTCAAAATGCAGGATGAAGCTTTAGTTTAGTTTTCTTTAGCTGGTTTACTAAATGATTAGTTCAGTTTAGCTGGTTTGCTACATCAATAATCCTTTAGATCAGGGGTCTCCAACCTTTGCAACTTTAAGTCTGAAGGACTTCAGTCTGGGAGCTGAAGTCCTTCAGACTTAAAGTTGCAAAGGTTGGAGACCCTTGCTTTAGATAACTAAGCCTCTGTTATATATAAACAAATAAAAAATGCATACATACATACATACATGGCCTGGTCTAAAGAATCCGATTGTAGCCTGTAGTATAAATTGAGATTGTTTCAATAGGGATAGTAGGGAATAGTTTGAAGGGTTTTAAAGGTTTTAAAATTTTAAGAATTTTAGCACAGGATAAATTATTTAATTTAATTTTAAATATTGTTATTTATATATGTTTTTAACTCCTGTGCACCGCCCCGAGTCCCTGCGGGGAGAGGGAGTGGTCTATAAATCAAATAAATCAAATAAATGAATAAATAAACATACATACATACGAAAAAGTGTGTGTGTGTGTGTAGTAAGTTCCGGCATAACTCTGGAACACCTTGAGCAATTTTAACCAAACTTGGTACACATATGACTCACTCTCTGAAAAAATACACTGTGGGGGAATGACACTACTAACACCCCTCGGGAAGGGGGTTCGTTAAGATACAACCTGTTGTGCCGTACTGGCTTCTACAGTGCAGCGCAGTGGAGTTGCCATGGTAATGACTTCACAGTATTCCATAAGGGGGCTCCCTCTGGTAAGGGGGGAAATACAACATTAGAAATTGCTTTTGGTCCAGAAATTTTTCCCCTATAAATAAATACCCGGGCAATGCTGGGTTATCAACTAGGGAAGAAAGAAAAGAAAAGAAAAGAAAGGAAAAGAAGGAAGGAACAAAGGAAGGAAGGAAGGGAGAGAAAGAGAGAGAAAGAGAAAAGAAGGAAGGAGGGAAGGGAGAAAGAGAGAGAGAGAGAGAGAGAGAGAAAGAAAGAAAGAAAGAAAGAAAGAAAGAAAGAAAGGAAGGAAGGAAGGAAGGAAGAAAGGAAGGAAGGAAGGAAGGAAGGAAGGAGCAGGGAGGAAAGGAAAGAATCAGAAGGAAAGAAAGGAAGGGAGGAGGAAAGAAAGGAAAGAAGAAGGAAGGAAGGAAGGAAAGAAGGAAGAAAAATAAATAAATAAATAAACAAACAAATAAAAACAAACAAATAAACAAATAAATAAATGGAAGCTAGAGAGTTATGAAGTGAAGAGCCTAGTTAGTCCAGAATGCGGCCGCACGGGTGATTATGGGTGTCTCAAGGCAATCCCACATAACACGTCTCCTGCGCGAGCTGCACTGGCTACCTGTGGCCTTTCGGGTGCGCTTCAAGGTGCTGACGACCATCTTCAAAGCGCTCCATGGCTCGGGGCCTAGCTATATACGCGACCATCTCCTGCCCCATACATCCCTTCGACCGATCCGCTCCCACAGCGAAGGGCCTTCTCAGGGTACCGTCGGCCGGACAATGCCGGTTGGCGACGTCGAGGGGAAGGGCCTTCTCTGTGGCGGGCCCAGCCCTCTGGAACAACCTACCCCCCGATCTACGCATCATCGGGGACCTCCGCCTTTTCCGCCAACGTCTTAAAACTCATTTATTCCAACAAGCCGGCCTAGCATAACCCCCGTTTCTGACTTTTATAGGGAAAATTTTCAATTGTAGAGTTTTATTAGTTTTAGCACAGGGATAGTTTAATAGTTTTTAATAATTAGGTATTTTTGTATGGTTTTAATAACACCTGTGCACCGCCCTGGGTCCTTTTTTAGGAGAAGGGCGGGGTATAAATTTAAATAAATAAAATAAATAAATATTCAGTTCCCCCTCTCTACCTCGTCCTGTCTCAATTTTCACTATGCTTGAATTGCTGGTGTTTTTTCCTTCTGGTGGGCACCTCACACAACCCTTCCGGGACATCACTTCAGTGGTGGGTTTCTGCAGGCTCGCACCTACTCGCGAGAGCCGGTTGGTGAAATTTAGAGAACCGGTGAGAGGGGGTTCCACCGGCGTACCTGGAAGTAAATCTGGCCCGCCGCTGCCAGTGACCCAACGGGAAGGAAAGGAAAGGAAAGGAAAGGAAGAGAGAGAGAGAGAGAGAGAGAGAGAGAGAGAGAGAGAGAGAGAGAGAGAGAGAGAGAGAGAGAGAGAGAGAGAGAGAGAGAGAAGAAAGAAAGAAAGAAAGAAAGAAAGAAAGAAAGAAAGAAAGAAAGAAAGAAAGAAAGAGAATTTATCATCACAATTGAGTCCAACATTTTGGTTGCTAAGCAAGAGCGTTGTTAAATGAGTTTCACCACATTTTAAAAGGTGGCCATTCCCACCCTGTCACATGACTGCCAAGCCACGCCCACAAAATAGGCCACACCTACAGAGTAGGTTCTAAAAAATTTGAAACCCACCACTGCATCACTTCCAGGAAACACATGAATTTCCCCACGAAAGGCTGGCCCTGCTTTATTGGCAACAAGTCCTTCTTTTAATTTTACAGCTGGTTTACCCGTTATTATCTCTGTTTTCACCATGCATGAGGGGAGGGGAGATCCTTGCAAGGGGCTTGCTGTCTTTTTGGAGAATTAGCAACTCTTTCAAATGGATGGGGGCAGGCGGAATGCCTTTTGGGGAGGGGCTTGTCTTAGGCAGATCTAGAAAGCTCATCTGTCAAGCTCTACCTTAGAGAGTTTTTTTAACAGATTAACCGAGTTGGAAGGGACCTGCCAGGTCATCTAGTCCAACCCCCTGCCAAAGCAGGAGACCCTACATCTGCCTCTACCTAGGATCAAACTCACAACCTTCTGATTGGCAGGTGAGAGCTCCACCTCTAGGCCACAGCAGCAGGTTCTGTCCTTCTTGTCACATATTCGGGACAGAAGCCTATCCAATATTTCTTCCTGATCTTGCATTTGGCTGTGACAAATCACAAGAGAATGGTAGATTTCTGCCTCCCTGCCAGTTTCTTTCTTTCTTTCTTTCTTTCTTTCTTTCTTTCTTTCTTTCTTTCTTTCTTTCTTTCTTTCCTTCCTCCTTCCTTCCTTTTTCCTTCCTTCCCTTTCTCTCTCTCCCATTTGTCCACCTCCCTCTCCCTCCCTCCCTCTCTTTTCTCTCTCTCCCATTCTCTTCTTCCTCCCCCTCTCCCATTTGTTCTTCTGCCTTCCTTCCTCCCTCCCTCCCCCCTCTCCCTTCCTTCCTTCCTTCCTTTTTCCTTCATTCCTTTTCGCTCTCTCCATTCTCTCCTTCCTCCCTTCTCCCTCCCTCTCTCCCATTTGTCCTCCTCTCTTCCTCCCTCCCTCTCTCTGTCCCTTCCTTCCTTTTTCCTTCCTTCCCTTTCTCTCTCTCCCATTTGTCCCCCTCCCTCCCTTCCCCTCCCTCCCTCCCTCTCTTTTCTCTCTCCCCCATTCTCTTCTTCCTCCACCTCTCCCATTTGTTCTTCTGCCTTCCTCCCTTCCTCCCTCCCTCCCTCTCCCTTCCTTCCTTCCTTCCTTTTTCCTTCCTTCCTTTTCTCTCTCTCCCATTCTCTCCTCCTTCCCCCTCCCTCTCTCCCATTTGTCCTCCTCCCTCCCTCCCTCCCTCTCTCTGTCCCTTCCTTCCTTTCTTCCTTTTTTCTTCCTTCCCTTTCTCTTTCTCCCATTTGTCCCCCTCCCTCCCTCCCTTCCCCTCCCTCCATCCTTCTCTTTTCTCTCTCTCCCATTCTCTCCTCCTTCCCCCTCCCTCCCTCCCATTTGTCCTCCTCTCTTCCTCCCTCCCTCTCTCTGTTCCTTCCTTCCTTCCTTCCTTCCTTCCTTCCTTCCTTCCTTCCTTCCTTCCTTCCTTCCTTCCTTTTTTCCTTGATGCTCTCTTGGTTGTTTTCTTACAAACAACCTTCTCCTACCCTCTCTCCCATTGGTCCTCCTCCCTCCCTCCCTCTCTCCCTTTTCTCTCTCTCCCATTCTCTCCTCCCTCCCTTCTCCCTCCCTCCCTCCCATTTGTCCTCTTCTATTCCTCCCTCCCTCTCTCTGTCCCTTCCCTCCCTCCCTCCCGCCCTCCTTCCTTTTCTTCTTGATGCTCTCTTAGTTATTTTCTTACAAACATTCCATGACGCAAGTAGGTAACATCATCAGAAGGCAGTGGGGTTTCCTCTCTGATACAGGTGGTTTTGCCCTGTCATCCTTCAAGCAGACGAGAATATCTGTAGCTCAGGGCTGAACGGTGGATTCCTTGGTGCTCTCTTGGTTCTTTTCTTACAGGCGTTTCATGACCCAACTAGGTAACATCATCAGAGCTAGAAAAAAAATGAGGTTTCATCTCCGATTAAATACAAGTGGTTTCTCCTGTCATCCTTCCAATAGAAGAGAATATCTGTAGCTGAGGGTTGAATTATGGAGCCCTTGGTGCTCTCTGACATATCATGACCCAACTAGGTAACATCATCAGGGCTAGAAGGGAGTGGGATTTATGGAGAGGAGGAGGAGGAGAAAGAGGAGGAGGAGGAGGAGGATGATAAATGTGGGGTCCCTAGTGTTCTCTGAACCTGCTTGTTCCTTTATAGACATCTCATTTGAAGAGAAGAGGAGGAGGAGGAGGAGGAGGAGGAGGAGGAGGAGGAGGAGGAGGAGGAGGAGGAGGAGGAGGAGGAGGAGGAGGAGGAGGAGGAGGAGGAGGAAGGATGGATTGTTGAATCCTTGGTGGTCCCTGAACTTGGTGGTTTTCTTGCAGGTGTTTCATGACCCAACTAGGGAACATCATCAAGGCTGGAAGGGAGTGGGTTGTCCTCTCTGATTAGGTACAGGTGGCTCAGGGTTTGAACTATGGAGTCCTTGGTGCTCTCTGAGCTTGGTGGTTTTGCTGGAAGATGATTCATTGTCCATCTAGATCAGGGGTCTCCAACCTTTGCAGCTTTAAGTCTGAAGGACTTCAGCTCCCAGAATTCTCCAGCCAGCTTTGCTGGCTGGAGAAGTCTGGGAGCTGAAGTCCTTCAGACTTAAAGTTGCAAAGGTTGGAGACCACTGATCTTGGTAACATCATCAGGGCCACCATAATTGGCACTCATGAAATGTCCTGTTTGGGTGACGAAACATCTACAAGCCAACAACCAAGATCAGAGAGCACCAAGGACTCCACTCATACTGTGTATGTTGCCTACAGACAATTTAATGCTTATTATTTACCATGGACGTGTTAATGGTTTCCATTTATTGTGTGTGTTTTATGGTTACTTGTACTGGGGACGTTTTAATTGCTGTAAGCCATGATGAGTCCAATAAAATGGGTGGCATATACGATGGATAAATAAACGCAGGCATAAATAACTGTAGCAAAAAAAAAAAGTGCGGAAAGGAATAGGCTGGGAGGTAAGGAAGGGCCACATTTTCTCGCCATAGCAAGATTTTATTTCTTCTATTTCATGGTTGACCAGAATTCTCTGAAAATCATCTGTTTGTCTGTCTATCTATCCACTCATCTATCTGTCCATATCTATCTGTCTGTCTGTCTGTCTCTATCTCCATCCATCCATCCATCCATCTTCCTTCCATATCTATCCATCCATCCATCCATCCATCCATCCATTCTCTCTCTCTCTCTCTCTCTCTCTCTCTCTCTCTCTCTCTCTCTCTCTCTCTCTCTCTCTCTCTCTCTCTCTCTCTCTATCTCCATCCAGATAGGGAAGGATGATGGATTGATGGATGGATGGATGGATGGATGTATATCCATCCATCCATCCATCCATCCATCCATCCATCCATCCATCCATCCATCCATCCATCCATCATCCTTCCCTATCTCTCTATCTCTCTATCTATCTCTATCTCTATCTCCATCCATCCATCCATCCATCCATCTTCCTTCTATATCTATCCATCCATCCATCCATCCATCCATCCATCCATCTTATCTCTCTCTCTCTCTCTCTCTCTCTATCTCTACTGTATCTCTATCTCTACTGTATCTCTCTCTCTCTCTCTCTCTCTCTCTCTCTCTCTCTCTCTCTCGCTCTCTCTCTCTCTCTATCTATCTCTATCTCTATCTCCATCCATCCATCCATCCATCCATCCATCTATCCAGGGGTGGGATTCACACATTTTAGCAACCAGGTCTCTGCCCATGGCATGGGGGGCATTTTCCCCTTCCCCAGCCTCTGGAGGCTTTCCAGATTTCTGTAACTTCTCGCCCTCCTAAAGCCTCCACAAAGGCCCTGCACCTGCCTGGCATCCAAAATGGGCTGCTTGGAGACTCCTGGGAGAAGAGGGGAGGAGTGGGCAGGGCCAGCCAGTTCTTGCAACTACCGGTTCAGTGACCCAGATGTAAAATTAGCATCCGGTTCACCCAAACCGGTCTAAACCAGCTGAATCCCATCTCTGCATCCATCCATCCATCCACCCCCAAAATCTGGCTGGGTGACTTTGATCCAATCCCCAGGAGACAGTGAGTTCTAATCCCATTTTAGGCATGAAAGCTAAAATGGGAATAATTATTTATTTATTAATAAATAAATAAATAAATGAAAGCCAACTGGGTGACACTCCCTCTCTCTCTCTCTCTCTCTCTCTCTCTCTCTCTCTCTCTCTCTCTCTCTCTCTCTCTCTCTCTCTCTCTCTCTCTCTCTCTCTCAACCCAACCCACCTCACAGGGCTGTTGATTTGGGGGGGGGGATGGGATGTGAAAGGCATATGAAATGCATTCGTTGGCTTGAGTTGTTTATAAAAATGATAATGGTGAGACATAAATAAATAAATAAAAACAAATCCATGAAGGTTACTTTTGAGTTCCAGAGAGGGAACTTATGATTTCAGATGAACAGAGTTGGAAAAGACCTTGTAGGTCATCTAGTCCAACCCCACCCCCTCACACACACACACCCAAGCAGGAGATGCTACACCAATTCTGACAGATGGCAGTGAGATTTATGGCTGGTGAGGCAGTGAACCAGTGGTGGGTTTCAATTCTTTTTTAGACTTGTGGACTTCAACTCCCAGAATTCCACAGCCAGGCATGCTCAGTTGCGATTTAAAGCGACAGCATTTGTTTTTCTCCTTTGCGAAAGAAATCTCTTTCTTTCTTTTTCTTCTGCCTTCCCCTCCTTCCTCCCTCTCTTTCTCCCTCCACCCCTCTCTCAAACACACACACACACACACACACAGAAGTTGAATTGGACTATCTCTCCTACCCCCTTCCCTCTCTCACTCGCTCACTCTCAAACACACACACACACACACACAGTTGGATTGGATATATTTTCCAATGGCTTCAAAGCAGCTCCTCTGCCATTCCCCCCACCCATTCCCCTGCTGCCTTCCCCAAATGCCTCCACCATTGCAAATGCAGCCTGCTGTCTGGGTGGGAAATGCCTGAAACGCAATGAAGCCCACCCATTGCTTCAGAGAGGACTGCAACTCTGCTCTTGCCTCAGGTCCTCCGAAGAAGCCCCGCCCAAACGAACCGCCCTCTACTCTGAGGCGGCAGAACTGCGTGAGAACTCACCTTACCTCAGGAATGTTTAGGCTTTTAACCCTCGCTTAACTCTGCTCAAGCGATCGTAAAACGCCTAAAGTCAGCCTACATGAGGCAGGCAGTTCCTCTGCCTCATAGTAAAGGGTGCATTGTTACAGGCTTTTTTAAGCAGGTAAGTAGAGTCATCCATGGTGAGGCAGCAACTCGCTCAGCCTGACGTCAGCTCTCTCGCCTTTTTCCTTCCGCCTTTTTCTTTTCTTTTCATGATGGCAGCAGGTGAGGCTGTGCCTCACCCGCTGTGCCCGTCACTGGCCCGTCACTGGCTGTTTTCATTAACCCTTTGGAGCCTGATATTGATGCTTCATTGTTCTTCGTTGTTCTTCGGAGGCCAAGAAAGTTGCTCACAGTCTTGTCTCTTTGTAAGTGAGTTGTACATGGAGGGTGGATGGAGGGTGTAATAAGGAAGAATTTTCTTATGCACACCATCATTTCACACATAAGAGATACATCAACATCAGAATATTTCCATGGTGTAGTCCCTGGAATCCTCAGTGGATGATCGCTTGAGCATTAGCCGGCCGTGTGCAGCAACAGCCAATAAAGCGAACACAATTCTTGGCTGTACACACAGAGGCCTAGATGTACCACTTTATAAAGCCTTAGTAAGGCCACCCGTGGAGTACTGCGTCCCATTTTGGTCACCACATTACAAAGAAGATATTGAGACTTTGGAAAAAGTTCAGAGAAGAGCAACTAAGACGATCAAAGGCCTGGAGACCCAAACATACGAAGAACAGCTGCAGGATTTGGGTGTGGCCAGTCTAAAGAAAAGGAGAATTAGGGGCAACGTGATAGAAGGATTTCAGTATTTGAGGGGCTGCCACAAAGAAGAGGGGGTCAAATTATTCTCCAAAGCACCAGAAGGCAGAACCAGAAACAATGGTTGGAAAGTAACCAAGGAGAGAAGCAACCTGGGATTAAGGAGAAACTTCCTAACAGGGAGGACAATTAACCAGGGGAACAGCTTGCCACCAGAAATCGTATGCGCTCCATCCCTGGAAGTTTTTAAGAAGAATTTAGACAGTCACTTATCTGAAATGGCATAGGTTGTCCTGTTTGAGCAGGGGGCTGGACTAGAAGACCTCCAAGGTCCCATCCAGCTCATTCATTCTAGTTCTGATTCATTCAGGGGCCAGAAATCCGAGAAGAAATGTGGCGTGCTAGATAACTTTCCTTTTGAGACGGACGGGTATGTGGGATGAGTAGCTGGCATGTAACAAACCCACGTAAAGTCGACGTTTCTTTTATGTATATTTATATCTCTGAGAGAGTGGAGGGCATAGATTTTCTTTTGCCGGCTTAATATCATTTCCGTTCCCTCCAGACAGGCGTTTTCGTCCGAGAGATTTATTCGGCAAATTAAATGAGTTATAGATGCCTTCCTCCACTTTTTTTTCTCTCTCTCCTGGTTTCTTTTTTTTTTTCCTTTTTTTTTTTTAATGTAGACTTCATTCTGAAAGTCATTGCTATTTAAATTTGTTCCTGGTAGACGGTGGGCTCACTTTATTTTACTTTGACTGTGTCTGGACTGCTCAAAAGTGACACACATTAAGAGAAGAAAAAAAGGAAGGGAGAACAGTCAGAAATAGCTGTGCATCTTTCTATGTCGGAGCTATAAATAAACCCTGGTGGAACAAGTTTGCTGGTTTTAAAATTCTTTTTCCCCCCACTGCTGGCGGAAGCTCCTTAAGCCTGGCACCATAGGGGACCCTGACATAAATTTCAGGATATATTGGGACCGTGGCTTTCCAGTTGGGTCTCCCATTATCATTATCACTGTCTCCTTCCTACTCTTCAGTTACTCTGATCTTTTCTTTCTTTCTTTCTTTCTTTCTTTCTTTCTTTCTTTCTTTCTTTCTTTCTTTCTTTCTTTCTTTCTTTTTCTTTTTTCTCCCTCCCTCCCTTCCCCTCCTTCCTCTCATTTTTCCTTTCCCTCCCTCCCTCCCTCCCTCCCTGCTGCCCTCTTCTGTCACCTCCTCGTCCTCTTCTCTCCCCCACATTTCTTTCCCTCCCTTCCTTCCTCTGATCCTTTCCATGCCTCCGGAACAGGCTCCGACTCAACCCATCCAAGACCGAGTGGCTGTGGCTTCCGGCGGCACTATATAGGCAGTTGGTTCCATCGCTGGCTATTGGGGGCGAGTCATTGGCCCCCACAGAGGGCTCGCAACCTGGGTGTCCTCCTGGACTCTCGGCTATCTTTAGAAGATCACCTGACAGCCGTGGCCAGGGGGGGGTTCTATCAGGTTCGCCTGATACGCCAGTTGCACCCCTTTCTGGATCGTGATGCTTTACGCACAGTCACTCAAGCCCTTGTCACCTCTCGTCTGGACTATTGTAACGCTCTCTACATGGGGCTTCCCTTGAGGTGCACCCGGAGGCTCCAGTTAGTTCAGAATGCGGCCGCGCGGGGGATTCTGGGAGCGTCTAGACACTCCCATGTGACACCTCTCCTGTGTGAGCTGCACTGGCTGCCTGTGGCTTTCCGGGTGCGCTTCAAGGTACTAGTGACCATCTTTAAAGGGCTCCATGGCACGGGACCTGGCTACTTGCAAGATACCTCCCACCGACCAGTCCGCTCCCACAGAGAGGGCTTCCTCAGGGTGCCATCGGCCAGGCAATGTCCCCAGGGGGAGGGCCTTCTCTGTGGCAGCTCCTGCCCTCTGGAATGACCTATCCCCTGACCTACGGATGATCACGGACCTGCGCCTTTTCCGTCGGGCCCTGAAGACCCATTTATTTTGTGCTGCCGGCCTGTCCTAGTTTTAAAGTAATTTTAGTATGGGGTTTTTACACGCAGGCCAATTATATTTAATTCATTTTAACATACTATTTTAGCTTTTGTATTACCCATTTTTATTATGGCTGTGCACCGCACTGAGTCCCGGAAGGGAGAAGGGTGGTATATAAATTGAATAAAACTGAAACTAAACTCCTTCCCTCCTATCACCTCCCCTCCTCTTCCCTTCCCTTCCTTTCCCCCTTCCTCCCTCCCTTTCCTCTTCTCTCCCCCTCCTTTCCCTCCCTCCCTCCCTTCCTCTGCTCCTTTCCCTCCCTCCCTCTCTCCCTCCTTCTATTCCCTCTTCTCCTGCCACTTCCCCCTCTTCTTTTCTCCCCTTCCCTCCCTCCCTCCCTCCCACCATCCTTTCCACCTTCCTTCCTTCCATTTTCTTTCCTTCCCTTTGCTCTGACTCTCTCTTTCCTTCCTTCCTTCTTTTTTTTCCTCTTTCCTTCGTTTCTCCCTTCCTCTCCCCCTCCTTTACCTCCCTTCCCTCCCTGCTCCCCTCTTCTGTCACCTCCTCATCCTCTTCTCTCCCCCTCCTTTCTTTCCCTCCTTCCCTTCCTCTGATCCTTTCCCTCCCTCCTTCCCTCCTTTCTTTCCTTCATTCCTCACTCCTGCCCTTCTTTCCATCTTCCTTCCTTACATTTTCTTTCCTTCTCTTTGCTCTGCCCCTCTCCTTCCTTCCTTCCTTCCTTCTTTCCCTCCCTCCCTCCCTCCCTGTTTCTCTCTCTCCCTCCCTCCCTATCTTCCAAGAGTCTTTTAATCATGTGACTACATGTGTACTCATTTCAGTAAATAGAGGCATTTTAATGCTTTGCTTGAGAGCAAATCTCCTTTATCAAAACAAGTCTAGGTATAGAATTGGCAACGTTCAATCTTGCAAGCCACCCGGAATCATCAGTGTGGACTGGATAGCCATGTAAATTTGTTTAATACGCAAATAATATGACTTAATGTAGTTTAATAAATCAATGGGCATAAATATAGACTGATAGGTAGACAACCTCTACAGATGTTCCTTAAAAAATACGGAAATAAAGACAGCTGGAGATTGGGCCCACTTGAAGGAGTTTTTGGTTCTTTCGCTTACAATAATAATACAATAGCAGAGTTGGAAGGGACCTTAGAGGACATCTAGTCCAACTCCCTGCCTAGGCAGGAAACCCTATACCATTTCAGACAAATGGCTATCCAACATCTTCTTAAAGACTTCCAGTGTTGGGGCATTCACAACTTCTGGAGGCAACTTCTGTTCCATTGATTAATTGTTCTCACAGTCAGGAAATTCCTCCTTAGTTCTAAGTTGCTTCTCTCCTTGATTAGTTTCCACCCATTGCTTCTTGTCCTGCCCCCAGGTGCCTTGGAGAATAGTTTGACTCCCTCTTCTTTGTGGCCACCCCTGAGATATCGGAACACTGCTATCATGTCTCCCCTGGTCCTTCTCTTCATCAAACTAGACATACCCAGCTCCTGCAACCATTCTTCATATGTTTTAGCCTCCAGTCCCCTAATCATCCTTGTTGCTCTTCTCTGTACTCTTTATGGAGACTCCACGTCTTTTCTACATCATGGTAATGTACCCTCCAACAAGAAAACAACCTCCATACAAGAATTCCCAAACTGGCTAAACACCACCACTAACTATAGCAATTATTTAAAATAACACTTACTTTGAATATCTCTTACTTTCTGTAATGGTTCACAAATGTGAGCATCAGTGGTGGGTTTCTTCAGGCTCGCACCTACTCGCGAGAGCCGGTTGGTGAAATTTAGAGAACCGGTGAGAGGGGGTTCCACTGGCGTACCTGGAAGTAAATCTGCCCCGCCACTGCCAGTGACCCAACCGGAAGGAAAGGAAAGGAAGGAAGGAAGGAAGGAAGGAAGAAAGAAAGAAAGAAAGAAAGAAAGAAAGAAAGAAAGAAAGAAAGAAAGAAAGAAAGAAAGAAAGAATTTATCATCACAATTGAGTCCAAAATTTTGGTTGCTAAGCAACAGCGTTGTTAAATGAGTTTCACCACATTTTAAATGGTGGCCACTCCCACCCTGTCACATGACTGCCAAGTAGGTTCTAAAAAATTTGAAACCCACCACTGGTGAGCATGTATGCGCTTTGGCTTCATAACATGACTAAATAGGATGACATTGAGCCAGGGCGGGAGAGAGGGGCATGAAAGGGAAGGGAAGCCAGCCCACCCATGATTTCTACAACGGTTTCAGGTCAGTGGTGGGTCCCGGATCCCGTTGCAGCCAGGCATCCACCACGTACATATGCACTTTGCGCGCATGCACACCCATCGCCCGCAATGCTCCAGTTGCTCAGCAGAGCATCGCACAGGTGCTGCACACTGCCTGTGCATGCATAAATGGCCCGGTTGGGTCAAATGCAGGTAAGGAGGACGGGCGGGCAGGTGGGCCTCCCAGAATACCGTACTGGAATGGTGCCTGTTGCTCCCAGCAGGCCCCAGTACACCCGTACTGGGGTGTACCATCCGTAACTCACCACTGGTTCAGATGAACCAGTCTGAACCAGCTGAATATCACCAATTTGGCTTCCTAGCAGCAATAATCTGCTTAATCCTATTGTTACAGGAGCCCTTTTCTTTTATTCAACAGAATCTCTCTGTTACTCACTGGTAGATTTTTGACAGATTTCACAAGTCTCCCTGGACATGCATGAAGAAGCATAAAATAAAGAGACTTCGGTAGAGATATTCCAAAATCCTTCAGGTGGAATGAGTCAATGACTTGATTCACACATTCCATGGGCCTGCGATGGTGTTTTATCTTTTTATGGCTTACTGATGGGAAAATAAAAACGAGACAATCCTATGGTAAAAATGATTACGCAGCCACACTCCCAATTCAGAGGCCTTATTGGGGATAAACCAGTGGTGGGTTTCTGCAGGCTTGCACCTACTCGCGAGAGCCGGTTGGTGAAATTTAGAGAACCGGTGAGAGGGGGTTCCACCGGCAGACCCAGAAGTAAATCTGGCCCGCTGCTGCCAGTGACCCAACAGGAAGGAAAGGAAAGGAAAGGAAAGGAAGGAAGGAAAGAAAGGAAAGGAAAGAAAGAAAGAAAGAAAGAAAGAAAGAAAGAAAGAAAGAAAGAAAGAAAGAAAGAAAGAAAGAAAGAAAGAAAGAAAGAATTTATCATCACAATTGAGTCCAAAATTTTGGTTGCTAAGCAAGTTGTTAAATGAGTTTCACCACATTTTAAAAGGTGGCCATTCCCATCCTGTCACATGACTACCAAGCCACGCCCACAAAATAGGCCACACCTACAGAGAAGGTTCTAAAAAATTTGAAACCCACCACTGGCTTACTGCATATTATGAGCCAACCATTATGGCCAACATGCCATAGTTTATGGTTTGGTGTATTCGTAAAAAGACAACTGTATAATGACAGAGATGGAAGGGACCTTGGAGGTCTTCTAGTCCAAACCCCTGCTTAGGCAGGAAACCCTATAACATTTTCAGACAAATGGATATCTGACATCTTCTTAATGCGGAGGCTAAAATATATGAACACAGTTCTAGGCTGCAGAAACAGAGGAATAGAATCAAGGTCACGTGAAGTGTTAACACCACCCTTGGAATACGGCATCCAGTTTTGGTCACCACAATGTAGAAAAGACGTGGAGACTCTAGAAAGAGTGCAGAGAAGAGCAACCAAGAGGATTAAGGGGGGTAGAGACTAAGACATATGAGGAACAGTTGCAGGAACTGGGTATGGCTAGTTTAATGGAAAAAGGACTAGGGGAGACATGATAGCAGTGTTCCAATATCTCAGGGGCTGCCCCAAAAAAGAGGGAGTCAAGCTATTCTCCAAAGCACCCGAGAGCAGGACAAGAAGCAATGGATGAAAAATAATCAAGGAGAGAAGCAACTTAGAACTAAGGAGAAATTTATTGACAGATACGATTAACCAGTGCAAAAACATGCCTCCAGAAGTTGTGAATGCTCCAACACTGGACGTTTTTAAGAAGATGTTGGCTAACCATTTGTCTGAAGTGGTATAGGGTTTCCTGCCTGAGCAGGGGGTTGGAGTAGAAGACCTCCAAGGTCCCTTCCAACTCTGTTATTCTATTCTATTCTATTCTATTCTATTCAGAACATAAGAACAGCCTTGCTGGAACAGGCCACAGCCCATCCAGTCCAGCATTCTGTCTCACACAGTGGCTCCCCATTTGCTTCAGGGTCTTCCCAAGCAGACGTCTTCACCTGCTTATGATTCCCTGCAAATGGCATTGAGGAATATCCTGCCTATCTCTCCAACCCGGAGGGTGTCCTTAGGCATCCATCATGATAGCCATGGATACCCTTGTTCTCCATGAACTCCTCTCATCCTTTCTTAAAGGTGTCGAGGCTGACAGCTGTCACCACTTCTTCTGGCAGGGAGTTCCATAGACCAGGGATCCTCTGGGTGAAAAAGTCCTTCCTCTGATTTGTTGGAGGTCTAGCTTCCAAAAGTTTCATGGAGGGCCCCCTAGTTCTAGTGTTGTGCGATAGGGAAAACAGTTTTCCCTTTTCTACTATAGTATTAGTATACTATAATACTACTCTATTCTATTCTATTCTATTCTATTCTATTCTATTCTATTCTTTATTCCTCTCTTCTTCTCTCTTCTCTTCCCTTATCTTCTCAAGCATTCAGTCCAGATTATTATGAAGTAAACATCACAGAACGAATGATGGGCATCAAACAATTATGAATGAAGGCAACTATACATATCCCAGGGTAATATTCCAGGATCCAATCTTGGAAGACGAAACCTATCATCCCAGTGACCGACCCAGATGGGATCCTGCAGCAAACAATCGCCCCCACATTGGCCTTCCTCTATTGTCTCGATCGTCTGACCTTGAGGTTGAGGGAGTGGGGAAGTTGGAAAAAAGGGGAAATTAAAATTCAAACGGAAATTATGGTGCTTTCCTGAACCGTATGCTCCCTTCCAACTTGACCAGATGTTTGCTGTGTGCTTTGTAGTTTTTTGGGCTTAGAAGATTCATCTGAAGATTGATTTGGCATAAGGCTCTCTTGCAAATGAGCAATTAAACCCCAAAGATGGGGAGAAAAAATATGAGTGAGGAGGGGGGGGAACCCCTTTTTGTAAGGACACTTGAAAAGAAATCAAATTTGTAAAAACAGCTGTTCGGTTTGCAAAATCTTCCTCCCCTTTTCCAAGCAGTCAGCAACCTATCAAAATCTAGAAGAGATTCTGGTCACTCCCTTCTGAATAGGCCTGTTACTTTTTCCTATGGAGATGCTCTCCCTCCCTCCCTCCCTCCTCCCCTCCCCTTCACCCCTCTCCTTCTCCTCCTTCTGCCTCTCTCATTCCTTCTCCCTAACCCTCTTTTCTCCTCCCACTTCCTTCCTTCCTTCCTTCCTTCCTTCCTTCCTTCCTTCCTTCCTTCCTTCCTTCCTTCCTTCCTTCCTTCCGTTGGAAGAAATCTCCATCTGGGTTCAGTTCCAAGTGGGGAAAAAGACACTGGATTCATGGAAGTTGCTTGGAAAGAAGGTTTATTGGTGATGGGCAGGACCACGTGGTTTGAGGTCCTGGGGGAGAAAAAGGGAAGAGATGCTGGGAGTGCCTGAGTTTTATACCTTCTCTGAGCTTTTGAATTTGAGCTTGTGTTTTGATTGGTTGTCAGACTCCCATGGGGCCATCCAGGGACCACTGGCTTGGTTGACTCTTCTGGGTGCTGAGGTAATGAAAGGGCTTTGGGCAATTCCTATTATGGCTCTGCCTGAAAGAGGTAGATCTTTATGTTATGTAGAATTGACTGGCTCAGGCCTTAATGGCCCATTGACAAAGGTGGGGGGTCAGTTTCTGCCTCCCTTTTAGGGAGAAATGTCCTGCCCTTTTAATATCTCATTTTCCTAGGAGAAGGGTCAGTGCTAACTTCCTACCCTTCCTTCCTTCCTTCCTTCCTTCCTTCCTGCCTTCCCTCCCTCCCTCCCTCCTTTCTCTTTTCTCTTCTCCTCCTCTCCCCTCTCTCCCTCTCCTTTTCCTTCTTGCATTCCTTCTCCTTCTCCCCTTCTCCCCTCCCACTCCTTCTCCCTCCCTCCCTTCCTCCTTCCTCCTCTCCTCTCTCTCTCCCTCCCTGAATGTGTCCTCCCACATTCTACTTTTCGACTATATTTCTGAGGCTGTTTATAAATTCACATAAATGCCAACCAAAGCCGTGAAATCGGGGCACCAGAGGGTTGGAAATGGATCACAAAGAGCATTTCCTCCAACCTTCTGCCATGTCCCTCCAAACCAAGGAGCCCTTCCTTGAGAAGTCTCTGTTTTGCCTTTTCTCAAAACCTGCAAATATTTTTTTTTAAACCCAACCTCAATTGCTAGGCCATTCCACTTCGTATGGATCTTATAAACCCAGCGGTTTCCCCATATGTTTACATGAAATCCAGGTAATTGTATCTTAAATCTGTTTTATCCATGGGCTTCAGGATTTGCTCCAGACCATCTGCAGCATTCAAAGGGTATATATATATAAAACAAATCTATGTATCTATCTATCTTATCTATCTATCTATCTATCTATCTATCTATCTATCTATCTATCTATCTATCTATCTATCTATCATATATATATATATATATATATATAGATAGATAGATAGATAGATAGATAGATAGATAGATAGATAGATAGATAGATAGATATAGATATAGATATAGATAGATATAGATAGATATAGATAGATATATATAGATATATGTATAGATAGATAGATAGATAGATAGATAGATAGATAGATAGATAGATAGATAGATAGATAGATAGATAGATACTGTAGATAGGAGAGAGAGAGAGATGATAGAGAGAGAGAGAGAGAGAGAAAGTTTTCTTTTGGCAAAGCATCTTGGAAAGTTGGGGTAAAGCACAAGATTCCTGCTTTGAATTTTGGGTTGAGAAAATGGAAGGATTATTGACATAAAACTGAGGTGCTAATGGGGAATTGTTTCACAAGTCAAATAATCTAAAAGCCAACACAGTGCTAGGCTGCATCAACAGAGGGATAGAATCAAGATCATGTGGAGTGTTAATACCACTTTGTAATCCCTTAGTAATGCCACACGTGGAATTCAGCATCCAGTTTTGGTCACCATGTTGTAAAAAAGATATGGAGACTCTAGAAAGAGTGCAGAGAAGAGCTTTGGAGAATAACTTGACTCGATCTTCTTTGTGGCAACCCCTGAGATATTGGAACACTGCTATCATGTCTCCCCTGGTCCTTCTTTGCATTAAACTAGACATTTATTTATTTTATTAAATTTATACCCCGCCCTTCTCCTTGTTAGGACCCAGGGCGGCGCACAGGCATTATATAAAACCATAAATACAATATACATCAATTAAAAATATATTAAATTAATTCACCCGTGCTAAAACCCGTTATTAAAACCGTAACCAAATTATAATTTATATTTAAAAGTCAGATGCGGGGGGCTATCCTAGGCCGGCTTGTTGGAATAAGTACGTCTTAAGACGTTGGCGGAAGAGGCGGAGGTCCGAGGTAGTGCGAAGGTCGGGGGGTAGGTCGTTCCAGAGGGCCGGGCCCGCCACAGAGAAGGCTCTTCCCCTGGGTGTCGCCAGCCGGCATTGCCCGGCCGACGGCACCCGGAGTAGGTCCGCTCTGTGGGAGCGGACCGGACGAAGGGATGTATGGGGCAGGAGGCGGTCTCGTATATAGCTAGGCCCCGAGCCATGGAGCGATTTAAAGATGGTGGTCAACACCTTGAAGCGCACTCGAAAGGCCACAGGCAGCCAGTGCAGCTCGCGCAGGAGAGGTGTTACGTGGGCTTGCCTTGAGGCACCCATAACCACCCGCGTGGCCACATTCTGCACTAACTGCAGCTTTCGAGTGCACCTCAAGGGGAGCCCCATGTAGAGAGCGTTACAGTAATCCAGCTGAGATGTCACGAGTGCTTGAGTGACTGTGCGAAGGGCCCCCCGGTCTAGTAAGGGGCGCAACTGGCATATCAGGCGAACCTGATAGAACGCCCCCCTGGCCACGGCCGCCACATGGTCCTCCATGGACAGCCGGGAATCCAGAAGGACGCCCAATTTGTGCGCCCTCTCCACGGGAGCAAGATGTTCGCCCCCAATGGCCAGTGTTGGATTTATCTGGCTAAACCGGGGTGCCGGAAACCACAGCCACTCGGTCTTGGACGGGTTGAGTTTGAGTTTGCAGGAACATACCCAGTTCCTGCAACCGTTCTTCCTATGTTTTATCCTCAAGTCTCCTAATCCTCTTTGTTGCTGTTCTCTGCACTCTTTCTAGAGTCTCCACATCTTTTCTACATTGTGGCGACCAAAACTGAATGCAGTATTCCAACTGTCGCCTTACCAACGCCTTATAAAGTGGTATTATATTGACTTTCTTTGGCCCGGTGTTCACTGTCTCTTCTTTAGAGAGTAATTTTATTTAAATGCCCACTTTGGGGGGGACATGTTTTGAGTTGAAAACTGTTGCGAAGTCAGGGCAAGCAAAGATTTTGAAGCATCAAGTGTATTCCAGGATATATTAGGAAAGTGTAAATTGGGTCCCTTCCAATCCAAATGTGAATGAAATTAATTTCTCACCCATCTCTAATTTTAACAAGACTCTCAGCATGAGGGTAATTGAATTTTTTTTTTTTTTTTTTGCCTGAGAATGGAAAGCAGACTCTTCTTATTATTATTTTTTAGCTTCTTCCCTCTAACATACTCACTCTTGGGGACAATGGTACACAGACACCTGCCTGCAAAAGGAAAGGATGCACCAAGGAAAGAAATCCAAATATCTATGTGCTTAAAAAAAAAAGAAATCAATATGGAGTGTCAGTTCAGAAAAAAAAACAG